>NW_004624851.1:6046105-6070778 GCF_000247695.1 Heterocephalus glaber | reverse complement strand
TATGTAAAGGTACAAATTTCCAATGATGAATGTCATTATATTGTATACCTAAAATGTACCAATGATTAGAATGAATAATTGATAATGCAAAATAGGAAGAAAAGGTCAAAAGGGGTAGGGGAATTGTGAGGGGCAGAGCAAAGAAAAAAAGGGAAAGGAAAAATTATGAGAAATGGAAAAAATGGAAAAAAAGTCTTTGTAAATAGGTATGGGTGGAGAGGGTGAAGGGAGGGCTAGGAATGGGGAAAAAAGGAGAACCAAGATGCATCATGTAAAGGTACAAGTTCCCAATGAGAAATGTAAATGTGTTGTATACCTACAATGTACCAATAAAATAATTTTTAAAAAAAGAGAGAAGATTCAGAAACAACTCCAGATACACTCAGCCACCTCATGTTTGACAAAGGAACCAGATACCCTCCCCTGAGGCAAGATAGCCTCTTTAATAAATAGTGCTGGAAAAATTGGGTTTCACCTTGCCAAAGATTAATACTAGACCTATATCTCTCACCATGCACCTAACTAAAATTGAAATGGGTTAAACATCTAAGTATTGAAACAGAAACACTAAACTGGCTTGAAGAGAGGTTAGGAAGAACTCTTGAAGACATTGGTGTAGGAAAAGTTTTTATGAACAAAACCTCAGTTGCCCATGAGCTAGCACAAACAATCAACAAGTGGGACCTCTTCTTACTAAAAAGCTTCTGCACAGCTAGGGAAATGACCAAAACTGGAGAGAAAACCCACAATGTTGGAAAAAATTTTCACCAGTTGTCCCTCAGACAAATGTCTTGAATCTAGAATCTATAAAGAACTTAAAAAAAAAATCAGACCTCCCAAAATTAAAGATCCAGTCCAAAAATGGGCATCTGAAATGAACAGACATTTCTCAAAGAAAAATGAATAAGAAATAAGAATTAAACATATGAAAAATGTTCAACATCACTGGTCATTCAAGAGATCCAAATGAAAACAACACTGAGATTCCAGCTTACCCCATAAAGAATGGTTGCCATCATGAAATCAACCAATAAAAATCAATCAAATGTTGGTGGGGCTGTGGAGAAAGAGAAACCCTACTCCACTGCTGGTAGCAGTGTAGACTGGTGCAACCACTGTGGAAATCAGTATGGCGATACCTCAAAGAACTAGGACTGGAAGTCCCATTTGACCCACCTATTCCCCTGCTGGATGTCTTCCCCAAAGAATTAAAAGTATCATACCACAGTGATATATGTGCACCCATGTTCATAGCGGCACAATTCGTGATAGCTAAAACTTGGAAACAACCTAATTGCCCATCAATTGTAGACTGGATAAAGAAAACGTGGTTTTTCTACAAAGAGCAGTTACCTATTTAACCCATAATTTCTTAATAACACAGTTAACTCATAGTTGCCAAGTTCCATATGGAGGGGTGGTCTCCTCTCTCATTGCCCCCTTTGAGGCTCTGATTGAAGAGCTTCACCTTTTATATCAACTTTTACCATTTACATCATGTTTCATCTTACCAATGTCTATGATTATATAATATTTTATAGATTGATATCTTTTAGCTCATAAAACTCTAGAGGATTTTTTTGATCTATGGTGGTTATTATCATGGAACTGGAGGTGGTTAGGACAAAATTAAGTCTCTTGATGCAGATTAGTATCTAGATCATAACCTCTTCCATTTATTCATAGTTCAAAGTCTTTGCCCTCTTTTCACTTTGGGTCCTGAGGGTCTATGATGTTGATAGTGACTGGATAGTGATGTCCTGAGCCCACAAGTTCTTTGTTTCTTTAAAGGAGATCCTGTCTATTGGGTGGCCTATTTTACCCAAGAACAATAGGGACAACTATTGGTTAGTGAATCTCTACACCAATATCATGGGTTATTTTCCCAGATGCACACATACTTATCATTACTATTACATTTTCTTTCCCAATTTATGACCCCAATTATGTGTAGTAAAACTAGTTCACCCCATACTTAGGGGGTAACATTTGATTAGCTTTAGAAATGGAATTGATAGCTGTACAAGCATCAAAAAATAAGTCATTAGCTCCACAGGCTTTAATTTTGTGGTTTTGTTTATCAAGGGTCCTAATTTGTATCTGGTGTGAGACACAGTCAGGATTTCTAATTCCTAAGTGGTTTCTATCTCTGAGTTAAAACAAATGGGTTAGGTACCATAGGTTTACAGATCTTATATGTAATCAAATTATGGGTACGGGTTCCTATGACCTCTTTTTTACAAACATAGTATGGAAAAGCAAAACGGTCATAAAAGAAGTTCCTGTCCAAGTGACAAACAGGCAAGGGTCACAGTTGTTGGTTGTCCCTGTGGGAATTACTCCCCCTGAGTGTTGCTCCTGGAGTGGAGGAAATGAGACGCCCTTATAAAAGCAACCAATACCAGTAAAACATCCTTCCCACAAAAGGAAGGTGAGAGCTAACAGACACCTCTTGCCCCAATTCCAGTCAGCTGGGCAGTCTCAGCAAAGGCTATGGCAAAAAGCAGGGAAAGAAATCCTAATACAGTTAAAAGCAAGGGATGACTGTTCATCACAGGTAGAAACAAAGGTATGTAGTCCTGTCTTTAGCAGCAGCATCAAGCTTCTGCCCTGCATAGACTAATCAGCCCCTATAGTGACTAGAGCAGGGCTAATGTTTTCTGCTTACTTTGGTGTATATCCCCTCTGAGTCAAAATGACCTTTGTATCCTGATGAGGGACTCTGGAATACCTCCTATCTAGTGTCATAGCTTTTTTAGTCAACTATGGTGGATCTATGTGGGGACTCCTTTCACTTGGACCATCGTGGCTGTGGTCAAAATGACTGTTAGTAGAGTTTTCCATTTGAGCTTAAGGTTGTCTTGTCACAAGTCTTTTACCCAAATTGAATCTCTTGGAGAGAAGGGGTGGAGTGGATTAAAAATGTTAACAGGGGCCCTTTCTAAGGGCTATCTTTTTGGAGAACTTTCCTAGATCAATACATTGTCTTTTGTTCACATCTGGGGCCAATTTTGGATTAAGTCCAAATCCCCTTGGGGCCCATCTGAATTTTCCAATCAAAGAGCCTCAGTTTTTGTTCTGGGGGACAGTCAGGACCAGGATCAACCACAGAGGTGACAGTTCAAAGTGCATTTTTCTGTCCATAAAATCAATTTTGGCCCTTAACTTGGTCAACAAATCCCTCCCTAAGAAGGGAATTGGACAGTCAGGCAAGTACAAAAACTTATGGACCACTTTGTGGTCCCTATTTTGCAAATCCGTGGCTAGCAAAAGGATTATGCCTCAGTTTGTCCTATTGCCCCACTGATGTCAGTTGTCATTTGCCTGAGAGGCCCAGGTGGGAATATCACAACTGAGTGGTTTGTTCCCATATCAGTTAGGTCTGGGAAGTTTCAGTACAATGAGGCTGCATGGAGGAAGTGGGGGGATGCAGTAGGTACAGGCAATTTGGGACCAAACCAGAGATCAGACCAGATATGCAATGGAGTCAAAATGGAGGGTGAGGATCTGAGGCTGCAGCTGGCATGGGGCCATCCTGGAAATGAAAGGCCTGACTCTGGAGGTGCCGAGGGTCCTGGTGCTGGTGCTGGTATCTATTGCCCAAAAGGGGAGTTTGGTCCAGGAGCAGGAGCCTCAATACATCTAAGACCAAATCATTTGGATCAACTCCCAAAATGGATGGAGTTTTGGCTGGTTTTTGCCAGTTTAGATGGGCTGTTATGGTGACCAGAACTTGGGAAACTCAGCCAAAGAAGTGGGCAAAGAACTAGCTGTAAATCTGGGTCCACATAAGGGAACTGATCCAAGTGGCTGGGGCTTTCTTTCATAATCTGATAACCTGTCACACTCTCTGGACTAAGGTTTTGTTTTTTTTTTAATAAACCTTGTAGGGGGCACCCAACCTGAAAGGATGGCCATTCTATGTCATAAAGGGTTTCTAGCTTCCCTGGGATAAGTTTCTGACTATAATTTCTGATAAATCCCTTCTTAAAGTGATTTTTACTTATTACTATGCTCTCTAGAGGAGTTTTTTTTTTACTATGGTTCCCACTCATAGGCTTTCCTCCCACAGAAATGAATAACAAACAAGAAATCAATCACTTCATCCATCACTGGCCAGTCTCCTGAAGGAGATATTTCAGGCACCTCTTAGCATTGGCAGGCTAGTGATCCTGGATATCACCACAGTGCTGCTCTAAGGCATATGATGTGGCCCTGGACCCAGAACTCCACACTCACTTCAGCCCTGTGCACTCTGACCAGAGTCAGGAATGTGATCTCCACTTCATTCACACACAAGCATTCAGATTTAAACAAACAAATACTCCCACACACCAACAAAGTTGGCCAAACCCAACTTCTGGAGACCTAAAGTGTTCTGTTTTCAGTGCACCCTGGAAGCTAGTATGGGAACACAGAGGGTGATCAAACTTCTTTTGGAGACTCCTCCTTGGATCTCCTGCTCAAAGCAAGGGCCCTCAAACTTACTGTGAGTCAGATGTCTGACAAATGCCATTTGGCTGTCTCCCTGTGAGCCCTCCTCAGGCAGCCAACTGGGGTGTCATGGCTGGTGGTATGGGGAAACTCCTGAACGTCAGGAAATATTCTGTTGGCATGCACTCATCAAGAGCTCATGATCCTCCTGACAAGCAAGTTCCTCTGCTCTGCCTATGAGGGAGGCAATCAGCCACCAGTGACTGTGATGGGCCCCAGAGCTTCCTGACCAAAGCACCAAATAAATTAGGAAACAGTGAGGACTCCAGACAGATAACTCTTTAACGCGAAGGTAGGAGCAAAAAGTGGCTTTTAATAATGCCAGTGGCTCAGCCAGTGACTCCTGTCAGTCTCAAGAGCCCCAAATAGAAGTTTGCATTTCCTTATATACCTCTTTTTACATCCATGAAGCTTAATTCCATTGGCATTTCCCTGGGAATATAGCAAGCAGGATTTACACAAAGCAGAGAAGTGGAGAGGGGGAGAGCAAACAGTTCTGGCAGGACTTTCTGAGTACATTATGCTCCTTTGGTGACAGATTACAGAAGTTATCATGGCTACTGAAGTTCATTCTACAAAGATCATAGTTACCTAGTTAACCCATAGTTGCCTAATAAAACAGTTAACCCATAGTTACCTAATAATACAGTTAAATCGTAGTTGCCCAATTCTATATGGATGGGTGGATAGTGACTCAGTGCCACTGTATGTAGAAAGTGTTTAACTTTCTTTTCACGTGTACAGGGGCTTATAGTTTAGAGTTTGCCTTACATTTCAGGGGAGACTTGGGACTTGAACTTTTCAGCAGTGGTGAAGCTATTAAGATTTTGTCAACTCTTAGAGATGGACTGAATACCTTTTGTATACAGGGATGTGTATGAGTCTTTGGGGACCAAGGGCAGAATTTTGTGGCTTGGGTCTAGATGTGCTCCCAAAGCCTCATGCAGTCTTTTTCAAAGGCAGATAAATCCAAAATATGTGATGCTAGGATTAAGGGCTTATGATTACTAAACCACTATATGTGAATGTTTGGTTTGGCACTGCCCTAATTCCTGTACAGTGAATAAGATAAAAGAAGTAGAAAGACACTGTTAAGATGTCTTGTTACCTTTGCTACCTTGTGTGTGCCATGATTTTTCCCCTCTGTGATGTCTGTTTGACATCCTTGCCTTGGACCTGGCCAATTATGGACTGAAACTTCTATGAATTATAAGCCAAATAGACTCCTTCCCCTTCAACTTTGGATGTCAGTTATTCTGTCTCAGCAATGAGAGAAAAGTCACTAACACACCATGGCATGTTTTTTTTTTTATTCTTATCCCCTTCCTTCCCCTTCCCTCCCTCCTCCTCCTATTTCCCTATCCCATTTTGTATTTTTGTTGATATTATTAATCTTAGTTCATGTTATGGCATATAATGTTTGCATTAATTTATGTTATTAAGTTCTGTCCATGGCATATCTTTATTCTACTGATTTCCCTTTCCCCTCCTCCTCAACACTTGGACTTTTTGCCTTGGACCATTTCCTGATTGAAAGAGTTCTATCTCCTTTTTCCTTTCTATTCATTTATTATTCTCTTTGCTTGTACTTTACTTCAGTCAAATGAGAGACGCCACACAGTATTTAAGCTTGTGTGTTCTGTTTATTTCACTCAACAATATATTTTCCAGGTGCATCCATTTTCCTACAAATGTCTCAAATCTGTCATTCTTTATAGCAGAGTAATATTCCATTATGTAAGGATACCAGATTTTCTTTTCCCAATTATCTGTTGATGGGTATACATGTTTCCATGATTTAGCTCTCGTAAATTGTGCTGCTATAAACATTGCTACACATGTATCACTGTAGTATGATGTTTTAAACACCTCAGGGAGGATAATTTGCAGAGGGAATCACTCGGTCATATGGAATTTTGAATTTCTATTCTTTGGGAAACCTCCATACTGATTTCCATAATGGTTGTACTAGGTTACATTCTCACCAAAAATCAAGCAAGGTTTCTTTTTCACTACACCCTCACTAGCATTTGTTATTGTTTGATATCTTAACAATTACTATTCTTTCTAGAGTAAGATGGACCCTTAGTGCTGTTTTAATTTTCATTTCTGTAATGGCTAGAGTGGTTGAGGACTTTTTCATAGATTTGATGACCCTTTGTATTTCTCCCTCTGTAAGTGTTGGCTCATTTCTCTTGCCCAGGTTTTGACTGGGTCTTTAATTTTAGGTGGCTTAATATTTCAAGTCTTTTGTATATTCTAAATATTAGTCCTTTGTCTGCAGAGTAGCTAGCAAAAATATTTTTCCATTCTGTAGGTTATCTCTTCACTCTGATTGATTCTTTCTCTGTACAGGAGCTTTTTAGTCTGATATAATCTCATGTGTTGATTCTTGCTGTTATTTCTTGTGCAATTATTTCTGTTTAGAAAATCCTTTACTTTGCCTATGTCTTTAAGTGTTTTACCTATTTTATCTCCCAGTGAGCTTAATGTATCTGTTTTAATGCTTACATCGTTGAAGCATTTTGATTTTAATTTAGTATATGGTGAGAAATAAGTGTCTAGTTTCAATCTTTTGCTTTCCCAGCATCACTTGTTTAATAGACTATTTTTCCTCTAACATATGCTTTTGGTCCCTTTTTGAAAGATCAAATACCTAAATGTGTCTGAGAAAGTTTCTGTATTCATAATTCTGTTCTACTGATCCATGTATCTGTTTTTCTTCCAGTACCAAACCATTTTTATCACTATTACTTTGTAGTATATCTTGACACCAGTTATTGTTATGCCTCCAGCTTTGCTCTTTTGGCCCAAATATTTTTTTAATATTTTGGGCCTCTTTTTGTTCCATATGAATATTAGAATTCTTTTCTCTAGATCTGTAAAGCATGCTATTAGTATTTTGATTGGGACTGCCTTGAATCTGTATAATGGTTTTGGGAGTATGTCTGTTTTGACAATATTGATTCTGCCTATACAGGAGCAAGGGACATTTTTCCATTTTCTAATGTTCTCTTCAATCTCCTTTTTCAGAATACTGTAGTTCTCTTTGTAGAGATCTCTTTGTAGAGTTCACTTCTTTTATTAGGTTAGCGCCTCAGTATTTTTTCAAAACTACTATGAATGGTATTATTTTCATAATTTCCTTCTCATCTTGTTCATTGTTGGTGTACAAAAATGGTAAAGACTTTTGTGTTAATCTTGTAACCTGCTATGATCCTGAAGCTAATTATTAATTCTATGAGTTATTTGGTGGAGGTCTTTTGGTTTTCTACGTAGAGTATAATCTCATCTATAGATAATGATAATTTGAGTTCTGCTTTTCCTAAATGTATGCATTTTATTTCTTTCTCTTTCCCAATTGCTCTGGCTAATGTTTCAAGTAATATGCTAAATATAAGAGGTGAAAATGGAAATCCCTGTCTTGTTTCTGATTTTAGGGGAAATGCTTTCAGTTCTTCCCCATTCAGTAGGATGGTGGCTATTAGTTCATCATATATAAATTTTATCATATTCAACCGTGGTATTTTATACCTGTTTCCTTCAGGGTTTTCATCATGAAGTGGTATTGGATTTTGTTGAAAGCTTTTTCTGCATCTATTCAATGATCATATGGCTTTTAACCTTGCTTCTGTGTATGTGATGTTTTATATTTATTAACTTATGAATGTTGAACCATTCTTGTATTTCTGGGATGAAACCTAGTTCATCATGCAGCATGATTTTTTTTGATAGTGTACTGAAATCTATTTGCTAATATATTTTTGAGGATTTTCACATCTATGTTCATTAAGGAGATTGGTCTATAGTCCTCTTTTTTAGTTGGGCCTTTATCCAGTTTGGGGATCTGGCTTCCATAAATGAGTTTGGGAGCACTACATTCCTTTCGATGTCTTTAATGAGCTTGAACTGTCTTGGTGATATAACATCACTAAAGATTTATAGAATTTAACAGTGAATCATCAGGCTCTGATCTATAGTTGGTAAATTATTACTGAGTCAATTTCATTGTTTGTTATTGGATTGTTAAGCATATTTATATTTTCTTGGGTTAGTTTTGGTAGTTTGTATGAACTACCAGGAAATGGTCCATTTATTCAAAATTTGCTAATTTGTTGGAATATAACTTTTCAGTGTAGTTACTATCTTCTTGATTTCCAGTGTCTCTTGTGATTTCATCTTTTTCATTTCTAATTGCACTGGTGTGATTCTTTTCTCTCTTTTCCTTGATGAGTCTCGGTAAGGGCTTGTTTATTTTATTTATTCTATCAAAGAACCAGCTCTTCAAGTCATTTATTTTTACAGGATTTTTTAGACTCTATTTCATTGATTTCTACTCTCATCTTTATAATTTTCCTCTTAATTTTCATATGTGGCTAATTTCTTGTAGTTTCTCAAGGGTCTTAAAATTTCTCATAAAGTTGTTTATTTGAGCTCGCTCTGTTTTCCTAATGTGAGGATTGATTGTGATGAATTTTCCTCTTAGAATTGCTTACACGTGTCCCAGACTGTTCAGTGAGTTGTACCAACATTGCCATTAACATCTATAAATTTTTAATTTCTTTTATCATTCTTCTGTGATCCAATTTGTTTAAGAATATATTGTTAGTTTTCTAGGAGCTTTTCTCTTTTCTGAAATTTCTTCTGTCATTGATTTTGAGTTTCATTTTTTGTGGTCTAGTAGTATGCAGGAGTAATTTCTATTTTTTATATTTACTTAAGCAGGCTGTGTGGACCAGTATGTGATCTATTTTGGAAGATGTATCATGTTTTGCTGAACAGAATGTATACTCTGTTATAGAGGGGTGAAATACTTATATAAATCCATTAAGTTCATATGTTCAAGGGTGTGTTTCAACTCTGAAATTTCTTTATTGGATTTTTGTTTAGTTGATCTACCTCTTTGTGAAAGTGGGGTGACAAAATCTGCTAATATAGTTGTGTTAGTGTTTATTTGATCTTTTAATTTCAGCAATTTTTATTTTATTAAGACAGTTTCTCCATTATTTGGTGCATATATGCTTATCAATGTTATCTCTTCTTGTTGGGTTGTCCCCTTAACTAGTATGTAGTGACATTCTTGGTCTCTTCTGATCACTTTTAATTTGAATGTTAATTTGAATGTCTAATGTTAGAATTGCTACCCTTGCTCATTTTGTGGGTCCTGGTGCATGAAATGTTGTTTTCCATCCTTTAATTTTAAGTCTATAACTATTTCTTGTATCAAATGAGTTTCTTAAATGCAGCAGATTGTTAGGCTCTGTTTTTTTATCCAATCTGCCATTCTGGGTCTTTTAATTGGAGACTTGAGGACATTAACATTGAGAGATTATTACTGAGATATTTTAGTTATTTAATGTCATTATCTTCTTTATATGTTGATGTATTCTTTATTTTTCTTTTCCTGATGTTTTTTGTTGCTCTTAATCCACTAACCTCACTAGTTTCCTCTGTGTTTTAGCTGTGTCCAATTCTTTGTTTCTGTTGAGAATATTCTTATTCATTTTCTCTAGAGATGGTTTAACAGTCATATATCTCCTGAGAGGCTCTTTTTTCATGAAAATATCTTATTTCTCCATCTATTTTGAAGAGTAACTTTCAGGGTAAGTTAATCTGGGTTGGAAGTTATTTGTACTTAGACCTTGAAATACTTCACTCCAAGTGCTTATGGCCTTTAGGGTTTGGGTCAAGAAGTTTGCTGTGATACTAATGGTTTACCTTTATATGTGACTTTTTTGTTTTTCTCTGTCTGATTTAATTTTTTGCTGAATATTTGGTAATTTAATAAGGATATGCCTTGGTGAGCTTCTTTTTTAATCATAATTGCTGGATGTTCTATAATTGTTGTTACTTGTGTTTTAAACTCTTTTCTTGTATTTGGGAAATTTTCTACCATGATTTTTGTAAGCATGTTAGTGAATCCACATGTGCTATCTTCTATTTTTTCTCTAACTCTGACTAGTCTCAGATTGCTCTTCTTGTTGTCTTCTAGTAGCTGCTGCATAGTCTTCTCTTATTCTCTTTATTTTTTTTTCTTTTTGGCTTCTTTGAGCTCTTTATCATAATTCACTGTTTTGTCCTCTATATTAGACACTGTCTCCATATTGATCATTTTTGCACTGCATGGTTTCTATACAATTTTTGATTTCAGGTATTTCTGTCTGACATCTTTACAAGGATTCCATATACTTGTTGGATCTGTAATTCAAACTGACCCAAAGACTTAGAATAGGGAGGATCAAGGGACAGTATTAAAGAAGATAGGAGTGGCTGGGAGAGATCTAAATATCATGAATTTAAAAACTTGAGAGGATGAATTTATATGTTTGGAAAAAGAATAAAGAAATATATTAATCTTTTCTTGAGGGTTTGAGGTGAAGAAACAAGATAGGCATCTGAGACAAGGAAGAGAACTTAGACAACTATGAAATTAGAGCCAGTGAAAGAACAAATACACAAAAGTAACAACCTAATAAACACAGGAGAAATAAAAGAATATAATATAACCTAACATTAATAAATCAAGAAACAGACAAAAACTTAAACCTATAAGATGTTCAATGGGAATACAGATCATATAGTCCAATGAGACATTGTATATGTGATTTCCAAGTAGCTTCTTTGCCAGAGAGTCTCACACTTCAATAACTCCACTAATCCCTCCACTTTAATACTGAAACTAATTCTCATTAAGAACTTCTTTCTGCCAGGTTGCAGGCATTCCTTCAGGGTCTGATCCAGTCAGAGTTCTTGGATTACGAACTCATGCTGTTCCACACACTGGATGTCATAGTGGCTCCAGCAGATATTCACTGTCACAATATTGTCTACTGAGCCAGGATTATTCCTATGCAATCAAATCAGCTGCAGCAGTAATAGGCTAATCCATTACAGTGTTATCTATCATGGCTAGTTGTGACATAATAGAACATGGGATGCAATTTTGGGTATCCCCTTAGAGAAAAACTCCATGGGTATAGTGTAAACATCATAGCAACCCAAATCTTGACTCACAGTTAATATGCACTAAATGTAATAGCTGTCTCCTCCAATGGTGAAAAATAGCATTCAGCAGTAATTTTATAGAATCAGTTATCTAAAGTCCAGGGGGATGGCAACTAGGTAGTACAAAAGGAAGAAAAAAGAAGATAGAAAAGAAAAAGGGTTTTTTTTTTTCCTTTTTAAATGTTCTCTGCTCTATGGAATGGGACAGAGGGGGACAAAGGATCTTAATGATGGAAAGAGGGTGTTATATATTTAGAAGGGGATAACAGAGAAAACTGGGTACAGAAATGGTGGTGGAAAATGGGGATGGGAAAAGATTTTATGTCTAATACAAATACTACAGAAAAAGTTGAAGGGAGACAAATTAAAAGGGGGAGAAGAAAGAAAAGGAAATTTGAGAATAAAGACACAGGAGAAAGTCAGGCAAAAAGATATGGATAAGTTAGGAGGGATATGAAGAGACAAGGGAGAATTCCCTTACCCCCTGTAAACTATATTGGGGACAAAGGGTAAGAGTAAGAGGATCACACATATACAGACATTCTCATAAAAGTAAAACAGGGTAAAATAATGTAATAAAAATGTGGGGAAAATATACGGAAGGAGAAAAACAGCAAAGAATTTTTTAAAAATTAAAAAATAAAAATCAAAAAGTAATACACTTAAAGAACAAAAGAAAGTTTTCTATTGGTTTGGACACAAGGTTTTTTCCCACAGCCTAGGGTTAAGCAGCAGTACTCAAGCCGTGATGTGTCTCTGTTCAGGCTAGAAATCTGAGGTGGCAGCCTGCTTCCAGAATGTTGATCTATTTACAGAGAGAACAGGACACCAGTGTGAGCTTCCAATCCTGTATTACTCAGACTGAATATGGCTTCTGACTATAGGAGCCAGGCCTGTGTTCATAAGCCCCAGCCTCTTACCAGTACTCCCACCACTCTGTTCTCCAACTGCCAGCTGCCTCCTGTGACTGCATTTCCCTCATCTACACTAGGAACTTGGTAATGTGAAGCAGCCAAGGGGCTTATCTGGGACCCAGGTTCAAACACTCAGCCTTTCCCTACAATGGTGTCCCTGCCAGATCTTGCACCACTACGGTGGCTGCAGGCACTTCTACCATGGTCACTCACCAAATGTTGACTGTGGAAGGGCACTCTAGAAGCAGTGTCCTGCATTTTCCTTGCTAGTTCCAACTGCAGATGATTATTTTGGCCCCAGTGCAGTTCCCATTCTCAGTGAACAAAAATGTTTGTTTCATTTTGATTCCCAGATGGTGGCTAGCCAGCCAGTGTTGGTGGTGCTGTGCAGTCTCTTCTCCAATGTGAGATCTATTTCTTCTGTATCAATCAATCCTATTTTATTCTCCTCTATCAGTTCCCTCATTATTCCCTGGAAACCTCCACTCACATCTATTCTTCTCCAAGTTATTGTTTTCCAGACACTAGACACTTTGTCCTGCAGAAGCTGAGTTGTTGACACTCACTCTTCTGTCATTTTGGAGGGGCCTTAGTGTTTTATTTCTTAATGCATAAAGCCTTTCTTTGTTGCTTATAAACTTTTATTTAAAATCTTTTTATGATAATAATACACTCATCTGTCATATTTTGGTTACTATTTGTATAAAATCTTTTTTCTATTTTTGTATTTTTAACCTCTATATCTTAAGTAAATTTCTTATAGAAAACATATAGATGTACCATGATTTAAAATTCACAGTGCTAATTTTTTAATTGAAGAATTTAATCATTTACACTTAAAGTAGTAACTAGTATTTAAGGAACTTGATAATTACCTATTTCCAATATAATTTATATGTATTTCCATAAATTTCTCCATTAGTGTCTTTTTCTGTGTTCGGCTAATATTTTTCTGGTAAGGGTTAGCATCCCTAAAAGCCACAAAAAATCTGACATCTGAAATGTTTCAGGATCTGCAATTTATTAAGCACTGACATGATACCACAAGTTGAACATTGCACACTTGATTTTATGTGAGGAGTTGCATTCAAAACACAAGTAATTGTGTACAAATACCTTTAAGCAGTATGTCTAAGGAGTTTATAATAAGCAAATAAAGTTTGTATTTGTTAAAACTTGGGTCTTATTTCCAAGATATCTCATTATGTATATGTGAATATTCCACAATTTGAATAAATCCAAATAATTTTGGTCTCAAGCATTATACGTATGGGGTACATTTTCAGATGGGGGTTTATTTTTGGAGTACATAAATTTATATTGTTAGTGGTTATACTTTGGATTACAATTAATATCATAAATTTATAGCAACCTACTTTAAATAAGACTCAGTTCCTATATATATTATAATCCTATACTTCATTATTTCTTTCCTTTTACATCACAGGTAATACTTTCATACATTGTGTGAACATTAACATATGTTGATAATTATTATTTATGAAGTTGCATTTTAAATAAAAATAGAAATTATGAAAAATAAAGTAATTTGGCTTTTATATTTACCAATGTAGTTATATTTACTATTGTGTATTTCTTCATATTACTGTGATTTGCTGTCTAGCATTTTTTCATCTCACTTGAAGTTATTCCTTCAGCACGTCTCACAGAATAGGTCTATTATTCACAAACTCTCTTAGTTTTATTTATCTAGAAGTGTCTTAATTTCTCCTTTATTTTTAAAGGGCAATTTTGCCAAATTTAGATGTTCTTGGTTGACGGATTTATTGTGTTTTGTTCCTTTTGCCCTTCATATTATCTCAATAATTTCTGGCTTCATTGATTTTTGATGACAAAATATCTATTATCCTTGATGACCACTTTAACATGATAAGTAAACTCTCTCTTGCTGCTTTCAAGATTATTTTCTTTGGCTTTTGAAATTTGAGTATACTTTGTTTACTGAGGATGTCTTTTTTTTTCCCTATATGGAAAAAGTTGATCTTCTTGGATTAAAGTTTTATATAGAATTTGGGAAGTTTGGGATCATTTCTTCTTCAAATAATTTTTCTACTCTTTCTCTGTTGCTCTTCTCTTTCGAGACTTCCATATTCATATCTTGAACTGATGAGTACAGCTCTATTAAATTCTGTTGCATTTTTTCTTTAGTTTATTCTTTTGCTCCTCAGACTGAATTGCTCTATTGTCAAGTTTTCTGATTCACCCTTCTGCTTGCTATAATCTACTCTTGAACACTGTCTGCGTTATTTTTGTTGATGCTAAGACAAAATACTTAACACCCAGAGTTAAGGGAGGAGAAGTTTAATTGGCTCATGGTTTGTAGAGGTTTCAGTTCATAGCTGCCTGGCTCCAAGGCAGGGTAGCATGGCAGATAAGCATTTCAGAGGAGAAACAGTTTATGGGAGGCAAAAGACAGCAAAAGGAAGCAAGCAAGGACCTTAATAGCATCTTTCTGCTCCTTTTATATTGTATCTAGGTGACCGAATTAGGGTGGTACCAAATAAATCAGTGGACTAATTTAGTAATCACACACTCTAGATTCAGCCATGTCTGCAAAGGCCCCACCTGTGACCTCATGAGGCTTTGGGCGGGGGGGCATCTACACAAAAGCTATTACAAACCCCTATAACAATTTTTATTTGTTTTAGTTATTGTACTCATCAGTTCCAGAATTTCTTTGGTTCCTTTTTGAAATTTATATTTTTGGACTAATATTCTTTTTTATTCATATATCATTATGCTCTTTTCTTTTAGTTTTCTTTTATAGTTTCCTATTCATCTCTGAGCATATTTTATATATTTGATGTGAAGTCTTTATCTACTAATTTAAATATTAGAGCTTCCTTGGGAATGGTTTCCATCAGTTTATTATTTTTCTTTTCTGCATTATTTTATACTTTATAATTTTTGTTGAAAACTTGCCATTCATTATTAAAATGTGGTAACTCTTCAAATCAAGTTGTCCTCCTTCTCCGTGTTATATTATTTTTGTTTGTTGAAGGCTTAGATTGTGTTTAGCAAGTGCTTTGAGAGTTCATCAAATGCCAGCAGCTTAAAACAAATTCTCTCAATCTTTGCATATTGGATCACTGCTAGACACTTATTCAACACTTTTCTGACCTCTTTACAATTCTACTTCAAATAAACTCTCTTTCTGGCTTTTTTCTCATGATTTAGGTCTGCTATGTGTCTCAATTTTAGGCTCTTGCCACAGATAACTCTGAGTTGTGTCATAATATTTTCAAGCAGTATAAACTGTTTTTCCAGCCTGAGTGAGTTCTACATTAGGCAAAGAAGAGAATCCCTTGCTTAATCTTTCAGATTGGCTCTAGATATGTTAGAATAGACATTCACAATAATTTATAAAGACTACTCTGTTCCCCTGAAGAACCAGGGATCAGAGTTTCATACAGGGAGCATAGGCTACTATTATCAAGCTTACCACTAAGCTGAGGAGGAGGTTTTCTAGAGTTCTGATAACACTGGTTCTAAAAGTTTCTTGTTTTTAGATTTTTGTGGAGGCATTGCAATTTAAAGCTTCCTACTCTTACATATTTTTCTGATGCCATTCTCATTGCCTTTTGAAAACTAAATGCCATACATAATTTTCCTTATCATCATAATGTATTTGAAGAAGAGTGCTTTGTACTGTATATGAATTAGATTAAAAAGTTAAATGAAATAGAGTATCAATTTTAGAAGGAGGACCAAATATATAGAACAAGTTAATACACAGTGTTATTTGAAATCTATGGGGAAAAGATAGTTATAAGTGATATTATAATAATTAGTCATCTTGGCAGAAGAAAATATGGAAATTTACTTGTATCCTATATCAGTATAATAAATTCAATGTAGATGAAATATACAAACATAAAGCAGTAGTAAACGAAATATATTATGGATATCTAAATGAAAGCAAATGATAACAGGAATCACTTAGAAAGCAGACCCTTAGCATACAATTCTTGAAATGAGATCACTCATTTGTCAGTCAGTAATAAGTACCCAATTACAGCATCAGTAGCATCACAGTGTTGAAATACAGTGAAATATAGGTGGAAAGACTATACTGAAATTCAAGCATTTGCTTTTCATGAGATTTCAGTAGACTCAGAATTTAAAAATTACTTGCATGCAGATAAGAAAGCCAATTCATATTTGATGTTGCTGTTGATTTTGAAAAAGAAGATTCACTGTTCTTTCCAATGTTGAGAAGATCTGATGTAATTAATTTACCACCAAATGGCTGATTTGGACTCCTTACTGTATTTTATTAATTTAATGTCTCAACATTAATTTTTGCTGACTTTCAGAGAGGTCAGAAATTTATAAGAAATAATAGTTGCATCATGCATTGTGAGAAGATGCCTTGCTGTTGGACCCATGCAGAATTTCTATTTCTGCTCTTTTAGTCACTTTCTTCTTTTCTGGGACAAAATATCTGACAACTGCCACTTAAAGGAGGAGAAGTTTATGCTAACAATTTAGAAGTTTCCTAATCCTTCCATGGTAGTTGGCAAGTTGGTAGAGCCTGAATGGAGGAAAGCTGCTCATCTCTTGGTGGACAGGAAACAGAGAGAAGGGAAGAGTTGAGGAGAGAAACATACCTTCCAGATCACCTCCCCTACTAACCTCTCCTGATGAGACCACCCTCTTCTAACATATTTAGCTATAGCATCTCCATAATTCCAAACTTTCCAAAAGTTCTGATTATGAATTCATAAGGACTTGGGAAGACAAAAAGATTTCAACTATAACTTTCCACCTCTGACCCGCAAAAGCTCATGCACTTCTATTTATGTAAAATGCACTTAATCTATTACTAAGTCTCTTCAAATTCTTAACAGTTCCAACACTGTTGAAAAGTCTAAGTGCAAAGTCTTCACTAAGACTCCAAGCAAATTTTCAGCGGTAAATCCCTGGTAAAATAAAAAGAACGTTAAATACTTCTAACATAAATAGCACAGGGTAAACAATTCCTTTACTAAAGAAAGTAATAGGGAGATAGAAAACAATGGGACCAAAGCAATATCAAAACTCAGCAGGGAAAACATTAAATCTTGTAGCTCCATATCCAGCACCTGGTAAAAAATGTGGCAAGATTCTAACTCCAAACAGTTTAGGCAGCCCTGTCTTTATAGCACCAGTTACCACAGTCCTCTTGGATAAGCTCCACCTATTGCCTTTAACTTTTCTCTGCTGTAACACATTCTTGGCACCTTCAAATTCGTGGGGTCTCCACTGCACTTTCAGCTTCACTTTCATAGCTTCACACACTGCCCTTTCAGAGGCACGCTAGTTGGCCTCCCTGGTATTCATCGGAAATATATAACACTTTCGGTATTAGATTTAATTCTAGCTTTCTTATATTTATTGATGCTCTTGTAGTATTATTAAATCTTTTAAGGTTTATTAAATCTTATTAGCTGCTATTTTTCTATATTTATTTAATGTTGTGTGAATTTTCTATATTCTCTTATTAGTTTTAATAGTTTGTCTGCGTGATTTCTCAGATTTTTAAAAAGAAGTAGTCTCCATTAGGGCCGGGGAAGGAGGAGAATTTGAGCACTAGTACAAGGCAGAAGAAATGAGACATGATCAAAACTCAGTATATGAATATATATGGGACTGCCTTAGTGAAACTCATTAATTTTTAAAATTAATATGTGTTAATAACTACAACAATATTATAAATAAACAGAAATTATATAAAGCACACAATACCTAAATAATCAGAATTATTCTTTCTGAATATTGGAAATTCTATTTTTATTTGTGGACATACATACTCTCAAATTTATACATTAAAACATTAGAAACTGTAACAATAGTCCTTGTACTGTTTCTGATTTAAATTTAAAATATTTGTAA
This sequence comes from Heterocephalus glaber, assembly GCF_000247695.1. The sequence goes on along the minus strand of NW_004624851.1, from coordinate 6,052,470 downwards.
GGCCTCACTATTGTTTAATATTTTGTGAAAGGTTTTAATCTTTACTATTTATCAGGTTAAAGAAATGATTTTTCCTTCCAAATTCAGTACAGTTTTATCATAAATGAGTGTTGAAATTTACTATTTTTTTAATGTAGTGTAATTTCCTATGATTTTCTTCTTTTAGTTATTTATATAGTAACTTTTTTAATATTAATACATCCTTAGTTTCTCCAGGTAAATAAAACTTGGTGAATTTTTGTGCACATTGCTGAATTATTTTCAAATGTTTTGTTATTTACATTTCTTGAATCTGTATACTATTATCCTGTTTTCATTTATTGCATTATCAGCATTCAGTTTTGAGGTTGATGCAAGATCACCTAAAATCATTTGAGTTTTTGACTTTGTGTAGTCTTTAGATTTTATATAATCCAAAGCTTATCTGTTTTATAAACATATGATAGAATTTATTTGTAAAGTATCAAATGGGTTGTTATCTTGTCAGGTATTCTATTTTTAAATAAATGTTATTTCATTTTGTAAGAAAAATTCAATTTCTTAATAATTACAGACCTATTCAAAATTTCTGTTTTCTAAAGTCAAGTCTGGAAAAAATTGTTTTCAAATGTATTAGTATAAAATTAAATATAATTGTCTTGTATATTTTGTCTTCTCTACCATATTTGAAGTTGTATCAGATTTTCTATTCATAATATTTTGTATTTGTAACTTTACACTTTAAATCTATATGGTCAGAGTATATCTTTTAATCATTACATAGATTTAGCTTTTGGTTATGTTGGTTCTCTTGTTTTGCTGTTTTATTTTCAATTCCATTAACTTCTGGGGTTTATATATTAATTGTTTCTAATTATTTTTTGTTTTCCTTTTCACTTTTTTCCTATACATTCTGATGTATATATTGCTTTACCTGTGTATCACATATTTTTCTGGGGGCTTTTTTGTTTCACATATTCACTATAATTTATTTCTTGACCAATATATTGTGCACATAAGGGTTCTGAAGTAGGCAAACCTAAGGGCATTTGAAAACTGTTGGTGATTTATAACTTTACTGCATATTAATCAAAGAAAGTGGTTTCTGGGGCTGGGGATTTAGCTCAGTCGTTCTACCGCCTGCCTCTCAAGCACAAGGTCCTGAGTTCGATCTTCAGTACCAAAAAAAAAAAAAAAAGTGGTTTGTGCATTGATTTTTTTTGCATTTATTCAAAATTCTTTTTCAGCCTACTAGGTCCTTAATTTTCATAAATGTTTTATGATTAATTTAAGTGAGTACTAATTTTTAATTGTTGAATGGATTATATCTGCCTTATTATGGTTAATGCTCAAAATTTCATATTCATATTCACATTTTCAATAGGTCAATCACATATTGAAAAATATTTTTAAATCTTCCCTAAGAGATATGTTTTTTACTCATTTTTTTGCTTGGTTGGTTGGTTTTTTTATCACTAGCTATGTAGTTCAAGCAACCTCAAACTCACTATGTAGCCCACACTGGCTTCAAACTGGTGGCAATCCTCCTGCATCAGGCTCTAAAGTGCTGGGATTACAGACCTGTGCCACCACACCAAACAAAGTTGTTTGTAAGGTAGAAGTACTTCAGAATTGATAATAAATTTTTGATGTATTTTTCTTTTATCACCATACAATTACATAATTATTATCAATAATGCTTATATTTTCTTTAAGTCTGTTCTGTTAGATATTAATATATTTCAGCTTAGTTCTGAATATTAAATACTATCTGGAAACAAAATGATATCCAGATAAAACTGAGGTAGCAATATTAATACGTCTACATTTTCTATATTTTTCCACTCATCCCTTCTATGCTGTACATTTTATCTAGAGCTTATAAATCAATAAAAATGTTTAATTCAGTCTAAGTAAGCATTTCCTTACCAAGTGTTTTTAATCTCTTAAATTTCACTATTAATTTATTTAAAAGTATTTATATTACAGTTTTTCTTTTTTAAAGCTTTTTCTACCTTATACAGTGTTCTTGGTATTTTGTTTGTCACTTGCTCTCTGACTTGTGTACTAGTGTGAGTTATCAATTCTTCTAGTAAATACCCTCACTGTATCATGTATAATTGACTCACTAAATTCTAATACTATCAATATGTCCAGTACACTTGTAATAAAATGACTTTAAAATGCTTTTACATTGTTAACCTTTTTACCAGTTCTATCTTTTTATTGCTTGTCATTTTATTTTCAATTTATTATTCAAAATTATTTTGTTTCGTTTTATTGCTTTTTTCAATTTTAATTTTTTATTAGTACATATTTGTTGTACATAATGATCACATCTCTTGTGAAGAATTGGTACATGCCCATAGAACATTTCGGTTCTCTTTTTAATCCTCTTCACCTCCCCTCTCTCTGCCCTCTCTCCATCTCTTGGTCTCCTTTCCATTTTCAAAAGATTTATCTCCCCATTTCCTATTATTTTTCTCTTATTTATATTTTGAGTTTCTCATATTTCTACTAATTAAACTGTTTCTTATTGCTTTTTGACTTATATTTTTCATTAGTCATATTTTAAAATTCATACCTGGGTGTACTATAGTAAATTTTTTTTGTCTATTTCAAATTATCAATTATTCATTTTAATCAAAAGTCCAAAGGGGTAGGGGAAGGGAAAAGGAAAAAAAGGAAAGGAAAAATTATAAGAAAAAAAAAATATGGAAACGAAGTCTATGTAAATAGGGAAGGGTGGAGGGGGTAAAGGGCACACAGGTAACGAGGAAAAATAAGAACCAAGATACATCATGTACAGGTGCAAACACCCAATGATAAATGTAAATGTATTGTATACCTAAAATGTACCAATAAAAGAATTTAAGCAAAAAAATTTTTTTTGTCTAAATATAGGTTTAAATTATTAGTACATTTGAGAGAATTCTGTTATCTGAAGTTTGGTGGTTGCCAATGCTTGAATTTATGTTGTCTTCTAATTCTCCTTTATGGTGCATCATATCCCATTCAATTACTGTGATTATTTTTATTGAATGTACTCTGGATTATTTGTTATTATAAAGTGACTTTTGCATTTGCTTTGATGGAAGTCTCAGGATTTTGACCTTTTTCACCTTTTTTGACTTTTTTAAAGCTTTGTGGTATGTCAGGTCATTATATTTTCATATCCATACCTGATGCTAGAATAGATTTGTATTTTTAAATTAGTGATAGTGTATGTTAGTTTGGTAGTGTTACTGTAACAAAGTACCACAGAGTGAGCACTTTAAACAAGAGAATTTTATTGTCAGTTATGGAGACTAGAATTTCAAAATTGAAGTGCCAGATTCATTCTGAAGGCTGTGATGGACTATCTCTTCCAAAAAATTATTGGCTTGTAGGGGTTGCCTTCTTCCTATACCATCTTCTTATTTTCACTATTTATGCCTAAATTTTTCTTTTTATGAGGACACCAGTCATGGTGAATTAGGGGATACCCTTATGACCTCATTTTGCCTAGATTATCTCTGAAAAGCCTCTATCTCCAATTACAATCAAATTTGGATATATGGGAAGAGATTGCAAAACAAATTGAAGGTAGTACAATTCAATTCATAATATGAATATGAAAAGAATATAATGTAATATACTATAATATGAATAGTAAATATCTATTCAGAGTCCCAAAAGGATACAGATAGCTTTTCTATTAACTTGGCTAATTGATAGCACCTCTTTTCTGTATGGGGTTGCCATTGCATGATCATGGATTTTGTGGGTGTCAAATATGCATTTCCTTGCCTTATCCTGGCTGACAGCAATATCTTATGTGTGAATGTTAATATGTAGTAAAAAGCAAAGATCTTGATTTCTTTACACTTGTATGTATATTTACCATGTTTTTATTATATTTCTACTTGATATTTATTATGTTTTGAGGTATGGAGAGTGATTCACTATTATCTCAATCTGCCATATTTTTGAGGATGACATTTCTTTGGTTGGTTTTATAAATATGTAATATGGCCTGATATATCCTGGGTAACATGACAGAGATCACTGAGACAAATATTAATGTTTCAAAGTCTTTCAATCGAATTCTACTGCAGAAATTAAAACATGTAGTGATGGTTTCATTTAAACCAATTGTGTGTTACTGGGCTTCATTATCCAGTTCTTAACATCTTGCTCACTTCTGTGCTCTCATATGTTCCAATCACCTCTCTCCATAATGTAAAAATGCTAACAATTGACAATTCTTGGTCATAAAACTTGAGTGTGTTCTTTGGACTAGAGTCAGAGACTAGAGCCCTTTCCATAACCAATAAAATAACCAGCTTCTGTTATCTAGATTTAATCTAGTCTTGGCTTTCTGAGAGAACAATTTCACTTATTTTCCCCTTTTAACACCACATAATGATTGGGATTAATGATGGTCTAACTACCTTTTACCACTTGGGATGATTTAGGTTCACTCAAACTGTAGGTCTGAGAAACATTTCAGTGAAGCATTATTATAAGGCTAATTTGAAACTGAGGAAGTCAGTTTAAATGTTAAGATCTTGAATTTACAGAAATATACTTGATTTTCTGGATTAGTGTCTCAATATTTATTTTAGTTGTTAACAACTCTGATCAAATCCAATGTTGTTTTTCTTTGCAATTTTTATTACAAAGTTAAATATTTTTATAGTGAAGCCAAAAGTTTCATAGTATTTTAGAAGGTGTGGACTGAGATTTCTACTCCAAAAAGCCCTTCTTAAGTTTCTGTATTAAATCTTAATTTCTCCTTGACCCGCAATGTAGACAAAATTTCTGTAAGTAGAGCATGAAATAATATCTATTCATATTGAAATATTATTACCTACATTCTAAATCTGCCATGAAAGTTTGCTTATTCTAATTCTCAAATTCTTACAAGAGGAGGGTAAGAAAATCAGTTTAGTTGAATTACGAGCTTTCTTGTCTTGAGATCAAACTCCTCCAGAAAAAAGAATCTCTTTTCACACAAGAAGAAAACTTTTCATCAGTAAGTGCACACAGGTCCCAGCGAGAAACCCACATGGACCAGAGCTGCATAAGGGTGTGCAGATCTCAGCCAGGCCCCCACCCTGAAAGAGCTGCACAGGCACACAAGCAACAGCCAGAGGCCAGCCCAGATTCCACCTGAAGGTTCACTCAGATCCCAGTGAGAATCCCACCTGGACCAGAGCTGAGTGAGTGCTCCCAGGTTCCAAACAGAGCCCTTCCCAAGCACAAGCAGCTTAGGCCCACAGGTCCCAGCCAAAGGCCCACCTGAAAAAGAGCTATCCAGGTGGGCAATAAACAGCCAGAGGCCCACCCCAATACCACTGGTAAGTGCATGTAGACCTCAGCCAGAAGCCTGCTCAGACACCACTGACAAGACACATGGCCCCCAGCCAAAGGCTCTCCCAGAAAACAACTACACAGGGGAATAGGCCCCAGCTACAGGCATTCTCAGATACCATCCCAAGAATGCATAGGCCCCAGTCAGAAGTCTGCACAGACAATAGGGAAGCACAGGGATCCATAAGAGCACAATTCTGAAATGAGGAATTGGTGCAGTGGTGAGCAGCAGAAAAAAAAGGCCTCTCTGTGGCTTGGTGAGAATTCAAGACCACGTCTCAAAACCAGACTTCCAGATCACCTTAAGGCAACCCCAAAGGACAATGAGATGGAACAATCTGGTACTCAACCAACTGGATTCCCTGAACTGGCAATGAAAGAGGATTGGAAAAAAATAAAATTGGAAATAATTTCTGAGATAACAACAGAGATTGTATCCACAGGGCAAGAAATGATTAATAAATCTAGAGCAGACACAGATAAAAAAATAGAGGAGCTGAGGAACATGATGGAATCACAGGATAGGGAAAAAATAGTATCCATAAAACAGATGCAAACAGATATCCAGGAAATTAAAAACTCCATTGATAGTTTACACAGAAGAATGAGCCAATGTGAAGACAGAATATCAGGTATAGAAGACAGAATTGCAATTAGTGACCAGGAAAGGAAACATTTCTTAAAAATGGTAAGGGACCATGAGAAATCAATACAGCAGCTGCTGGATGATGCAAAGAAGAGTAACATAACACGAGCAGAATCAATGAAGAAACAGGAGAGAGTGCAAAAGACATAAAAAATCTGTTCACAGAAGTAATAGCAGAAAACTTCCCAAGCAAGGAAAAGAACTTGACATACAGATAAGTGAGGCATATAGGATTCCAACTAGACAGGATAAAAAAAATCTACACCTAGACATATAATAGTTAAGATTACAGAGGGCCAGGGATTTAGCTCAGTGGTGCCACCACCTGGCTTGCAAGTGTAAGGTCCCATGTTCGATCCCTGGTACCAAAAAAAAAAAAAAAAAA
>NW_004624851.1:6000653-6013085 GCF_000247695.1 Heterocephalus glaber | reverse complement strand
ATTTCAAAAAAGATTTTTGTAATATGCTTTCTATATCCTTTTAAATTCTGTAAAATCTGTGGTAATGTCTCCTAGATCTTAATATTGTAATTTTAAAAATGTATAACTGATATTGTGTAGCAGGAAGAAAAGGTCTCAAGGAGCAGGGGAATTGGGAGGAGTAGGGGAAGGGAAAAAAGGGAAAGGAAAAAATATGACAAGAGGAAAAAAATGGAAACAAGTTCTTTGCAAATAGGGAAGGGTGGAGGGGGTGAAGAGAGGGCCAGGGAAGGGGAGAAAAAAATAAGAACCAAGAGACTCATGTAAGGTACAAGATCCCAATGATGAATGTAACTGTATTGTATACCTAAAATGTACCAATAAAGCTAATGGTGAAAAAAAAAGAATTATTTGATAAAGATGATTTATTTTTATTTGATAGAGAATAAGTACTCATTATTTTTACCCATTGGGATATAGCACTTTCTGGTGCTATATATCACTTTCCAGTGCTACCTCTTTCTGGTAGGTGCCTGATTATGTCAGCACTTACCAATTGTAGTTAGTGCGTTGGAGAAATATTGCTAATCTTATTAACATCTGCGACTTCTTTCACTTGTCCTATGACATATACTCCAAACTTCCTTAAAACTATAGCGAACCAATGTAAATACTTTAGTGACTTGATTGTTGTCATTGTTGAGTTTCTAAATCTGATTATTGCTATATCCTTAAATGATCTTATGTTATTATCCTGGAATAGACTTTTTCTTATTTAAAAAAGCCAAAACTATTTAAAATAGTTTTAGATTTATAGAATTATGGCAAACAAGAAAAAAATAGTACAGAAATTAGCTGTGTACTCCATACTCAGATTCCCTATCACCAATATTTTACATTAAGTATGTCTTACTCTTTTTCATTGCTGAGGCAAAATACGGATACCCAAGTTAAAGGAAGAAAGGTTTCTTTACCTTACAGTTTGTAGAGACTTTAGTTCGTAGTTGGCTGGCTCCAAGGCTGGGTGGCACGGCAGAAGAGCATCACAAAGGAGAAACAGTTTATGGAAGGCAGAAAGCAGGAAGGTAGCAAAGCAGTAAAGTAGCAAGCAGCAAGCCAGAAGTAGCAACTTTCTTTATGTCCTTTTTATTCCAGGCAGTCTACTGGTGGGTAGCACTCACACACAGGGTGGGGCACCCTTAATCTTACTCAGAATTATGCTAAACCAATCAGTGAAATAATTTATTAATCTCACACCCTTGATCCCAGCATTACACATTTAATCCCACCATCACACATTAGATCCAGTCACATCTGAAAAGACCCACCTATGACCACATGAGTCTTTGGGTGGACATCTATACAAAGCCATAACAGAGTGGTACATTTGTTTAAATTAAGAACTGATAGTGAGCATTTTACTGAACATTTATTAACAGAAACCCAACTTTAGTTCGGATTTCCTTCATTATTTTCTCATACCTTTTTTGTATTTAAGGATCTCAACAAGGATACTTCTGCTCTCATGTTTCCCTATTGTAAAGTTATGCTTATTTTTGGTCTCTGTTTCTGTATTGTATTATTTGTAAGATAGTTACTGTATGGAGCCCACACTACAGGAAGAAAGAATAATCCTCTATGTCTTTAAGAGTGGAGAATCTACATAAATTATTTTGAATTCTTCTGGGTGGGAAATAGATTCTTCTCCCCTATTTACTTATTTATTCAATAATGTACTTATATAAGTACAGACTTGTGAGTTTTTATTTTATCCTTTAGCTATAATGTAATGCTACTTCATTTTGTTGCACAGAATCTTCTAGTTTTATCAGTTAAGAGCTCTTTCAGTTGACTCTAGTACATCTTTAGTACACCCCCAATCAATATAGTTTTTTTCTTTCTTTTTTCCTTTATTTTATTTCTTTCAGATAACTTTCTATTTTGTTCTTTTTTTCTCTTTTCTCTTTCTCTACCTCTCTTTTGATCTTTTTTATTTTCAGGCTTTAAAATATTATTAAGTATCATCTTATACATTTCCTCTCTCAGTCCTAGAATCAACCTTTTCTCCAAGAAACCCTCTTACATTTATTAGAGAAAGGTCTTAGAAACAAAAACCTCCATGTCTCCACTCATTCTGGAGTATTGTTAATTATAGCTTCTAACAGCTGACAGAACAAGAAAATATATGCTTATATTAATATTATAATGTACATATTCATAAATAATTGTATATGTATCCACCTGTAGCTATATTAACTACTGATATATCCAGCTTTAATTAATTCATTAACACTGAAATTATTTTGGACTCCTTTCTTGCTTATACATAAATTTCCACTCCAACATTGGTAAATGTAACTACCATGATCCATATATTTAATTATTTACTCTTGTATATATATTTTGCAGTATCAGAATTGATAGTCCATATCTTATTGGGAAATCTCTATATTAAATAGAGTTTATTGCATTCAGTTCCTTTGCTTTTTGTCTTATAGACTCAACTCATTTTCATTCATTTACATCAGCAATTTATTCTCCCATGCTTTTAAGTGATATTTTTAGATACATTCATAATATTCTTCATTCAGTCATGGAATGCATACATTAAAGTCTATACATTGTGTTAGGAAGTTGTATTTGTTTTGATAAATACTTACTATCATACATTCACCCTTACAATATTAAACAAAGTGGTTTCACTGCCCTAAAAATCCTTGTGCTTCACCAAATCAACTCTAACCTACAACCTAATAGTCATGGGTTTGTTTAGCATCTCTATAACTTTGCACTTTTCAGAATGTCATAAAATTGCAATTATACTGTTTGTATCATTTGGGAACTGGATTCTTTCACTTATCAATACATGTGTAAGATTTCCTCATGCCTTTTTTTCACACTTTGATAGCTTATTATGTTTGTTGTTGAAAAATTATGTATGTATGTGTAGGGAACAGGGGAAGGGGACATTACTAGAACCTCTGCAGTAAGTCCTAGTCTCCTGCGAGCCATGGCAGCACATGGCAAATTACAGGAAAGGTAGAAAAATGAGACTGAGAAGAATCTGAGTTTTGGGTCTGATCAGTGCTGCTCTTGTGGAACTGCATAACTCTGTAATCATAAAACTCCCCTAGTCCCAACTGTGAATGTGAGTAAATAGATAAAGATGCTTGTTAGTTCTGGGACACTAGATAAGATCTGTATCAGCCATAAGGTCCCAAAGTAAATTACTCAACTCTTTGTTCGAAACTGATGTTCCAGACAACGCTATCTATAGAACAATCTACAAACAACTGTTGACCATCAGTACATGTCAGCTGACCACTAGTCTTTGTTCCTCTTCTGTAAATTTCGCCTGTTAACTTCCCCTGCAACCCCCTATAAAAAGAGCCTCGGACTCTGGGCTAGTCACCTCTCTAAGCTACTTTGCTTTGGGAGTGCCGTCTGGCCAGACTAAGGTCTGTTTTACTTTCCAACTTGTCCGGTGTGTTCCTTGCTGCAGTCAGCTCCTTGGAGCGTTTGGTAAGGCCCTCAGTCTTACATTTTGGAGGCACCGCTGGGATCCCCGGGTGTGCTTCACTGCAGTCAGCTCCTCCGAGCATTTGTTAAGGCCCTTGATCTTACACTCTGGGTGGCAAAGATAAAGACCCCCTAGCTTGCAGCACTTTTTATTCAGTACATGGGGAAACAAATGTAACAAGTGAAAATGTAGAGTTCAGTACTTCACATTGGGATAAACAAGGTGTAACAAAAGACTTGGGGGCCAGTGGAAATCTAAGAACAATGAGGAACTATGCAGATGAAGATTTGTTTCCTCCCTGGCATCTCCCACAGGTGTGGTCTTGTCCTGGAGATTACAGCACGGCCTGATCACAGAGGCCTCAGTTGTGACCGGAGGTCAAAATGCAATTATGTCTGGAATGTCAATAGCTGGCCTGTAGGCCAGAGAACTAGGCCTACTCAAATAATTTTTCCCTAGAATTATGTAGCATTGCTCCCAACATATCTCCCTTTGTTTTTGTTATATGTGAAGGTGTTTTTAGGAAAAGTGAGCACACCCAACAATAGCTTGGCCCTATATGTATTGTGAGGATCTATAGTGTGTTTGACTGGCTTAGCTGTCTATAATAAGCATAATTTCTATTAATTGGGGCTGTAAAAGGATGAAAAATCGAGTGATAATTTTTACAGGTATAAAAGTGCTTTCATTCCTTCTGACTCTAATTTCAAGAGATCTCTGTTAATTGACTATACCAAAGTTTTTGACCAGTCATACAATTATAAATCTTATAATCATTAAAAGGATATTATAATTCAATTTGGCCAAATATATTTGAGTGCACTCTAATTTTATAAATCATCTTATGTTTGTCTGTTGTCTGTCTGTTTGTACAGTTGAGCTCAATTTTTTTTTCTTTTTCTCTTTTCCTTTTCACCTTTTGAGAAAAAAAAATTTTTTTTAAAGATATTCACCTATTGTTAAATTGGCTTACAGATAAATGTTATTAATTAAAGGCATGCCCTCCTTCCCAGGTTGCTAATTGGTCAAAGTGCCACTGAGATTTATTTTATAAAAGTAATGTGTATTGTCACCTACATGCAATAATCAAATTGCAATAAGCAGTTGTAAAATAAGAAGATATATATATTCTTATTCTTTGTCAAAGTAAGTAGAGAGTGTGGGGACTCCCTTTGGTGAATAAAGAAGTGGCCATCCAGAAAATAATTATTCTGGTCTTAATTCACTAAAGGGACCCCCTAGTAATTTTTATAATCTTATGGGAGACACACCACAACAAATATTGTCTCAATATGTTATAAATTGATCACATTGGTTATCATTGAAGTTTAAATTCTAAATATGTTATAAATTGATTACACTGGTTATCATTGAAGTTTAAATTCTAAATACGTTATAAATTGATTACATTGGATATCATTGAAGTTTAAATTCTAAATATTTTATAAATTGATTACATTGGTTATCATTGAAGTTTAAATTCTAAATGTTATTATAAATTGGTTACATTGGTTATCATTGATGTTTAAGCACTGAATATGTTATCATGATATGTCTACATTGGTCATCTTCAAAAGATTAATTTCTGTGGTATAAACAAAAGAGTGTTATTAGAAAGATGCTTTTGGTACCAAAGTACATTGAAGAACATAATGTTTTATATAACTGTAATATTTATTACCGCTCCTTTTCTGGTGTACAAAATATATTCATGCCCTCTAATTGTATGGGTCTTCTAACATTGTTTATGGTAATAACCTTTTGATTCAGATATTTGTCCTTCTCTTATGCTCAAGCCACCTATGATAATAGGAACACTTGTAGGCTGATATATTTTCCTTAGATGACATCCTATAAAAAGAAAGCTACTCAAATGATTTTTCCCTAGAATTATGCAGCATTGCTCCCAACATGTATGCACCAGAGTTGTTAATTAACTTGTTAAAGGAATTGTTTTGTAGCTTTCTGTCACGCGCAGGTACCGTGGGTAAAGAGGACTCGGACTCGGATGGCAGTTCACACACCTATCTTATATTATCATAATTTACTTCAATACAATTATCACACAATATTAAGTCTGCCAATTACCACGTCCCTGTACCTGTACTGTGCAAGTCCTTATGGGAGCACGACGTTTCCTCCCTTAGGGTCAGAGGGTCGGATCCGTAGACGAAGGGTGTCGAGTCAGTGCTAGGCTATCCGCCTCTCCGCTTGCCTCATCCTCTGGTCTTGTCTGGTCGGTGGTGATGCTCATTCCAGCGGGATCGGGTGTGCAGATGTCTCAGTAGATAGTCAGATCAGCAGAGTGACTGGTTGACTGGTCGGTGGGATGGATCGTCGACTTGCTTGGGGTCTTCAGCTCCTTTTATACTATTCTAACTGGGTGTTTGTGGTATTGGTTCAGACTTATCACACTGTCCATTTCAGGGCACACCCTGTCCAGTTCGGGGGCACACCTTGTCCAGTTCAGGGCACACCCTTATCAGTTCCATACCACTTAAGGTTCTACTTTCATATCTTATGGTTACACATCACTCTTATGATTATGTCATACTTAGGTTACAGCACTCTTAAAGTCACAGCACACTTTAGGGTTATAGCACACTTAGGGTTATACAATTCCATCTTATTTCAAAATGTTCTCCACACTTTCAGGTTTTAGTGATTATGAATAAAGTAAATCTAATCATTCATGAGAATTTTTTGTGGACATCATTTATCAGATCAATTTGGTAAGTATCTATGAGTGCATTTACTGTATCATATTGTAAGATTATACTTAGTTTTAGAAAAGAGTGCCAAACTGGTTTCCAAAGTGGCTATACCATTTTAAGTCCCTCTACAAATAAAAGACAGTTTCTATCCTTATAAGTACTTCCTGTCAGTTACTATTGACATTTTTGAAATTTTAATCATTTTCATAGGAATGCAATGGTATCTCATTATTTTAATATGTAATTCCTTACTAATAAATGATGTTGAGCATTTTTAACATACTTATATTTTACTTACACATCTCTGACAAAGTGTTCAGATCATTTGCTCATCTTTGATTGGATGTTTTGATTTCTCATTGTTCAGTTATAAACCTTTTACATATTTTATGTATAAATATTTTATCAGATAAGCATGTATATATTTTCTCAGTTTAGATTTTATGATTTTCTTCTCTTAACATTGTCTTTAATAAAGCAGAGGATTTTGATTTCAGTGTTTTTATTCAGTGTTGAATTTTAAAATTTATCAACAAATCCAAGGTCATGGAAATTTTATGTTTTATTTTCTTCAAGAAAATTTATCATTTTACATTGATATTTAGCACAATGATCCTTTTATTCATGTTATTTTGTTCTATGTATAGCTTTATTGTTTTGCCTAGAAAGCCATGTTGTTGCAGGACCATTTATTGAAAAGACTATCATTTTTTCATTTAATTATCTTTTTTTCCCTGTCAAATACCAATTGACTATCTCCAAGTGGGTCTATTTCTGGGATTAGTATTCTGTTCTGTTGATATATGTGGCTATCCTTTTGCCAATATTATTATGTCTTGCTTACAGTATCCTTTAAACAAGTCTTCAAACTGGTGATTGTGTGTCTTTCAACTTTGTTTTTCTTCTTCAGTAATGTGTTTGTTATGCTGTATCTGATTTTTACATAAACTTTATAATCTGTTAATATTAATAAAATAGCTTACTGAGATGTTGATTGAAATTGCACTGAATCTACAAAGTTGAAACAATTATTATCAATATTGTCATTAATTTCATGAATACACAATAGCTTCCTATTCATGTAGGTTTTAAATATTTAACATCATTTTATTGATTTCTACATATAGAATCTGCATACTTTTTGTTTGTTTGCTCTAAGTATTTTATTGGGAAAGATGTTGAAATTTGAAATCATATTTTTTTCAAATGTGAAGACCTAGTTATTTATTACTAGCATATAAAGAAGCAGTTCACTTGTACACTAACTTTATAACATGTGATCTTACTTATAAAGTTCAACTAGTTTATTGTTTTTGGTTCATTAGGATTTTCTACATTGACACTTCTGTCATCTGTGAAATATTTACATTTCTGAACTTCCAATATTTGTTTCATTTTGCATTTTCATTTTATTTTTATTTTCTTCTCTTATTGCTCTAGCTAAGACATAAAAGTATAATGTCAAAAAGTAATGGTAAGAGGTTTTTTCTCATACTTAGGGAGGAAATAACCAGTTTCATACCATTTTGGTATTAGATAAAGTTTTTCTAGATGTTCCTTTTCAGTCTAAGGAAGTTAACCTTTTATTCTAGTTTGTTGAGAATTTTTAGTCATGAATAGGTATTAGATATCTTCAAATACATTATTTTCTGTATCTTTAATGACATATTTTTTCTTCAGGCTGTTATTATGGAAAAATATATTTATTTATTTATGAATCTTGAGGCATGATGTGTGGCGGTCCTACAGATAATAATGGGTTGACAAAAATGTTAGTTCAGATGTTGAGACACATGACATCTTATACACTTACCAAAGTATGAAAAGGTTTATTAATGATATAATTAATTTTTCTACAATAACATAGAAATCAAAAAATGACTTGAGTGAAAACTAGGAAAGGAAACAAACATTAATAATTTGAACCTCCTACTGGCACCAAAGGAAGGAGAACCTTGTCTTTCTTATCAGCTGGCCTGGCTGTGGAATAAAAAAGAAAAGAGAAAGGGTGAATTTTTTATATTAATTGGTTTTATTTTGCAATTCTAGAAGCAAGTAACATTTCATTTCATAAAACAGAATAAAGGTTAAAATGTCCTGAGCTTAGAAGTTGATTTTTTAGACAGAGAAATGCAGAAACAATGAACAAAAAATGGATTGATCATTTCAAGGCTTTGTCTCTTGTAAGGTGGGGAAATAGAAATAGAAGAATAAAAAATTCTTTAAGAAAGATGAAGTGACTTTATTCATGAGGATTAATGTGGAAGGAACTTCATTATATTCTGAATAAAACTGTAATGTTTGGGAAGGAATGAGTCTTAAAATTTATTAGCAATCAAATATCAAAATTGAAGTTAGAGTCAATATTGTGTTTTACATTTATGGAAAAATTCCTTTAGACATGGTTTATGATTCTTCTATACATAACTAGATTGAATTTGCTAATATTTTCTTGAAGATATTTTCCATCTTTGTGTATGGAAAATATTAGTCTTTATTCTTTCTTCTAATATTTTTCTCTAGATTCAGTATTACAATAGTCATGACCTTATAGAATAAGTTAAGAAATATTCTTTCTATTTCTGCAATATATTGTGACTATAATTTCATCATAATATGTTTGATAAAATTCACAAGTGAAACTATCTGAAGTTGCTCGGCATTTTTGAAAGGTTATTGATTATTGATTTAATTTTTAAAATATACATAGATCTACTTTGTCAATTTTTCCTTGTATGAGTTTTACTGTGGGCCTTCTGAGGAATTTGTATATCTACACTATGAAATGTATGGACATAAATCAAATATGTAGTACTACTTATTATACTTTTACTATCCATATAATATGTTATAATGAGACCTTTTTCTTTTAATATTGGTAAGTTATGTCTTCCTTATTTTTGCCTTAGCTAATTGTCCCAGCCCGCGGGTAAGTCAACGGAGACCCTAGAGGGGGGGTGAGAACGACAAAGGACAGGGGACACGAGAGATGGAGACAAGACAGGTTTCTGATCAAGTCTCGTTTATTGCGGAAGCTGCTACAACATATATACCGTAGGGCTAGAGGGGAGGAGCAAGAGGAGGGTACTGGGGCTACTTCCTTGTTGCCGGGTAGATTTGCAGCAGGCCCGGATATGTCCGTAAAAGGCACTCAAGAGTTCTAGCGGGGGGGCAAGGCCCCCCACAGCTAATCTAGTTAAAATTCACTAATTTTATTGACATTACTGGAGAACTTGGCTTCATTGACTCTCCATTGTTTTCCTATTTTCAAATAGTGGATTTTTGGTCCAGATCTCCTTCATTTTTTCTGCTTGTTTTTGTCTTAAATTGTCTTATTCCTCTGGAAAAAGCTCAGATCATTGATTTCAGTTATTTTTTTTAATACTTGTACTTACTGTTCTAAATTCTCCTCTAACTGTTGATTTTGCTGTATCCCTCAAATGGTTTGTATTTTTCTTTTCATTTAATTTAAATTTTTATTTTTATTTTTTGAAACTTCTTTTGGAACTGTGTATATTATAGAAGTGTGCTGTTTAATTTCCAAATATGTCAGTATTTTCAATTATGTTAGAGTTATTGCTCTCAAGTTTAATTCCATTGTGTTCTGATAGCATAATTTTTATGTGTGTTTTTCTAAACAAATGTTTGATGGCATAATTATGACCCAAAATGTGATTTATCTTGTTGAATGTTCTATGCAAGTTTGAGAAGAATGCCTTTTCTGTTGTTGGACAGAATGTTTTATAAATGTAAAATAGGAATTAGGTAAGTAAAAAGATCTTGGCTCTGAAACTTTGATTCACCTATCTCTTCAAATATTTGAATTTGGTTTGTCCTGTGATCTCAGTTCTACAATGTGTACAAGAAAAGTCTTTGTCTAGATGTATTTAATATAGGGGCAGAAATGATGATTTCCTCACTTTTTTACTTGAAACCGAAAATGAGAGTCTTCCATGGGAGAGATTATACAAATTATTCATTATTTTGCAAATACAAGTTAGAAAACATGTTTAAATACATCTAAAATCAATTATCAATCTCAATAGATTCTTTTCTTATGAGAAGTAATTATTGTTCTGATTTCAATAACACTAGAAAATACAAGATATATTTGCTTCTAGAGCTCTGGAAATCATAATAAACTATACTATATTACAATTATAGAATTTGTAAGAAAATTTATCACTTTTCTAGGTTATCACTGTATTGGAACACAATAACAATTGTGGATAAAAGTAATGACCTTACATTGCAAACAAAATAATATTTAAGCTTTAAATTTCTCTCTAAAATTCTACTTTCATGTTCAATTATACAGAAGGAATTATTTTAGGGAACTCTTATACCCAGTCTGAAGCATACATTTTAATCATTAAAGTTTTTTCCTCATTAATCTCCTTGACTAAATATGTTATATATGATTTTGATTACAACCGCAGAGAATATTTTAACTCAAAAACTGTTATATATAATAAAATTAATTCAAATTTAGTTCAACAAAACATTGGTTTTGATAGTTAAAACCTAGAAAAGAGTCAATATAGTATAGAAAGCAAAAATCAGTAGTATTTACTTAAAAAATTTTTTTTAAATCACCAGGAAATGCAGTGGAGCATTTGTTTTCTTTCTTTCTACAATTGATAAACTATAAGTCCATATGTATCTGGATAACCTCCTCATGATAAAAAGAGTTTGGTAGGGAAGAATCAACAGTCAGTTTTTCTGTTTTTTGTTATGCAAATTATAGATCACTTACCCATAGCTAGTTGTTCTGCTTTGTTTGACAAAAATCAAAAAATCATTTTTGTCATTTTTTTCTTCATTGAATTTGTGGCCTAACCTGAGTTATTTAACCTTATTTTTTTTTCTTTTGGTACTAAAATAGAATGCCATAGGAATTTTAAGTGAAAATAATTTAATTTATATTAACCTACTTATTATACTGTTATAGAAACTGGAGTTCAAAGACATTAGGTGATCCTTTTCTATAAAGAACTATTACTCAGCCATGAAAAAGATTAAATACATATCACATAGAACATGCTAACTATATAAAGCCTTGGGAAATGATTCTAGAGTGAGCCAAAAATGAAATAAGTGTTTGAATAAAAACCACAATAGTCTCCTCCTCATCTATGACATAGTAATAATGTGAGGCCAAAAGTCAATAGTAAGTTAGACAGGGGCAGCTAGGGTGCTACTTGAAAAGCAAAGATGTGATTGTTCTTCACTTTCTTAATCATTAAGTTATAGATAAGATACACTGGAGCCTGTGCTTTCAAACCTTAGATCAAGATAATATTCTCTAAATGTGCAGATAGAGTCTAGGGCCCATTTAAAGCTCAGAATGTTAGTGAGGAGCTGGAAAAACCACAAAGTCTGAAAACAAACTAAATGGAGACATCCACCTAAGGAATAGAGACCTACTTGATACAACCAGCTCATATTATTTTTACAAGAATAATAGGGATTGGGATAGGGATGGGGAAACAATCCTGGGCCCTTGCCTCTTGCTCATTAAAACCATGATTATTTTTCTCCTGTGACAGACAGGAATTTAAAAGGCAGTCTTGTAATAAACTATGACTCTTCAATTTGACCTACAGATGTTCAATAGGTAAGTAAAAGAACAAAGGACTTTCTTTTTGCATCCTTTGTTGCTGTAAATCAGGGCTTGTATTCCTTCTCAGTTTTACCTACAGGTATGTTAATCATATAGAGTGTCTGTCTAAAAATTGGCAAAACAAAGATTATTAGCACTGAATTTACATAATCTACACCTCTTTAAATTAAAAATATCAGCATGGTCAATTTCCAGGGACATCCAACTATGCTTGAAAAGTCTTTAGCCGTTGTGTTGAACCTGAGTTCACCTGGGAACAGAACTATCACCCAGGCAAAAATTCCACAACTATGAATCTAGGACTGAGATACTATAAAATCAAGACAGAGATAATGAACAACCAGTTCCCAATCCATCAACTAATCCTTAAAAAATGGCCTCCCACTCTGTGGGTAGGCCAGTCTGAACCCCTGTAAGAGAGTATGGTCCCTCCAGCTGGAGCTATTTCCTATTTTCACTGTAACTTTCCAATTAAAATTTTTTGTGTGTAACTTTGTGCTTTAGGTTTAAATTATATTATTTCCTTTTTTTTGTATTAAATTCTTTTATTGGTACATTGTAGGTATACAACACAATTACATTTCTCATTGGGAATT
>NW_004624851.1:5974830-5995553 GCF_000247695.1 Heterocephalus glaber | reverse complement strand
TTTGGGGTTGCTGTAGGTGATCTGGAAGTCTGGTTTTGAGACTTATTTATGTGTTTTCTCATTTCGACTGGGGCAGGGGCCTGTTAGTGCCTGCATGGATTACCTCCTCTGAGCTGGGTGAGGTGGGACGGGGCCGGGAGCAGCGGTAGGGATGGTGACCCAAAAGCCCTTTCCTGTGGGCTGAGAGCTGCCGGAGGGATGGTGGCCGGGAAACCCCTTCCTCTGGGCCAGGAGCAGCGGGACAGAAGGTGGCCCAAAAGCCCTTTCTTCTGGGCTGGGAGCAGCGGGAGGGATAGTGACCGGGATGCCCTTTCCTCTGGACCAGGAACAGTGGGGCGACGGCTCAGAAGCCTCTACCTCTGAGCCGGGAACAGTGGGACTCAGTACCTTGGTCTGGTGGTCTGGTGTCCTCTGCATCTTTGTTGTGTGGAATCAGGTGGCTGCCTGTCTGCAGCGTGGTGATTCGTCGTCTTCCGTGTGACTCAGGACCTCGGCAGGGCGCGCACAGACCGGCCTGTCTGCAGCGGGCTAACTCAGCGTCTTCCGCGCAACTCCAATTATATTATTTCTAAAAGCAAGAACCCAAGGTAACCAGATTCATCCCCAGTACATTTGTTCCAAGATCCCCAGGGAATGCCTGAGCACTATATATTCTTTGATTTTTTTCCTGTATTCTCTAAAGCTTTGTCACATAGTGCCAAGATTAATTTGCTTTTCATGTTTTATGTCCTAGTGTCCATTTTGCACCACTATTCTTGTGCTACAGAAAGATCATTAAATAAAATAAAGATTAATTTTACAAAAGCACTGTTACATTATGAGTCTGAGATAACTAACTGTGGTGTAATATATACAGTGTGGATATGCTGGACAAAGGAATTATTCATATTTCAAGTGGGATGGAGTAGGATACCATAAGGTGTGATCACACTACTCAGAAATTGGTCAATTTGAAAATGAATGGTTTATTTAAGAAATTTCCCATTTCATATTTTCAGGCTGTGTATGATGGTAGAGGCATTTAATCCTAGAATTTGGGAGGTTAGGCAGAAGGATTAGCTCAGAGTTTGAGGCCAGCCTGAGCTACCTAGTGAGTTCATGACCAGCTTAAACTCCATAGCAATATACTATCTCAAAAAAAAAAAAAAAAATCAGACCTTATTGACCTTAGGCAAGGCAATCTAAATGGCAGAAACTGAAACCACAGGTAAGAGGATAATAGAGCAGGCCAGCCAGTTAAGCAAGTGGGTGTGACCTGTCAATCATAGAGATCCAGGATACACCCAAAGAAAATTAGTTCCCAAGCAATGCAGCTGGGACCAATCAGAAAGTGCTATCTTCAATTATTCTGGTGCAAAATCAAGCAAGTTTTGAAAGGATCCCAAATTTGACATCAGCCTGGAGAAGGGTGGGATACAAATGACAACCTCTATTAACCTCAAGGCTATAGTGTTATCTCTCTGTATCAGTGGCCCATTCTCACTCTGCAGAGTGTACTTCTTTTCATACCTTTCATGGACCAGTGCTCACTTTGTAGAGCATACTTGTTTTCCTATATTGAATAAATGTAAAATCTTGACACATTTTTTCACTTGTATTGCCTAATTCTTTGTTCAGGACAAGAACCTGGAAAGAATTCCTACAAACAGTCTACAGCACCTCAGAATCTGATAACATAGTCTTTTTTGTTTTTTGGGGATTTTTGGTTTTTTTGGTATCTTGGTATGGGGATCAAACTCGGGACCTTGTGCTTGCCAGGCAGGCCTTGGAACCACTGAGCTAAATCCCCAGACCTCTGATAACATAGTCTTGATGAACCAGCCAGGAGGTAAGCAGTTTTTTGTGGGGGTGAATAAAAATTAGTGGAACCTTGGGACTCCCCTTATGGCAGTCCAGCATTTGGCTGCTTGATCCCCTGCCCTGGGCTTCTCAGTTCCATGCTACAACTCAAGGATTGGGTTCTGAGTCTCTCTCTTCCCTATTATGCCCTCTTGAGTAGGCTTGCACTGTGGTGGGCTCACAGCAGGGTGGGTTTGTGCCAAGGCCAACAGTTTATTTGGGGCTGTGGTCCAGGGCCATGTGCCTCAGTGGTGACCTGTGGAACTGTGAGGCATCCTCCATAGTCACATAGGTTTGGGACTAACAGAGAGCCTGTTATTAACCCAGTTATGAAACAGACCTACAGTTTAATGTGCCTTTTTGCAACCATGTTATTATCCCTGATACTTTGTTCAGTTTTCTCACTCTTAAAAAAAAACACTTGGTCTCCTGCTTGAGTAGCCATCTACCTAAGCATGCTACATTTTGTGCTCAAAGTCTCATCTGCTCTCTTTTACTAGATAGGCTTTTATCCCTAGATATCCTTAGTCAATTATTTTCTCAGGTAGCTACCGTGGTCTGTGGACCAGCCATGTTTGTTCACAATTTTATTCTACCAGAAAATGGTAATTTTATTTTACCAGGAAATGTCACCCTTCTGGATAACAGTTAAAGCCTCCAATTTCGGTGAACGTCTGGGCCTTCTTTCCTCTTCTCTTCTAAGTCAGATTAGATTTTCCTCTCTGTTTCCTCAAACAGAAATTCAGAGTATTTGAAAACATTTCCCTGAGGGTCTAAGTGAAACAAAGGAAACAGCCAGTTAAGGTCAATGCAAGTAACTCTGAGTATGCAAAAACAGAGCTGGAGAAAATAAATAACAAAACCTATACTTCTATTTAGAATTTTCAAAGGTTTCTTTTTTTTTCTGTTAAATGGTGAAAAAAGAGATTTCTGTCTCTGTTACTCTAAATAAGCAACTATCACAGTTTTTATTATTGGAATAAATGGGAGAGATACTGTTTCTCAAGTGGCTAGCTACCATGTTTCCACCAAAATAAGACCTAGCTGGAAAATAGAGTCTTTAAAAATAGGGATCAAAGATATCAAGACCAATCAATCTATCTTTGCCTTACCTATTTTAGAGAGTGCCCAGGAGCAAAGAATAGTGATGGCAGCTAAGGCAAGGACAGGCTGATTGACACTGGCATTTTTTATCTCTAGTTTTTGAGGCTGATTATTTTCTGGGTAGGTTTTATTTTCAGGGAAAGAGGATAGTTGGAGTCTCTAGTCTTTAAGAAGTTATGGTGGATCTAAGGTTATAGAAAGGTCTAAGAAAAACAAAAGAAAACACAAACAAACAAAACATAAAGGCACTGGTGATGCTTGCTTCTCCAGATATGTCTGATAGTGTAATTTTGTTTCATGGGTGATGCTACAGGGATTCAACATATCTATATCCTTCTGGAGGGGACACCCTCTAAAGGACCTCAGACTTATTTTATTCTCTTTGCATGGGATACATGCCATGGGAAACACCCTGAAGATCCCATCAACCTTACCATTAGTCTGTATCCTTCAAAATGGGGAACAATCTGAGTCTATCAATCTGAAAAAAGCAAAAATTTATCTTCTACTGTAATACTATTTAGATTCAATATGAACTAAGAAATAATGAGAGATGGGCACTGAATGACAGTCTAAATTACAATATTATTCTTCACTTAGATATTTTCTGAATAAGACAAAGAAAGTAGGGTGAAATCACTTATGTTCAGATTTTTATGGCTCTTTATCTCTTTAAAAGCTCAAAGAACTATGGTGCTTAAAGAGGCCTCTGAGGGAGAGGACATTGATATCATTGATGATCATGTCCTCAGATGTCCACTTGTCTCAGGGAAACATGGGTCTCTCCCACCTATTTAATGAAAAAGTCCTCACAAAGAGGTCTCCTCAAACTTCCCCTGATAATCTTCAGATTAGTAAATTAATCCCATCATCTTCAAGTGATTCAAAAACTCTACCAGAACCTGGCTCCCCAGAAAGACTCAGTATTCTGCAGCTACATCTTTGTACTCCTCAGACAGCTTTTAGTATTGCAGGACATACTCAGAGTGGAGTTTCTTACTTTTCTAACTCATAGCTTATCCTCCCCAGGGACAACTTGGGTTCAGGTTCCTTTTCCAATGGCAGATATCCATCAACCGAAAGGATAGCTAGTTCAGTTTTCAGAAGACATTGGTAGGTGTGCAGATGGGTTTCAAACTTTGATTTGTGCTTTTGACCTATCATAGCAAGATTTCCAATTTGTATTGGTCACTTGCTGTATTCAAGAATAAAAATAAAGAATCACAGAAGAGACTAGAACACATACAGATGAACGTTATGCTACAAGAAGATCAGAAATTTACCCTGGAGCGATTGTTGTCCCTCCAATAGAACCAAATTGGGAATATAATACTGAAGGTGGACTACATACGAGGTCTAAAATGATCACTTATTTTATCATGGGAATAAAATGGTGCATTAAGAAACATACCAAATGTGAAAGGGAGAGAGAGGTTACATAATCAAAAGAGGAAAATGTAGCTACCTTTTAAAGCTGATTAGTAGAAGTTTTCCATAATATAGAAACCTAGATCCATCTTCAACTGAGACACAGGTGCTGATAGGACAATATTTTATTAGTCATTAAGCCCCAGATATTTGGCACAAATTTTAAAATTTCAGACTGGGATCCCGGCCCCAGTGACACAATTGATAGAGAATTTTTTGTGTTCAACAATTATGATCTAGATGAGGATGAAAGAAGAATGGCTGAGAAAAAAAGGCCAAAATTATGTCGGTCACAATTGTTAATGCATTAAACACACTCAAGTCAACTAATCCAATCAGAAAAAGAGTTCTTATTTTAAATGCAAGAACACTGGTCATGTCATGTGACTGCCTAGACACACCACCACATGTCATGTAGCAAATGTGCCTGACTCATGGCACTGGAGGATTGATTGACTGTTCTTGCTCTCAGAGAGGGAGGGGATGCACCAGCCAGAACTCTTACATTCCAAACTGATGAAGACAATTGAAGGGGTTTGTGGCAATCTCCAATGCTCCTGTCTCCTGTGAGGAAATCAGGTTGACCCTAGACACAATGGACAGGTCAATTCAATTGCTAGTCAATACAGGGATGGGTTACTCTGTTTTAACTTCCTTCTCTGGAGAACTATCCTCTAGATGTATAGCTATAATTGGAGTCAAGAGGACCCCCACTTAGACCTTATTTACACCTGCTCTAATATGTCAGTTCAAAGGTCAAATATTCATACATGAGTTTTTAGTTGTCCCATGGTATTGTGCTCCTTTGTGAGGAAGAGATTTACTAGCAAAATTGGGGGGCATTTCTTAAATTATGTCAAAAGCCAAAGCATATTTTATCTGCTGAGACATCATGAGATTTCCTTGATCTAATTATCCAACAGGTGGATCCTAATTCATGGTATACATAGGAGGGAAAATTCAACAATTCCAGTAGTTACATAAATAAAAGAGCTCAACCAATTTCCCAACTGAAAGCAATATCCAATCAAAGAAAAGGCCTAAAAATGTCCCCAGCCTCTCATAGACAGGATTCTCAAACATGGCCTTCTGTGGCCTTGCCAGTCCCGTTGCATTACTCCCATTCTCCTCATAGTAAAACTTCAAGGAGAATATAGGATGATATAAGACCTCTGTCTTATTAATGAGGCTGTAATCCCAATCCAGTTTCTGGTAGCAGATTCATATCCAATCCTCTCACAAATTCTAGGAGATATAAATTGGTTCTTAGCCTTCAACCCCAAAGATACTTTCTTTTCTCCTCTCAGATATCCAATTTCTGTTTTCCTTTGAATGGGAAAATACCATTTCAAAGGATGAACAACAATATACATAGACAATTCCCCCACAGTGCTTTATAGATTATCTCACACCAGTTTTGCTCAGGCACTAGAAAAGGGCTTAATGAACTTAGAGTTTAAAGAAGGAAGTATCCTACAGTACATAGATGAAATCTGTCTTAGTTATTTCCCCATTGCTGAGACAAAATACCCAACACCCAAATTTAAAGGAAGAAAGATTTATTTGAGCTCACAGTTTGTAGAAGTTTCACTCAATATTTGGCTGGCTTCAAAGCAGGGTGGCATGGCAGAGGAGAAACAGTCTGTGGAAGGGAAGGCATAAAGCAGCAGTAGTGATCGTTCCTTCCCTTTCATCCTATCCTAGCTACAAGGCTAGTGGTTGGACCCACACACCCAGAGTGGGTCTTTCCATTTTCCATGCTCAAAAAATATGCTAAACCAATCAATGAACTAATTGAGTTATCACACACCTTTAATCCATATTCATGCACTCTGGATCCATATACCTCTTAAAATTCCCACCTATGAGCACATGAGATTTTGGGGTGACATCTACATACAAGCCAAAACAATAACCTAATCTGTGGCACAATTTGGGTGCTATCCAAACATAACACTATACAAAACTTCAATTTTCTAGTAAGAAGAGATATAAAGTCTCAAAAGAAAAGGCTCAGTTATCCTTTTAGAAAATCAAATACTTGGGAAGCATTCTTATATCTGGAGAATGACAGCTGTCTGGGGGCTGGATCCATGGTATCTGTGATATTGGGCCCCCTCCTACCAAAGAACAACTTTATTTATTCCTGGGAATGGCCAGCTTCTACTGGATTTGGTGTCTACTTTTTGACTGACTGTAAAGCCTTTATATGAGGCTGTCAAATGTTCTGAATATTTTCCCTTATAATGGACAAAGTAACTAACAATACATTTTGAGAAACAAGAGATACTCTCACTCAGGCTCCAGTACTAGAGTACATGACTTAAGAAAACCCTTCTTCCTGTGCATATCATAAAGAGAGGAATTGCTTTGGGTGTCTTGACCCAAAGGCTGGAACAAGAACTCTTCCCAGTGATATACTTTTCAAAAAAGTCAGAGTGGCTGTTGCATACCTACCCTGTCTGAGGGCAATAGCAGCTACAGCTGCACTAACAGAAGAACCTAGGAAATTAACATTGAATCAAAAACTGGCAGTCCTGATTTCCAATAGGTCAGGGATATTCTTGAGACTAAATGTTTTTTCAAGTAGACAGGGGACTGGCTTACCAAGTACCAAGCCATGCTTCTAGATACTCCTGAGGTTACCATAAAGACTTGAAATACTCTTATTCCTGCCTCACTGATGCCTACAGACTCAAAGTTTAGCCACTTTTGTGAACAGGTTATTTCCCAGACTTATGCAAGCATTTAGGAAATCAGCAACCTGCCTCTACAAGACCCTGCAGAGGTGTGGTTCACTGATTGAATTTGCTTTGTGGATGTTGTGTTTTTTTTGGTACCAGGGATCAAACTTGGGACCTTGTGCTTGCAAAGCAGGCACTGGAACCACTGAGCTAAATCCCTGGCCCTGAATTTGCTTTGTTCAAGAAGGACATTGAAAGGCAAGTTAAGCAATTGTCACCTCCAACATATTATTGATGCCAAACTCCTTTACCCAGGGACCTCTGCTCAAAAACAAGAGCATTGATATTAGGAAACAGCAAAAAGCTAAGATTCCAAGTATGCCTATCTGGTGCTACATACTTATGTAGCAATCTGGAAAAGAAAGGGACTCACTAACTAATGAGCACAAGCAAGAAATTATTCAACACCTGGAGGCAGTCTTTCTTCCCAAGCAGATCACTGTCATTCATTGCAAGGGACAGAAAAAAGACATGTCTACAATCTGTTCAGGAAATCAATGGCTGATAGAAAGAGGTAATAAGGTCAGCCTTACAGGCCTTCAAGACCCTAGACTTATTCTGTTTGTGAGGAGCCATGAAAGCCAGTCTATACCTCCAAGGAACATAAATAGCCTTAGGACATAGGACAACGTAAAAAAGAGTTTGGTGGCATTTAGAAAACAAGCTGGTCCTTCTTCAAGGGATACAGTGGAAAGCAATGAAAACCCTTCATGATTCTTTCCATATGACAAGAAGCTATATGGGAACTGATCACTGAAATTTTCACAGGACTATGAATAACACTGACTATCTGACAGGTTTGCAACACTTAAATTCTGTGCCTAACATATCCCTGGCATGCTCACACTACTTGTTGGCCAGAACTTGTACAGAGAAGAGGGACACATTCTGGAGAGGTTTAGCAATTAGACTTTAGCCACATGCCATCATGTGGGGGATTTAAACAAATACTGGTCCTAACTTACATCTTTACAGGCTAGATTGAGTTTTGCCCTCCCTGTTCAGAGAATGCTTTAGAGGTAGTCAAAGTGCTCCTGAAAGACATCATCCTACAGTTTGGACTACCCAATTCCCTTCAAAGTGACAATGGGCCCCCTTTTACCTCTCAAATAACTCAGGGGGTAGCAAAGGCTTTAGAAATAAAGTACCATCTCCGTTCTTCATGTAGACTTCAATCTTCCAGAAAAGTCAAAAGGGCCAAACAGATCCTGAAGCAAACTGTGGCAAAACTTTGCCAAGAGACATTTAAGTCTTGGCTCCAATTAATGCCAATAGCCCTCATGAGAATTTGAAGCAACCCCAAAACTAGGCTAAAAATGTGTACATTTGAAATTTTATATGAGAGATCTTCACTTTTTCCTGATGTGGTAGTGAACGCAGAGGGTAGAAGATTCTTACAAAATTTTATTAATCCAGGCCAAATAAAACAATCTATCCAACTATATGGGAACAGAGTCCAGCCAACTCCTGGCCCAGGAGGATCATTTGGTGTCGTCCCTAGAGAACAAGTGCTAATTAAAATGCAGAAAAAAGGGCCTTCTCTGGGCTAAATTTTTTTTGCTTAAATTATTTTATTGGCACATTTTAGGTATTCAATATATTTACATTTATCATTAAGTGATTGTACCTGTACATGATGTATCTTGGTTCTTATTTTTTTTCCCCATTACCTGTATGCCCATCACCCCCTCCACCCTTCACTCTTGATGTAAACTTTCTTTCCATTTTTTTCTTTTCTCATATTTTTTTCTTTCCCTTCCCCTCCCACTTCCCCTACCCCTTTGGATCTTTTCTTCCTATTTCAAAATATCAATTATTCACTTTAGTCATTTTAAACCTTATTAATCCTTTCAGTTTCTCACACTAGAGAAACTATTCAGCATTTACACATGTGTGTCCTATTTATTTCACATAAGAGTATGGCATAATTATGCATCCATTTAGCTATAAATGTCTCTAGTTTCTCATTCTTTATGGCTGAATAGCACTCCATTTTATAAAAAAACAATCTTTATCCAGTTTCCAGTGGATGGACACTTGGGCTGTTGTCAAGCTTTAGCTATTATGAACTGGGCTGCTATAAACATGAGTGCACATATATCGCTGTGGGATGATTCTTTTAATTCTTTTGGGAAGATTTACATCAGGGGAACAGTTGGGTCAAATGGGACCTCTAGCCGTAGTTCTTTGAGGTATCTCCATACTGATTTCCATAGTAGTTGTAGCACTCCTCACTCCCACCAAAAATGGAGAAGGGTTCCTTTCATCCCACACCCCTGCCAGCATTTGTTATTGGTTGATTTCTTGATAGCAGCCATTCTTTCTGGGGTGAGGAGGAATCTCAGTGTTGTTTTCATCTGCATCTCTCGAATGACCAGTGATGTTGAACCTTTTTTCATATATTTATTTATTGCTTTGACTTCTTTGTTTGAGAAATGTCTCTTCATTTCAGATGCCCATTTTTGAATTGGGTCTTTGAATTTGGGCTGTCTGATTTTTTTCAGTTCTTTATATATTCTAGATAGTAGTCCTTTGTCTAAAGTACAGCTGGTAAAATTTTTCCCCACATTGTAGATTGTCTGTTAGCTCTGTTGGTGGTTTATGTTGCAGTGCAGAAGATTTTTAATAAGATGAGATTCCAGTTGTTGATTCTTTGTGCTAGTTCCCATGCCACTGAGATTTTGTTCATAAAGTCTTTTCCTATGCCAATGTCTTCAAGATTTATACCTAACTTATCTTCCAGCAAGTTTAGTATTTCTGCCTTAATATTTAGATCTTTAATCCACTTTGATCTTAGTTTAGTGCGTGATGATAGGTATGGGTCTAGTTTTAATCTTTGGCAGATTGAAATCCAGTTTTTCCAACACCATTTATTAAATAGGCTGTCTTTCCCCCAATGGGCGTGGTTGACACCTTTCTCAAAGATGAGGTGGCTGAGTATGTCTGAGGTTGTTTCTGCATCTTCTGATCTATTCCACTGATCCTTGGGACTGTTTCTTTGCCATTACCATGCTTTTTTATCACAGTAGCTTTATAGTATAGTTTCAAGTTGGGGATTGTGATTCCCCCAGCCATGTCTCTGTTGCCTAGAATTGCTTTTGCTATTCTAGGTCTCTTCTGGTTCCAAATGAATTTTTGGATTGCTTTTTCTAGTTCCGTGAAGTATTATTGTTGGAATTTCAATTGGCATTGCATTAAATCTATGTAGCAGTTTTGGAAGTATGGCCATTTTCACTATATTGTTTCTTCCTACCCAGGAACAATGGATATCTTTCCATTTTCCTATATCCTCCTGGATCTCCTTTTTCAGACAGCTGTAGTTTTCAGTGTAGCAGTCTTTTTCTTCCTTTGTTAGATTGATTACTAGATATTTCATTTTTTTAGGTGTGATTGTAAAAGGAATTGTTTCCTTTATTTCTCTCTCAGTGAGTCTGTTGTTTGTGTATAAGAAGGCTATTGTTTTTTGAGTGTTGACCTTGTATCTAGCTGCTCTACCAAATCTGTCAATTAAGTCAAGAAGTCTTTTGGCCGAGTTTTTTGTGTATTCTATGTAAAGTATCATATCATCAGCAAATAATGACAGTTAATTTCTTCCTTTCCTGTCTTTATTCCTTTTATTTCTTTCTCTTTTCTAATTGCTATGGTCTAGCCTAAATTTTATGAATAGAAGGACACCTTTTCAGTGATCCTTGCTACACCTACCACAGCAAAGGTTCCAGAGATTTTTAGCTGGATTCATCTTTCTGGGATGAAGCCAGCTACACCTGAGACATCTGAGGAAAATGATCATTCAAAATAGAAAGCTGCTTCTGTGTACCTCTGGGTGACCTGAGGCTTCTCTTCAAAAAATAAAGAGTTCAGCAGTTCTTTAGGTGCATATAAGTAGAGGAATTAATGACCACTAATTCATCACAGCTTAATTGTGTACCTGCATTGAGACTCCTGTTTTTAATTAGATATAAAATTTGGATAATCGTGCTAGGGCTACAGCTGTCAGGATTGTAGTACTTTATATATATTCCTATTTGCCATGTTTTCTCCTCCACAGGAAATGTGGAAAGAAAACTCAATATCTTTGATTGCTGGATGTGTCATAGTACATCTTTTAGATAGACCAGGGAATATTCTAATCTGTTCCTTCTCATATTTAGGCCTTGCATCCTCAACCTAATAGTAAAAATACACCCATTCAAGGCTTCAGATGGTAAAGTCTGTGACAATCCTGAAAAATTCACCAAACTTTCTCCCATTGAACAGGCTATTTAAGAGTTCTTGACATATACACACTAACTCCATTCTAATTATCTTCTGACAGGTTTTGTTTTTCAGCCCACCCAGTGAGTCATGACATCACAAGGTAGCTGTGGAGCTCATAATTCCCAATGGTTTGGGGGAAGGGCCATTTTCAGCTGGAAGTAGCTATGTAGAGACAAAGACATCCACACCCTCAGTATCCACCCATGTTCATAGCGGCACTGTTTGTAATAGCTAAGACTTGGAAACAGCCCAATTGCTCATCAACTGGAGAATGAATAAAGAAGTTGTGGGGTTTTTTTTTTATAAAATGGAGCACCACTCCGCAATAAAGAATGAGAAAGTAGAAACATTTTTAGCTAAATGGATGCACACTCAGGCCATACTCTTAAGCAAAATAAATAGGACACACATGTAAATTCTGAATAGTTTCTCTGGTGTGAGAAACTAAAAGTGTAAAAAAGGATCAAAATGTATAAGAGATAATGTGAAATAGGAAGAAAATGTGTAAAGGGGTAGGGGAATTTGGAGGGGTAGTGGAAAGAAAAGAAGGGAAAAGAAAAATATGCAAAAATGAAAAAATGGAAACAAAGTCTTTGTAAATAGGGAGGGGTGGAGGGTTGAAATGAGGGCAGGGGAATGGGGAAAAAGTAAGAACCAAGTTACATCATGTAAAGGTACAATTTCCAAATGATGAATATAACTCTATTGCATACCTAATATGTACCAATAAATTTAATGGAATAAAGAGAATTATGGGGATTTATGTCCTGAAGGGAGAAAAAAAGCAAGAGACTGAGGTGTGACCAGACAGCTGGGCAGGTGGGCATGACCTATAAATCACAGAGATCAATGACATGCATAGAAAAACAATTCCCAAGCCTGGTACCAATCAGAAAGAACCATTTTCAATTTTCCCTCTCTCTCTGTCTCTCTCTGTCTCTCTCTCATCACCTTCTTTGTTCAGGACAATATCAACAGTACCCCATAACCCAGAAACAGGATGATACCTTTCTCTGTCCATGTTCCCTTCTCAAGTCCTGGATAATGTACCTAAGAACACAGTTTTTTCTTCCACTGGTACCCAGGTAGAATTCTTTCTTCCTGGAAGATCATCAGTGTATCTCATACTGTTCCCAAATGCTTATTGGTGGAGGTAATTCACAAGAAAGTGCAATTGACAGGGAATTTACCTTCTTCCACCTAGCTTCCACTCATGAAGGGGAGTCTCTACTTTGGGAACAGCATGATGAGAACACTGGTTGCACTTGTTCCAACCCATGGAATTGTGGTTTCCTGCCAGTAGTGGCAAGCTGAGAATACCCCCAGCTTTTCATAACTGCAAATGTGTTTATCCAATAATTGTTGTGAAAATAAATTGGAGAGTCAAGATAAAAGGTAAACTGTATGTAACTCTAGTTTGGAAGGAAGAATTAGAAATAAGGCGAAATACTCTTGAGATGTGAACAAAAATTAAACATTGACTTCAGAAGCTTTTCCAAGGAAACAAAATTTGATTAGGTTGGTTTGTGCAAAGATCTATACCCCATGACATTGCTGATAACCATAGAACCATCAGTGGACAATTGTTAAGAGTTTAACAGATTTGTGTGGTCCTGAAATAGAGAAAAAGAGACATATACTTGACCTAGTGATTTCATGGTGATTGTGACTACAAAAAGCTATGCCTCTTTGAGAAATAATATCAGAGACTGTATATTGGGGACAGGAGTGAATACAGAGGAGGAATAGACTTTTCTAAAATAACAGTCATGAGGGACACCCACCAATATTCTATCTGTAAGTGCACACAGATCTCAGTGTGAAGCCCCAACCAGAGAAGCTCAGACCCACAGGCCAAGCCAAAGGCCTGCCAGGAAAAGAGTTGCACAGGGACACAAGCAACAGCCAGAGTCCTGCCTTGATACCATTGGGAAGTGCATGTAGATCCCAGTCAGAAGCCCACTCAGACACCAGTGACTGGGGTGCACAACCCCCAGCCAAAGGCCCTCCCAGACAACAGTTATGTAGGGGAGCAGGTCCCAGTCACAGGAACACCCAGATACCATCCTAAGTGTGTACACTCCCCAGCCAGAACCCAGAATAGACAACAGGGCAGCACAGGGATCCAGAAGGGCACCATGCTGAAGCCAGGAAGTGGCACAGGAGTGAGCAGCAGAGAAAAGGCTTCTCAATGGATGGCTTGCTGAGAATTGAAGACCACTGGGTGAACAAAAAGTTGCCTCAAAAAAGGTGCAGCAGGCTGCAAATGTTGAAATGAGAAGACACTTAAACAAATCTCAAAACCAGACTTCTAGATTATGTAACTCATCCCCAAATGGCAACAATATGGAAGAAGCTGATACTCAACCACCTAGAATTCCTGAACTGGCAATGAAAGAGGATCTGGAAAAAGTGAAATCAGAAATAATTTCCCAGGTAACAGCAGAGATTCTGTCCATAGTGTAATACATGATTAATAACTCTAGAGCAGACACAGATAAAAAATAGAGGAGCTGATGAACATGATGAAATCCCAGCATAGGGAAAAAAATGGAAGACATAAAAGAGATGCCAACACATTTCCAGGAGATTAAAATCTCCATTGAATGTTTACACAGCAGAATGAGCCAATGTGGGGACAGAATTTCAGATATAGAAAACAGGATTGCAATCAGTGACCAGGAAAAGAAAAAATTCTTAAAAATACTAAAGGACCACAAGAAACCAATCCAGCAGCTGCTAGATGATCCAAAAAAGAATAACATAACACTGAGTAAAGTCAATAAAGAAGCAAAAGAGAGTGCAAATGACATAAAAAAAAACTGTTCATAGAAGTAAGGGCAGAACACTTCTCAAGAAGGGCAAAAGAACTTGACATACAGACAAGTGGGGGGTTTAGGACTCCAACTAGCCATAATAAAAAAATCTACACCTAGACATATAATAGTTGACATTCCAGATACCCAACAGAAGAATAAAATTCTACAAGCAATTAGAGAAAAGAAACAAATCACATACAAAGGAAAGCCCATCAGAGTCACAGCAAAATTCTCAACACAAACCCTCAAGTCAAGAAGATCCTAGAGTGAAATATTTCAAGCCCTAAAAGAAAACATCATCCAACCCAGATTTGTGTACCCTGCAAAAATATCTTTCAATATTGATGGAGAAATAGGATACTTTCATGACAAAGACTACCTGAGGAACTTCATGAATACCAAATCAGCACTCTAAAAAATTTTAAACAATATCCAAGAAAAAGACAAGGAGGATCACAAGCCCTGGAAGCCCAGCAGAATGAATACAACAGGCACAACAAGAAATTAAATGCAAAGGGGAAGAATCCAACAAAAAGAAAAAGTCATGACAAGGATAAATCAATATAAATCAGTCATAAGCATCAATGTTAATGGTCTCAATTTACCAATCAAAAGAAATAGAATGGCAGAATGTGGCAAGAAGCAAGATTCAACAATATGCTACATACTAGAAACACAATTCAAAAAGAAACTCATAGACTAAAAGTTAAAGGGTGGAAAACAATACTCCATGCTACAGGAACCTGCAAAAAGCAGGAATGGCTATCCTCTTTGGAGATCAAATGAATTTCAGACAAACACTGAATAAGAGAGACAAAGGAAACTACATCTCTGAAAAGGTAAAAATCCAAAAGGAAGAGATGACAATCATGAACATATATCCACCAAATACTAGTGCACCCAACTATATAAAACAAATACTATAAGACAAGAAAAATCAAATAAACACAAATCAAATAGCAGAGTGGGACCTCAGTACCCCACTGTCACATACAGATAGGTCCAGTAGAACAAAAATAAACAACAAAACACTAGAATTCAAGCAAACTCTTGAACAAATGAACTTAACAGATGTTTAAAGACTGTTCCATCCCACAAAATCAGAATACACATTCTTTTCAGCTACACATGGGTTGTTCTCCAAATTATACCACTTACTTGTTCATAGAACATGTTTAATTAATTGCAACAGAATTGAAGTTATTCCCTATATATTATCAGATCATACTGTGATGAAATTGGAGATGTATGGCAACAGAAACTGCAAGAATTTCCTAAACACCTGGAAACCGAACAACACATTTCTGAATAACCAATGGGTCACAGAGTAAATTAAAGAAGAAATCAGACAGTTCCTACAATTAAATGACAATGCATAATATAACATTTCAGAATCTATGGGACATAATTAAAGCAGTCTTATGAGGGAAATTCATAGCAGTGAATACTCACATTAGGAAAACAGAGAGAGCTCAATTATACAACCTGATGCTCAACTTCAAGCTTCAAGCTTCTAGAAAAAGAAGAGCAGGACAAAACCAAAGCTCACACAAGGGAATAAATTATAAAAATCAGGGCAGAAATCAATGCAAGGGACACAAAGAGAACAATACAAAAAATCAATGAACCCAAGAGTTGGTTCTTCGAAAGAATAAAAAAATTGACAAACCTTTAGCCAACCTTATCAAAAAAAAAGGAAAGAAAAAGCCCAAATCCATGCAATTAGGCATGAAAAGGGTGAAATTACAATGGATGCCGCAGAAATTCATAGGATCATTGATACCTACTTAATGAACCTATACACCAATAAGATGGAAAATACAGAAGAAATGGACAAATTTTGAGATACGTGTGAATTACCAAAGTTGAATGAAGATGACCTAAAAATTATAAACAACCCAATATCAACCAACAAAATTGAAAATGTAATTAAATTCTTATCAACTATGAAAAGCCCAGGTCCTGATGGCTTTACTGCTAAATTCTACAAGACATTTAGAGAAGAATTACTGCCACTTCTGTTTAAACTCTCCAATTAAATTGAAAGGGAGGCAGTACTCCCAAATTCATTCCTGGAAGCAAGCATCACTTTGATCCCCAAAGCAGAGAAAGACCAAACTGAAAAAGAGTACTATAGACCAATCTCACTAATGAACATAAATGGATAAATTCTTAATAAAATCCTGACAAATGGAATGCAAATGATCATCAAGAAGATCATACACCCTGACCAAGGCATGCAGGCATGCAGGGATGGTTCAATACATGCAAATCAATAAATGTAATACACTATATTAATAGAGCCAAGGACAAAAGCCATATGATCATCTCAATAGATGTAGAAAAAACTTTTGATGAAATCCAACATGCATTCATGGTAAAAACCCTAAAAAATTGCAATAGATGGTCTCTACCTCAACCTGATACAAGCCATCAATGAAAAAAACAACAGATATCATCATATTAATTGGTCAAAAAATGAAATCATTCACAAGGAACTCAGGAACAGACAAGAGTGTCCACTATCACCACTTCTGTTAAATACAGTTTTGGAAATATTACCACAACCATTAAACAAGAGAAAGAAATAAAAGGAATAAAGACAGGAAATGAAGAAGTAAAATTGTCATTATTTGTAGACAACATGATCCTCTATATAGAAGACCCCAAGAACTCCACCAAAAGTCTTCTAGAGTTAATAACCAAATTCAGTAGAATAGAGGGATACAAGGTTAATGCACAATCAGTAGCCTTTCTGTACACGAGCAACAGTCTCACTGAAAAAGGAACTGGAGAAATAATTCCTTTCACAATAGCATTGAAAAAAATGAAATACCTAGGAATCAACCTTACAAAGGAAATCAAAGACCTCTACTCTGAAAACTACAGCACTCTAAAAAAAGAGATGAAAGAGGATATCAGAAAATAGAAAGATATCCCTTTCTCCTGGGTAGAAAGAATCAATATAGTGAAAATGGCCATACTTCCAAAACTGCTATATAGATTCAATGCAAACCCAATTGAAATTCCAGCAGCATACTTCACAGACCTTGAGAAAACATTCCAAAAATTAATTTGAAACAAGACACCTAGAATAGCAAAAACTATTCTGGGAAACAATGAAAAGGTAGGGGGTATCACAATATTACAACCCCCAACTTGAAACTATACTTCAAAGCTACAGTGATAAAAACAACATGGTACTGGCAAAGAAACAGACCCAAGGATCAGTGGAACAGATGTGAAGTTGCAGAAACAACTGCAGAAACATTGTCACCTCCTCTTTGACAATGGAACCAAACACCCTCACTGGAAGAAAGATAGCTTCTTTAATACATGGTGCTGGTAAATTGGGTTTCATCTTGCCAAAGATTAAAACTAGGACTATGTCACTTACAATGCACTAAACTAAAATCAAAATGAATTAAAGATCTAAATATTAAAACAGAAACACTAAACTGGCTGGAAGAGAGGTTATGTAAAACTCTTGAAGACATTGGGTTAAGAAAAGATTTCAAGAACAAAACTCAGTTACATATGAAGTAACAGAAAGAATCAACAATGGGGTCTTATTAAAACAAGAAGGGTCTTGTTAAAAAGCTTCTTCACAGAAAAAGAAACCACCAACAGGGAGAAGAGACAATCTACAATGTGGCAAAAAGTTTTCACCAGCTGTTCCTCAGACAAAGGTCTACTATATAGAATATATAAAGAAGTTAAAAAAAAATCAGATCTCCAAAATTTCAAAATAAAATCCAAAAATGGGCATCTGAAATGAACAGACACTTCTCAGACAAAGAAGTAGAAATAGGAAATAAACATGAAAAAATGTTTAACATCACTGGTCATCTGAGAGATGCAAATGAAGCCAATGCTGAGATTCCACTTCACCCCAGAAAGAATGGCTGCTATCATGAAATCAACCGATAACAAATGCTGGTAGAGCTGTGGGGAAAGAGGAACCCTGCTCCACTGCTGGTAGGAGTGTAGACTGGTGCAACCACTGTGGAAATCAGTATGGAGAAACCTCAAAGAACTAGGACTAGAAGTCCTATTTGACCCAGCTATCCCCCTACTGGGAATTTTACCAAAAGAATTAAAAGAATCATACCATATTGATATATATGCTCCCATGTTCATAATGGCACAGTGGCACATACTTGGAAAGAGCCCAATTGCCCATCAACTGGAGGATGGATAATGAAAATGTGGGTTTTTCTTTATAAATAGAGTACTACTCATCCATAAACAATGAGAAACTAGAGGTATTTAGTGCCAAATGAATGCATATTGAAGCCATACTCTTAAGTAAAATAAATAGGACATACATGTGTAAATACCAGATAGTTTCTCTGGTGTGAGAAACTGAACGTGTATATAAGGATCACCTTGTATAATGGATAATGTGAAATAGGAAGAAAAGGGGCAAAGGGGAAGGGGAAATGGGAGGGGTAGTGAAAAGTAAAGAAGGGAAAGGAGTAAATATGAAAAAAGAAAAAAAATGGTAAGAAAGTCTTTGTAAATATGGAGGGTAGAGGGATGGAAGGGAGGGAAAATGAATGGGGAAAAAATAAGAATCAAGATATATTATGTAAAGGTACCAATCTCCAATCATGAATGTCATCATATTGTATATGTAAAATGTACCAATAAAATTAATTTTAAAAATAAAAAAATAAAATAAAATTCACTAAATAAATAAAATTAACAACTTCTTCAAGACAGAAGAGATATTGAACATGCGAGAAAAAATTAATTTTAGCATTTTAAATATTATCAGAAAATTAATGAAACAGATTTTAAAAGTAATGCAAAATATGACAATAACACTAATTGAAAAACAGACTATCAATGAGGAAACTGAAAATATGAAAAAGAAACTAATAGAAGATATGAAACTGTAAAGCAACTAGAGTAAGAAATCAACTAGAGGTGATTTGAATTGTTAGAAAAAAGTAATAAGCAAGCTGAAAGATATAGCAATAGATTATACAAATAAGAAAGCGCAGATAAACAAAACTGTCAGAGTTGTGTATATTATCATACTGAGCAATTATACATGTAAAACCCTATAGAAACAAAAGGAGCAAAAAGTATACTTGAGAAAACAATGACTGAAATTAATCTATTTCAAAGTTGATGTTTTATACATGCAAAAACTTAATAAATATCTACTAATGTAAAATCAGAAAGATTCATCAGTATTGAAATCAAACTAAAAAAGATATTGACAGCCAAATTCAAGGAGAAAATCTTGAAAGAAGTAAAAAATAAATGATCTGGTACTCACAAAAGGACCTCAATATGGTCGACTACTGACTTTTCTTATTAAAAATCATTTGAACACGAACATGTCAATTTTTTTCTGGATTCTCAGTTCTATTCTTTATATCTAAATGTCTGTTCCTACACAAGTATCACAATATCTTGTTCTTTTTTAAATCAGCTTTGGTTATTCTAGTTTCCTTGCTTCAATATGAATTTTACAATAAGCTTGTCAATTTCTACAAAGACGTCATCCATGTTGTTTTTGTAGTATGGAAACTATCTGTGAATATATGAATATATCTGTTTTCATGGTCATAAAGTTATAAGTTCAATATGAATTAGTTTTCTTTGTAATAGGACTCAATTGGAAAAACTGGTTATACCATTAAGTTTTTGACAGGAACATCATATTTGCAAATGTGTATAGAAGATATTACCAGATAATTTAAAGAAATTTATGATAGATAACTTTATGGAGCAAATAAAGCTCCTTGAACAACTGTACAGCTACCTATTTTTAAGAATTCTTTGCTTTATAGGTTAAATAAAAAGAGTACATTTCTCATAAGCTCAGAGAAATGAAAGTTAATTCAAGAAGAAAGAAATTTGCCTAAATCTATAATGAGTTCAGGCAAAATATGGTGGTGAGTCCATGGTTTGTCTCCCTAGCCTCAAGAAGATTTAAAAATCACATCTGTAATTTCTTAAGAGGAACAGCAATGCTGTGGTTACTTGTTATTTTTGCTGAACATAGTAAGTAATTAGGCTAAGTTTAATTATTGCAGATAGGTAAGTTAATTAGATATCTTGTAGGTAGTTAGACAGGGCCAGCCCAGGAGGAGCCAACATGGAGGACAGTCAAGGAGCCAACATGGAGGACAATCAAGACACATTCACTGAAGGACAAAATTGTAAAAGGAGAGAAACTACCACACCCAAGTAGGATGAATAGCAGTAATTGATATTCTAAATAGATATCAATCACCTGGGTGGGGGGGGCAAGGTCTTAACACAGGCTTTCCTGGAAATATTCCTGACCCACCCTTACTAAAATCCTGATATGGTTGCTAAGAGCCTTGCTACCCCTTTTGACCCCCATTTAATCAGTATTATCTGGGTGACTATACTTGCAATCTTATTGGCTGGACATGGTTTTGCCCCACATCATGCCCACCTTGTAAATTTCCATTGGATCTTATAGTTTTGTCCCATTTGTACCCGCCTCACCACATGACTTTGCTATATAAAACATCTTTGAAAAGTG
>NW_004624851.1:5904331-5927646 GCF_000247695.1 Heterocephalus glaber | reverse complement strand
CATTATGTAAAGGTACAATTCCCAATGAGAAATGTAATTGTGTTGTATACCTACAATGTACCAATAAAAGAATTTAATAATAAAAAAAAGAATAGCCAATTATTAAGGGCTTTGAAATATAAACATTTTCATTCACTCATATTCGTGGTACAAAATAGCACTCTCATCAGTTTTAGGACAATGTTACAGCAGCATAATTTTAACTATATGTATCTGGAAAAATGAAATTAAACTTTTCTAGACAAAGATTATGGAGGATGATCAATATTTCAAAAAAGCAGGATTTAATTTTAATATTA
This sequence comes from Heterocephalus glaber, assembly GCF_000247695.1. Next base: position 5,927,347 of record NW_004624851.1, on the reverse strand, counting down.
TTGTGAAGATCTTCAGAATGTTAAAACAAAGAAAACTTTGAGGAATAAAGCTGAAGAAATTAGAATATCTTTGCTCAACAAAGTAGGAAGAAGTATAGTTTCCTTTTTTCTGAGAGAGGATGCAGAAAAGAGAAATCATTTAGTAGAAAAGATGAGGACAAGAGAAGAAATTCTTGGTTCTTAGCACAGTGACCAAAGAACTTTTAAGAATGAATATTACCATAACAAATTTTGAGTAGTATTTTTCTGAATTGTAAAATCTATGTAATCTCCACAAATCGAATAAAATTAGCCTGTATCCACACGTGTTCATGCACACAAACCTTTTCTGAAAAGACATACTTCTCCTATTTGTTAACTATATATATTAAAGGTCCAATATTGGCTCTAGGCAATTTTGTCAGTTAAATTCTAGCAAACCCTAACAGTTCTATAAATAAATAGAAAACCAAAAGCTTAATGTAAAGAAGGAAGTGTCTTTCAGAGTTTTGTTTTGTTTTTTAATTGTTGGAGAGAAGCAGAATTCTGCATTTGGGACAATATGGTATAGAATATCATCTGCATATTTTTGATAGCATGATTATCAATGAATGAATTCACAAGAACAAGAGCTGAGAAACAAAATGTACATGAACCAATTCACCAATATGAATTTATCACTCTGTTGCACAATGTGCTCATTAAAAGTAAATAAAAAGAGCTGACAAAGACATTCATGAGAATGTGAGATTCTTATGAATTTTCAATTATGAGAGTTAAATTGTTCTCCAGCTGACATTTAATTTACCTCTTCATATTCTCAAATAACTCAGGTCCTATTCCTGTAACAATCTAAGAAAGTATTTGCATAAACATCCATAGATTCATGCAAAAAAGTGTTGGTTGTTGTATTGAAAGTTAATTCTTTCAAAACCGAGCTTGTGGTTTCACAAAAATTAAAGACTAAATTCATGAACTAAAAGGAATAATGTAGGAGAAATTTTATGGGAAATAAAGATAAGACAGGAGATTAGGTTGTTGCCAGCTGGTTGGGCAAATGTGTGTGGCCTGTCAATGACAGAGACCCAGGAGGCAGGTACACAAGCCCTTCACCTGGAACTGATCAGAAAGTGCTATCTTAAATTCTTCTTGAAAGAATTCAAGCAGGGGTCTGACAGAAGAGCCTAGATCTTACATCAGCCCGAGGAGTGGAAGATACAAAAGAAGGTTGCCATTAAGATCTTGGCCACTGTGCTTTCTCTTTCACAGTGGTCCTCTCTTACCCTGTAGAGTGTACATCTTTTCATACTTTTAATTTTCTTACATTCCTTGTACAGAGCATGTTTCTTTTCCTACCTTTAATAATTGCAAAATGTCACTACCTTTTGCACTTTTCTTAAACAATTCTTTGTTTAAAATAGAACCTACTAAGTGCTTCCAGAGGGAGACCCCAGGACTCCAGAACCCAGTAGCAAGATGGAAAGAAATGGCTCCTGGTTTCTCCAGGAGGAGAATTTAAAAAGTAGAATTTTCACATGGCCCCTCTGTCCAGAAGATGTTTTTGGATAAAGGGAGCAACAGAATTGCTCAATTTCTTAGTGGCCACCTATCACACGTGGCTCTATGCATTTAAAATAACCAGTAGGATCTTGGGCTCTCTAATCCAAGTACTCATTACTCAGCATGTAGGGTTTAAAGGAAAGTGGGATTTTAGAGAAAACCTGACTATTTTGCATTTAAAGTTCTGCAAAAATAAGGCACTTAATAGGAAGGGACTGCAACTCTCTTTAGTAGAAAGGGACCTGCATTCCATGTTGCCTAGGAAATTTCATTGTTGGTCCAAAGCCTTAGTTCACTATCTATTCTTATTTTAATTCTTATCAATGTGGCTGAGCACCAAACTATCGCAGACCCTTTCTCGAGGTAGCTGCCATATTCATAATCTACTTTAATAAACTATTTTTACAGTACTACCTATGTTTAAAAAGGTTACAAAATAACAACAACCCATAAGTAAGAGATTGGTTAAAAGATAAGAAAACTATGCAGAAAGTGCATGCAAGGTGAATGATGCACTATTAAATGAATACATTTCAGTATAAAAAATGTTTTCTAATTAAATTTTTGTAGAAAACTAAGTTCTAATAATGTATTGCTGTGTATTTGTATAGATGTATTTGAATTACATTTGAGTGTATACTGTGTGTGTGTGTGTGTGTGTGTGTGTGTGTGTGTGTTTGTGGTGTATTTGTCCTTACCTACAGATTGGAGAAAAAAAGCATATCAAATCATTAACAGTTACCTCTCAAGAGTGATATTAGTATGAGAAACAATGTTTGCAGTTATTCCTCTACCTTTCACATTTTTGAATATTCATAATTACATACTACATTTTTAATATCTTTCTTTCTCACTAGAATGAACTTTCCTTAGAGGAAAGACTTTGAATCTCATATTTTACCAGAGAATGGCAAAAATTAATTGGATTAAAAAAGTGCATGAATTGCCAAAGTGGGAGAAATAACCCAAGAAACTAATTTCTCAGATACTAGGGAGTGAAGTGTTGCCGAGAACTTAAGAAAGATGGGCTGGGGATTTAGCTCAGTGGTTCCACTGCCTGCCTCGCAAGCACAAGGACCCGAGTTTGATCCCTGATAACAAAAAAAAGAAAGATATGTGCATGAACATTCAAAAGAAAATAGCATCGTTACAAGTAGTTCACAGGTAGGAGTCAAGAGCATCAATGGGAGCTGTAAAAAATTGTTACAACATATTAGCTGAGAAACATTTTGCAGCATGTATCTCCACTGTTTTTAGCAAGGCTACATAGCATAATTGGTAATAGCATGAACTATATCAAGGCCAGCCAGGAATACATAGTGAGTTCAAGGCCAGCCTGAAACATATAATAAGAGCCTGTCTCAAAAAACAACAAACAAACAAACAAGTGATGAACTATAAAGGCAAACTGAGTGGGCTCAAATTTATCCTTGCCACTGGCTAGATGACCTTGTGCAAATTACTTCAATTGTCTCTGCTTTAGTTTCATTTCAGTAAAACTTGAATGATTACAGCACTCAAGAAATTGTTTTGAGTATTAAAGGAGTTAAAATAGTTAAAGTACTTTAAAACAAGATCAATTATATACTAATTTCCAATAAATGCCAATTATTAATCCTCAGAATGGTAGGTAGAAAAGAAGGAAGAAATATAAGACAGCCTCAAAAAGCTATGACGTAATGAAATCTAATATATGTGTAGTTAGAGGCACTGAAGGAGAAGGGAGTATAGAGAACACACAATTTAACAATATCAGGAATAAGAGAGGTGACCTTGCCAATGACTCTACAAATACCAAAAGAATAAAAGAGAATACTATGAACAACTTTGTGACAAGTAAACTTTACTTATGTGAAGGGAAAAAATGTCTTTGAAAGACACAAATTAAAGGAGCTTACTAAAAAAAGAAATAGTCTGAATAGTTCAGTATCTTCTAAGAAATATATCTTGTAATTAAACTCTTTCAGACCCAGTGGTTAGAGAGGCACTAACTATAGAATCACTGTAATATGAAAGCTGGGAATCATTCTAAAATGTTTTTCTCATTTCCAATATTTAATCTCCAAAGTATTTATTTTGTTTTCAATTCTGAAATAGTTGAACTACATTTCAACTCTGAGATGGTCTTCTAATTTTCATCAGTACTACTCAATTATTCCAGATACTAAAATTATTCTACCTTAAGATCACAACAGCTTTCAAAGTTATTTCTAGAATAAAATCTATGATTCAAAATTCCAAGGTGAAATATTACACAAATTAACCACATGGAAAAAATCTAAATTCTCCTATTTTTTATTCATGATCCTAGGCAAAGATGTACGGATCCCTTTTTTCCTCACTTCTCATTCTATATCCTAGCAACAATGAAACCAGATGATACTCCTCAAGCAAATTTCATGTTTCTGTGCATTTACTTAATCTCTTTCCTTGTTTTCTATTTGTAACTATCAGAAAAAAAGTAGTTAGTCTTTAAAACTATGCTCTACCAAAACTTCTTAGGCAACATTTGTTAAAGTTTATTTATAATGTGAATCCTGAAACCATACAACTACACAAAAAAAGTTTATAATGTTGCATTAAAATTATCAGTATATCTTGTACCTTCGATAAATCTTTTACTCATGTATGATTTTGTACCATTTGAAATATATTTACTCATTGAGTTATACAAATCTTCCAAATATTGACAAGTTTAATTATATGCTATCAAAAACCTCACCTTCTTTTTTATCACCACTAATCTCATCAGACAAATCTTCAACTATCTAGAAGCTGTCAATGTCATTACAATGCAATGCATTTTCCAAAATTGTAATATTCACTTGAAATGTTAAATATTGTCACTATTGGCAAGAAAGATTGCCAGCTATTATTTTTGAAGTAGAAGTTTCATTTGATTAATCATTTAAGAAATCCCTGCTAAATATCCAAGTCTGAATAACAATAGTTTATCAATCATACTTAAAATGTTCAATGAAAAATGTTAAATGAAAAAAATGGCCAGTTGAACTCATAATTCAACAGACTGTACAAGTGATTTTCTTTGGGACATCTATCATTCCTCATTATGTAGAAATACTTTCTGTGCATTTCTATTTTATCAAAGAGACTCATAAGACATGTACATAAGTCAACCTATAATTATTAATTATTAATTTCATAAATTATACTGCTTCATAAAAGACATTCTAAAGTGAAACTGGATTTTTTAAAAACTGCAAGTGCATAATTGTAAAGAAATAGATGACTAATTGTGCTTTTACATTTCACGTTAAACCTCCAACAAATTTACCCATCATTGCTTTTGCAATGACAATGTGAAGGCCAACAGAAGAAAAAGGCCAACATTTGAGGATTTTTACAACAGTGTTAACCTCATAGGTTCCCAGAAATGATCTTATAGACAATTCTTTGAAAATCTCTGACAAAGGGCTGGGGATTTAGCTCAGTGGTGCTGTGCCTGCCTTGAAAGCACAAGGTCCTGATTTCAACCCCCAGTACAAATAAAAGATAAAAGAAAAGAAAATCTCTGAGAAAGAAGACCATAATAGAAAAATTTGAGACTTTCCAGTGCTATAATAATTTAAAATATATGAAAATTTGCAATAATATATAGCTAATATTTATAAAGATTTTACTATATTTGGGGCAGTATACTAAGCAGTAATGGTACATCAGTCTACAAAACAAAAAATTCCAAAACTTATTTATTTGATCTTTAACATTGTCTAGATAGAGCTTACATACTAATGGAAATAAATTAATGGAGAATAAAGCCATTTATATAAACATATAAACTGTGGAGTAATTTAGAAGAAATTATTGGAATTGTTCTTTGCTGTAACTTTTATTTGATTTTAAACAACTATAAACTAAGCTTTTTAACTCTTCTTTTAAATTTATTTTTTCTTTATTTTTATTAGTACATATTTGCAGTACAAAAGGCTTACATTTATCATGGGGATTTGGTAAATGTACACAAGATCACTTAATTACTTTTTGTCCCCTACCTCTCACATCCTTCCCTGTGCCTTCCACCTCTTGGGCCCTTTCTCTTTTGCAAAAGGTTTCATTTTTTTTCTTTCAATTCTTGTTTTTACATTCCCTTTCTTTCCCCTCTTTGTTCCCTTCAATTCCCCTTCTCACTTAAAAAAATTCCAACTTCCTGTTATCTAACTTTTATTTTGCTGTTTATCTATATTCTTGTGGGTTTCTCATATAAGAGAAGCCATGCAATATTTAAGGTTGTCTGTTTTATTTATTTCACTTTTTATGGTCTCAAGGTACATGTGTTTAATTATAAATGCCTCAAGTTCATCAGCTTTTTAACTCTTTAAAGTCCTGATAATTGTTTTGCATCACAAGTGAAAAATTCAGTCTCTTCAAACTGCTTTTTCTTCATTTTTATATTCTTTGTTGCTCTTCAGATCTAGATTTCAGCATGCAGTATGGCTTACCTTTTAATTTCTCACTTTTACCTTTTCTTTTTTTCCTTGAAAATGTCAGAATTACTTTTAACAGGAGAGTAACTTGAGACAAGAATTACCAAAAAAAAAAAAAAAACAGCATCAGCTTCATCAGAGTGTAAACTGGTAAGGTTCTATGGAACATTCTGATACCTTGAGGTCATAAATATCTCCTATTGTTACCTGGGGCTGTTGATCAGGGTCATTCCTTTTCTCACTCTCTTCTCTACATAGCAAAGGTCTTTTTCGCATTGAGTTATAGTCATGACCTCATATAGTCATGACCTCATATAGTCATGCTTTAATAATCTCTTTCCTTTGCTGTCAAAATCTAGGCAAATGATATTCACAAGTGGAAACGCACATGTAATTTTAGCTGAAGGCCTAAGAAATCTCATTAGCAAGAAATAGTTTCAAATAGAAAACAGGGCCACTGTGTTGAAACACATCTCCAGGTTGATTCCATCTAAATTGGTTTGCACTTTCCAGATGGTGTAACTTGTTGAGACTATTTCCAAGAACAAGCTAATGATTTGAAGGTGATTCAAAGGGGTGTGGCTGACAATGGCAAACAAGCTGAGCTTTGGTCCTGAGGGATAAGAAGCTCTCTTCTGAATTACATTACATTCTACCATTGAATTAATTAAATTATACTCTATGGTTTCTGCTTTCTTATCTAACAAAACGGGACCATAAACACTCTACCAAACATCACAGCTTTAAAATGAAAGAATACTTTGAAAAGTTTGTTCTACATATGAAATTTTTAAAAATTTTAAAATAATAATCATTGAAATGAAGATGGTCTGTAAAGTTGAAGATTTCTATAAAGAAGTATTCCTAGAAATAAATGCAGATCTTTTTTTTTTTTTTTTGGTACTGGGGATAGAACTCGGGTCCTTGCACTTGCGCAGCAGGCAGCAAAACCACTGAGCTAAATCCCCGGCCCTAAATGCAGATCTTTAAATGGCTAGGAAGTTATCTTTGTTTTTAAATTCCATTTTATTCATTATTCTCCCATTGAAAGAAATAATTTCACTCATGGTAGGAAAGTGAAATAAGCCCTTCTGTTGTCTACATTCTTTCTTCCATAACTTCCCCAAATCAGAAAGTAGAAAGTACACTAGTAATATAGCCATACAGTACTTTCACCTAAAATGTATGAAAAACGTTCTTTTGTGTTTCTGTTTTTGTTCCTTCTATATTTTCTGACGGTGATTCATTTCTTCCTCATTTTCTTCTGAATACTTCTACCTGTCTGTAAATATCCAGCCAAAAAGAGATCTTCTCTGTGAAGCTTCATGACTTTCCCCACAACAGAGATAGTAGAAGAACCTCTATCTTATATTGTGTACATTTTACAGATAATTACTGAATAGATATAGAATCACTTAATGCACTTTGTTGATCTCATCTTGGTGTGTGAAATCATTAAAAGCACTCATCATTTCTTCCTTCTCCCTCTCAACCAAGATAGTTTGAGCAACAAAACTGTTAAATATAATTGATTGAATCCAATAATCTATATTCCACATAAGCCTGCTTTAGTATGTAGGTATGTAATAGTTGGGGATAGTCCTATACTTTCTCCATTCTAAATTATGTTTTTCTGATCTATATTGACTTTCTTTTACATGATGAGGCAGGAGTTTAGAGCAGTCCATAACAGAGTTCCAGGACACTTGCACAGAAAATTTCTGAAAGCCTTACACTTGGAATGAATCAGAGAGTGATATCTTCAAATCTTGCAAGAAATTGAGCAGGTTTTTGATAGGATAGCCTAGATATGAAATCACCTGATGAGTGGAAGAAACAAAATAAAGCTTCCATTGCACTCTTGGCCACCGTGCTTTCTCTTTCACAGTGGTTCACTGTCACCCTGTAGAGTATACCTATTTTTCCAACTTTAGTTAGCTCTCACTCTGGAAAGCATTTTTTTTTCATAACTTTAATAAATGTAAAACCCTGATAACTTTAGTACTTGTCTTTACCAACTCTTTATTCAGGACAGAAAGAACCTAGAAGCCACCTCTAGAAGGATACTAAAACATTCCAAATCCTGGTAAAAAATTTATTCCTTCCTCTCTGCTTCCCCCCAAACACTCTTTCTATAGCATTATTAAGTGAAACTTAATTTAGCATTTAAAAACAATATATAGGCAAGCATCAAGGTGCTCATGTAAAATGAATGCTGATCTTCTTTGTAGTGAAAAAAATTATCAAAACCTAAGCACGGAGGATTCAACATGGCCGAATACAGGAGGAAGCACTTTGGAGCTACTCAGAGAAAATCAAATAAAAACACAGGTAATTGAAAGAAAGAGAGGGACATATATCTTGATGCCAAAATCAATCTGAAATAAGAGACTTGTAGATCAAACAAAACATAGAAATAGGACTTAATAAAATATTGAAGCAGCTTACCGGGCTGCCTGTGTGACAGCCACATACATGCAGAGAGGAAGTGCCATTATGAGAAGTTAAAAAAAAACTTATGTACTGCAATAGTGTGACAACTCAAGGCACACAGGATAGATTTTGGATGCAAGGCCCTTTGCTTCTTTCACTTTCTACCAAACAGAGGACACTACGGACTGACAGCAAATTTCACCAACACACACAGGTGCAAAGGACCAGGAAGGTGCTCCCTCCCCAGTGAGGAACCAGGTTTTTTGTTCTTTTTTCTGTTGTGTACCATATCAGCTAACTGGAACATCTAATGACAACAAGGTTAGGGACCACATTGGTGGTGGTGGTGGTGATGATGATGGTGAAGGTAGTGAATAGAATAGAACCCCTGCTACCCTGTGACCAATGAGTGTGAGAAAGGGATGCTGACAGGTGGGATTTAAGCAGCCTTGGGCAGAGCTGGGACAATGAGTGACAAGTCAGCACTCCCTCGATAGAAAGGAGATTGAAGCAGGACTGAGTAGACTCAGGCTGACTCTGCTGTAGTGGCTACAGTGTGTCTGCAACACCACTCTGCCTGCCCTTTGACAAGTGGCATATGAAGAGAAAAAGACATGCCAGTGGAGACTGTACAAGGACTGGAAGGGGCCAATTGTATTTGGGACTGAGAGCAGCCTCAGGTTGTCTCCGTCTGAGGATGCCACAGCAACTGGGAGAGAAATGCAGAGACAAACAGGATAAGGAGATGTGGGTGGGCTGCCAAGGGACATTCAGAAAATTCCTGGCTGAAGACTGGTCCCAATGCCCATATCTGGAGGACAAGATCAGCACCACACCCAGTACTAATGCTACTGCAGACTTGGTGGAGTTACACAGCACAGATTTTACCTTTGACTTGGACACTACCACAAAATAAAAGACACCAGAAAAAATTGTTTTTCTTTCTTTCTTTGTATCATATTCTTTTTTCTGTCTTCTTTTGCGTTCCCCTTCATTCTTTCTCTCCTGTCCTCTTCTCCAGTTTCCCAAGCTTGGGTGATCATCCTTTCCCCTTTTTCTTCTATTGTATTTATCTTTATTTATCTCTCTATTTTGTTCCTTATTCCTCTTAAATACCCCCCCCCCACACACACAGGGCAAACTTACTCTACTAAGGGTAAACTCACTTCATCAAAGTTCCTGGTTTATGTTGAATTTTGTTATATAGCTGTAGATCTTGCTTCTATGAATAAAGGTACCAAATTAGTAGTTACCACAGTTTGTCAGTTTCTCAGCTGTGCTTGATACTATTATTATTGTTGATAGTACTACTTTAGCCAGGATGTCATACCTGTTGCAATCACTTGTTCTCCCTTATATGCCAACACTATGAATGTCTGGGGTGATAATCATCACCATATTCCATTACCAAAGGACTAGGTGCTGATCAAAATAGATAGCAACTTCTCATCCCTAATAAATTGGGGAGATAGAATCCTGAAACAGATACAAAGATAAAGAGCCAACTACACCTAGAATACATCTCAGAGGAATAGACATTTTTTAGGGAAGCCTTGACACTAACAATAAAGCTATTTACCCTAAGAAATTTAAAAGCATCAACACAGAAAACAAATTAAAATTTTAAAAAATAGAAAAGGCAGAAGCAAAACAGATCTCCAGACATCTAGCTCAGAAGGGACAACTCCAAGAGACAATGAGATAGAGGAAACCAGAAGCCACCCATCTGAATTTTCTGAAATGGTAGCAGCAAAAATAAAAAAAACAGATGAATGAGGCTACACAGAAAATCAGATCAGAAATAACCTTTCAAATAAAAAAAGAAATGATGATCAAAATGAAGCACTTCCTCCCTCAATCTAGAGTAGGTAAGATAATAGACTAGGTAAGGTAATATAATAAAGTAATAGGGTAATAGTAATAGTAATAGTAATAGAGTAGGTAAGATAATAAACAGAAGAACTTAGGAAAATGATGGAAACCATGAATGCTCAGCATAGGAAACAAATGGAATCCATAAGAGATTCAAACAGATATCAGGTAGATTAAAAATTCCATTGAAAGTATATGCAGTGAATTGAACCAAAGTAAGGACAGGATATCAGATATAGAAAAAAGGATTATGGTTAGCAATCATGAAATAAAGATTTCTTAAAAATAGCAAGGGACCATAAAAAAATCAATCCAACTGCTGCAAGATGATGCAAAAAAGAACAACATAAGTTTGGTCAGAGTTGATGAGAAAGCAGGGGACTGCACAAGTGTCATAAAAACTTTTCACAGAAGTAGTGGCAGAAAACTTCCCAAGCATTGAAAAAGAATTAGACATACAGATAACTGAGGCATATAGAACTCCAATTAGCCATGAATAAAAGAAATCTTCATTAATGCATATAATAATCAAGTTTCCAGAAATTCAACACAAGAACAGAATATTAAAACATATTTGAGAAAAGATGCAAATCATCTATAAAGGAAAGCCCATCAGAATCAGAGCAGACCTCTTAACACAAACCTTTAAGTCAAGGAGAGCTTGGAGTGCAGTATTTCAAGTCCTTAAAGAAAACAACCTAGACCTCAGATTGATATTCCTTGAAAAGCTATCTTTCAAAATCAATAGAGAAATAAGATACTTCTATAACAAAGAACAACAGAACAAATTCATGACCACAAAACCAGCTCAATGAAATGCCATGAAGGATATTTTAAAAGAGATAACAAAGACCACAATTACAGGAACACCAATACAAAGAAACTACCAGATAGGGTAAGCAATTAAACAAAAGGAGAGGACAAGAAACCAACAGTAGGAAAATAATATGAGAAGTGTAAGCCAATACATATCAGTAATAACTATCAATGAAGATGGTCTCAATTCACCAATTAAAAGAAACAGCCTAGAAGAATGGATCATTAAACAAGATCCAACACTATGCTGCATAAAAGGAACACATTTAACTCAAAAAGAAATTCAAAGACTGAAAATCAAAGGATGATAAATAATAGTTCATGCAACAGGAACCCCCCAAAAAGGAGAGTAGCTATTCTATTGGTAGCTATTCTATATGTTAGGCCAAGACTGATCAAAAGAGACAAAGAAGGCCACTACATATTTCAAATATAAGAGATAACAATCCTAAATATACATGCACCAAATACTGTCACACCCAATTATATAAAACAAATATTAATGGACATGAAAAATCAAACAGGCACTAACACAATTGTAATGGGAGACTTTAACACCCTACTCTCAGAATAGACAGAACAACTAGACAAAAATTAAACAAAGAAGTATCAGAACTGAATCAAACCTGTGAACGAATGGACTTATTAGATGTCTACAAAATGCTTCACCCCACAATTTCAAAATATACATTCTTCTCAGTTGTGTATGGAATATTCTCCATATTAGACCACATACTATCTCATAGAACATCTTAAGTGAATGCAAAGGAATGGAAATTGTCCCTTGCATATTATCAGATTATAATGCAAAGAAATTGGAAATCAATGCCAACAAAACCACAAAAATTCTTCAAGCACTTGGAGATTAAACAACAATTTCCTGCACAACCAATAGATCACAGAGGAAATTAAAGAAGAAATTAGAGTATATAAAATTAAATGAAAATGTTGAAACAACAAAGAACTGGCATTCAATGAAAGCATACTGTGAGAAAAATTTATAGCAGTGAACTCACATCAGAAAAAGAGAGCAAGCTCAAATAAACAAACTAGTGTTGAACTTCAAACTTCTAGAAAAAGAACAGGTCAAGCCCAAAGGCTGTATAAGGGAGGAAATTAAAAATAGCAGAGCAGAAATTAATGCAATTATGACTAAGAAAACAATACAAAGAATCAATGAATAAAGAGTAGATTCTTTCAAAGATTAAAAATTGATAAATCTATAGTCAAACATCAAAAATAGGAAAGAAAAGACCCAAATCCATGCAATTAGGAAAGAAAAGGCTGAAATCACAATGGATCTTACAGAAATCCAGAAGATTACAAATACCTATTTTGAGAAACTTTATTCTAATAAGATAGAAAACACAGAGGAAATGGATAGATTCCTAGATACATATGAATTACCAAAGCTGAATCCAAAAGATATAAAAATGCAAAATAACTCAATTCAGTCAATGAAATAAAAAATAATTTAAAACTTACCAACAAAGATAAGCTCAAGTCCTGATGGATTTGCAGCTGAATTCTACAAGAAATTTAGAGAAGATATAATGCCATTACTCCACAAACTCTTTAATGAAATGGAGAGGGAATCAATACACCCAAAGTCATTCCTGGCAACAAGTATTGCTCTGATACCAAAACAGAGAATGATGATCCAACCAAAAAAAGAGAAATAAAGGTCAATTGCCCTAATAAACATAGACACAAAAATCCTCAATAAGATAGTGGAAAACAGAATGCAGCAAACCATTAAGAAGATTATACATCATGAACAAGTAGGATTCAACCCAGGGATGCAGGGATGGTTCATCATATGCAAATCTATAAATGTAAAACACCATGCCAACAAAGCCAAAGAAATAAATCACATGATCACCTCAATTGTTGCAGAAAAACCATTAGACAAATCCCAACACCCATTCGTGATAAAAACCCTACAAAAAATTGTAATATATGTTCTTTATCTCAATTTGATAAAAGCTATCTATAACAAACCAACAGCCAATATCATAATAATAGTCAAAAATGAAATTTATAATTCTAAAATCAGGAACAAGACAAGATTGTCCACTATCACCACTCCTATTCAGTATAGTTGTGAAAATATTATCCAGAGCAATTAGACAAGATGACATGATATTCTATATGAAAGACCTCAAACACTCCACCAAAAGACTCCTAAATATAATACTCAAATTTATTAGCTTAGGTAGATACAAAGTCAACACCCCAAAATCAATAGCATTTCTGTACACAAATAAACTCCCTGAGGGAGAAATTAGGGAAACCACACATTTCATAATAGCATCAAGGAAAATGAACCACTTAGGAATTAATCTAATAAAGGAAGTAAAAAAAATCTTTACACTGAAACCTCCAGTACTCTAAAAAAAGAGGATTGAAGAGAATATCAGAAAATGTAAAGATATCCCCTGATCTTGGGTAGAAAGAATCAACATATTAATAATGGTCATCTTCCAAAAATTGTTATACAGATTTAATGCAATGCTGATAAAAATACCAATAGTATACCTCACAGAATTAGACAAAACTAAAATTTATTTGGAACTAGAAGAGACCTAAAATGGTCAAAACAATTCTGGGCAAGAAAGACAAGATAGGAGGCATCACAATTCCTGACTCTAAATAGGACTACAAAGTTACTATGATAAAAACAGTATGGTACTGGCAAAAAAGTCAAACCTAAGGATCAGTGGAACAGAATAGAAGATGTAGAAATAACTCTGAACACACTTCAGCCACATTATTTTGACAAAGGAACCAAACACCTTCACTGGAAGAAAGATAGCTTCTTTAGTAAATGGTGCTGGAAAAACTGGATTTCCACATGCTGACGATTTAAACTAGACCTATGTCACTCACAATGGACTAAACTGAAATAAAAATTGATCAAAGATCTAAATATTAAAACAAAAACACTAAATCTGCTGAATGAGAAAATTGGTAGAACTCTTGAAGACGTAGGTGTAGATAAAGACTTTATGAAAAAAAACCCAATTGCTGTTAAATTTAATGACTGTAAAAATGGGCATCTAAGACAAATATACATTTCTTGATGGAGAAGTACAAATGGCAAATAAATATATGAAAAAGTATTCCATATCACTGCTCATTTGAGAGATGCCAATTAAAACAATGTGTAGATTCCATCACACTCCAGAAAGAATTGCTAATATCAAGAAATCAACCAATAACAAATGCTGTCAGGCTGTAGGGAAAAAAGTAACTTTTCTCCACTGTTGGTGGGAGTGCAGACTGGTGAAATCATTGTGGAAATCAGTGTAGAGATTCCTCAAAAAAACTACAACTAAAGGTTCCATTTTACTCAACTATTCCCATTCTTGGTATCTTCCCAAAAGAATTAAAAGTACCATACCATAGTGGTATATACACACCCATGTTCACTGCTTCAAGGTTTGTAATAGCTAAATCTTGGAAAATGCCCAACAACCAATGAATGGATAAAGAAAATGTGGTTTTTTTTTAGTACAATGGACTACTACTTAGCCACACAGAAGGATAAATTTCACACATTTCTAGGTAAATGGATGCACATTGCATCCATACATGTAAGTGAAATAAATTGAATACACTTGTGTAAATATCACTTTGTTTCTCTGGTGGGAGAAAGTGAAAGTGTATATCAGGACCAAAATTTATACTAAATGTATACTTCTATTTTGTTTTTTTTGTTTGTTTTTCTTTTCTTTTCTGGGGAACTTGTGCTTGCAAGGCATGCAGCGCAATCACTGAGCTAAATCCCCGGCCCTATGCTTCTATTTTGTTAAAGAAAAAAGAAAAACATGAATACACACATACACTAATTACAGGCCACTGACTACAGAACTATATTCACTATTTCTAGAGTCTTTCCTTCCATAAATTTTCCAACAATGTATGACACGGTTCAGCAATTTTTTTCTGTACAGGGGTAGAATTAAATGATTTAGGATTTGTAGGCTTAAAGGCAAAATGAGGATACTCTAAATGTATGTATATAGAAAAGAGAAAACACACATACTCCAATTTTGACAAAATAAAATAATTGTGAAAAAATTTATACAAGTTTATGAATGAGGAAATATTCCTTTTATGAGGAAGGAGAGTGCTGTGGCTTATATCTAGATGTCCCTTCAAAGCCTCATGTGGTCATAGGTGGAGATTTTCAGAGGTGGCTGGTTCTAGAATGCATGATACTGCTATTAAGGATGTGATGCCAGGATTGATTCATGGTGCAATGCTAGAAAAAGGATGCTCCACCCTAGGTCAGGTTCTGGGATAATATATAAGGGCCAGAAAGAGGGCTGCTGTTGTCAGTGCTTGTCACTTGCTGCTTCTTTGCTACATTGTTGCTTTGCTGTCTTCTGCCCACTGTTTCTTCTCTGTGATAACCCACTACTATGCCTGCCATGGAGCCAGCCAACTATGAATTGAAACACACATAAATTGTGAGGTACAATAAATCTTTTCTCTTTTAATTTTGTGTGTTGGGTATTTTGTCTTAGCAATGAGAAAATTCACTAAGACAGAAAGGTTAACATTTTATTTAATTGGGGTCCAAAGTTACTTGTCATTAAAATGGATTAAAACTTTAAATTGCCAATAATTATCTTTATTAAGATATCATGTATTTCATCTTTGAAAATGTCTTTTCTCAGAAGTAGGTGAAACGTGGAATTCATAATGTTGGTAATTACATGATGGTGATTTATAGTGCCACTGAGAAATGATCAAAATAACAAATATATTTTACTTCGTCTATTCAACTCTACTATTATAATAGAAATCATTCATTGAAAATGGATGAATGAGTGTAGCTGTGGTACAGTAAAACATTATTCATGAAAATAATATTTGAAATCCAGAATTTTTGCATCACAAAATATCATGTTTCTTTTGATTATTTTCAACCATTTAAAACATGTAAAACCCATTCTTAGATCATGGATTTTGCCTATTTTTATTGGTAAGTAGGACCCACTTCTATGATATGTCCCTGTATTACATCGACAAGTTTAGAGTTGTTGACTGGGGTGGAGTTGGGAGTGTTCAGGGGAAGAAAAAGACAAAAGACCAAAAGAGGATTTAGGTTGTTGTTTCAAATCTTACTGACACCACTCCCGGGTGGACAAAGATCCTTAAAAACTGATTCAAAAGCCTATCAAAAAGAGTGTACACATGTGTGTTTTGGTAAAGGATGAGAGTGTATACTTGTGAGCATGAAGATAAAACTGATTAGTTCATTGGGCATACATGAGAATAAAACAGGAAATCATTGTTGGGGAACATTGAAGAACAAATCATGATGTTTTATTTTAAAGAAATAAATATGACAGTATCTATGTCTCCATATAGTGATTAAGACATTTGAATCTTCCCTTATGTTTGTGAAAAAGATGATCTGTGTTTTTTCTCCTATTGAAAATCTAAGAAGAATGTAATTTCACTTCATTAGAGTTCAAAGTTAGTGTTTCATAGCATTAAAATTGATTGCAAATTTAATTTGTTAATCCTGATATATAATGAGATTTTGTGTATATTTATGTCAGAAGAAAAAACTTAAGCAGTTGTTTCACCAGTGTAATAATTGAATGGATTTTATACATGTAGGTAAGCTGCTAATGTTCTAGGTCTAGCTACCATGAAGCACAATGGTAAAAGCTACAGTCAAACAGAAATGAAATATATTTTGTAGTTATAAAACCCAGGTTCTAAACTCCATTTCTGCCCTTTACTAATAAATGACCTGAATAACTTATTCAATTTCTAAGTATCATGTTCTCTTATTTAAATCGTAATAAGGTAGGCATAATTATGCAGTATATAAATCAGCAAACTGTGAAAAAAGTGCATCATTAAATATTTTCTACTAACTTTTTATTGAAAACTTTTTGATAAAATCAACAAATTAATCATTATACCTCTAGAATTCTCTTTTCATGCAATTCTTAAATATATTGTAGTATCAATGACCTACCAAAAATTTTATAAATAAATAACACAACTTTTGGACACAATCTAATATTTCACCTCTGAAGTATCAACAGATTGTGTTTTTTGGTATGCAATGATTATTTTCACTTAAAACTATAATTATTCACATTCAAATGGATAGAATTATAGAACATTAAAACTGGAAAGGCCATATTATATCATTTCATCCAGTCTCTTCAAGTTACTTAGGAGAAAATAATAGAAATTTCAATGAATTGTCAATTCAGAAAGTATTTTAAGGAAAACACAGGTTTCTTAACTTTGAGTTTAAAGCTTTTTGGATTATATTGTTTGCCATCCATTTCTGATTTTCTTCTATCTTCCCTCTGCTTCACTATGACCTTTTCAGCAATTTTATAAGGCTCATTTTCTTTCAAATTCTATTAATAATACTGTATTCCATGGTATAACAACCTCACACCTGAGATTTTTATGTTTTAAAGTTCAAATTTGTCTTCTTATTGCAAGAATTTTTCTGATCTAAGTAAAACTATGGTGTACTGTCACATTAAACTTCTGAAAATATCAATTGTACTTTTTATTCCACTATGGAAAAAATGTTCATGACACTATATTGAAGATACTTTTTCTAGAATTTGAGGCTTCTTCACAACTAATTTTTTTTTTGCTGTTGATTATAAATACTGGAAAACTAACTTTGTTAGAAATGAAAAACAAAATACTTATCTTTTCATTCCTTCTCCAGGTGATTCCTCTGTCCCAGAACTTTGATCTCTTCATTGATAGGCTTTTGCTCATTTGAATCTCTTCACTTTGAATGTTGTCTTTTTTTTAATTTACTTAATATCCCTTCATTGTATTACATCCAGTTGGAACTCCAGTATATTGATGAAAATTTTCCTAGGTGCCCCAGTTCCTGGGAGTGATATCTGCCTTTTTCTCCCTAAATATATTATTATTAACAGCAAATTTATCATTTTTAATAGCAGGCTTTATTTCAAATTATTATTTCTCATTTTTATGTATATTCTATCTCCAAATAAATTTTAGAAGATATTTTAGAAAAATCATAATTGTGTATATATTTATCTTAGTATCTGACAATTAATTTTTATCTAGCATGTTCCTCTTGGTAAGAGAGAAAATAACTTAAAAAGACAATGTGACTCCTGACATGATTGAATAGAATTTTCTATAGCCATATGTAGAGGTAATTTCTTTCTGAGAGACTCTTAATGTTTTATTGTATTACATAACTTAGACTGGATTATTATTTCCAATTAAAATAATTTTTTTCTATAGTTTTTTCCAAAATTGCGGTCTTCATGATCAATGGAAAAGTATGCTTGGAATGACTTGCACGTATCAGCAAGATGTTGGCATCATTTAGCTATCGATTTGATTTTCATAAACTGAGTAAAATATAATGCTTACTCATAAATGACAGAAATAATCAGCTTATACGATGCATGAAAAATATGATATATAGGGAGTATTTATGACCTGAGTCACATTTGGCAAGTGTTTTTTTTTTTTTTTTTTATGGTACCAGGGATCAAACTCAAGACCTTGTACTTGTGAGGCAAGCGCTGTGCCACTGAGCTAAATCCCTGGCCCCTGGCAAGTGATTTTTGACTAAGGGTTTGGCTATAATATTCAGCCAGATTTAAATAGCATTTGAAATTCTTGGTTAAATATTTAAAGATATACATAACTTACTTTATTCATTGCCAATCACATAGCATAGAAGATAAAATTAACTCATGCAGTAGGATATGATTTTATGTTAATTTTAACTGTGAGCTTTTCAGATGAAATACAATATGTGATGATCAGATACATGTTATAGAACTAAGTGTGTCTAATCTTTAAAAATGAAAGGAATATTTGCTGAAATTGTAATGATATACCATACATTATTTTCTGTTCTAGAAGTGAAGTCTGTGGTATCAGCAGTGTGATGGCACATACCTGTGATCCCAGCCCTCAGGACGGTGAGACAGGAGCATCACTCCAAGTTCAAGGCCATCCTGGGCTATGTAGTAAGTTCAAGACCAGGCTGAATTGCACAGTGAGGCCTTGTCTCAAAAAAAGACTAATTAGTATTTTAAAACTGCCCATTTAAATGTAGGACATTATCAGAGTGATTTACTGCCTTGTAACATATATTTTAATTTAATTTTCAGTACAGAGTTCTTCTTTTGCTTTGGAAAATATCATTTTGAATACGTACTGGTAAGGCCCTAGTTGTGCACAAAGATTTTCACACTTACATATAGGTATGTTTCTGACCCATGAGTGTCAGAATGCCATCTTTCCCTCCATGCCAACAGACTCAAAATTTATGTCAAGGTTCAAAAGTCAGGGAACCTGATAGGCAAATTATATTAAAGTACTTTTAATGAAACATTTGGAACCACAAATAATGTGGAAATTGAAATTATTTTCTACATCATATATCCCTGAGATGAAAATACAAAAACAACCTGATAAAAATACATTTTTATTCAACATTGCTCCACAATAATGATTTCATTATTTTCATAAGCTGTAGGATGGAAAAGGTACAAAGTGGCTAAAAGT
Organism: Heterocephalus glaber; assembly: GCF_000247695.1. Next base: position 5,907,677 of record NW_004624851.1, on the reverse strand, counting down.
CTGAGAATCAAAGTGAATACCTAGCGCAAGAAAGTATGGAAACTATGAAGATCCTAAAGTAGGAAGGTAAAACTGAAAAAGAAAATGAATACACAAGTAGAAAGCAAGGAACTCCCCACCTTAATCACTTTGGAAATGTTACTTTTTATTTCAAATAAATTACATTATTCACATGTAGACTAAGGTTATTTGTCTACTATTTGACATTGTGTGTGTAGGTAAAAATGGGGGAGAGAATCAGAGACATATATATATATATATAGAGAGAGAGAGAAACAAAAGTCTAATATATGTACTTAGATAAAAGAGTGATTTAAATCTGTAATGTTATAGGATATCATGAATCAAAAAAATAATAGAAAAGCTACACTATACAATGTCATAATTACAAAAAGTAGAATCCCAGGAAAGGTCCTGGGAACTAATTTCACTGAATATTAAAGAAACAAATGTAGGCATACACTTTCCCATCTCTATCAATAATTTTTGTTTCAGGAAACAAAAATTTGCTGTACGATTTTTATTCTGACCTTAATAGGAACACAAAACAGGCTATGATTAGAACTTGAAGGACTTGGATAATTTTTTTGGCCAACTCTCTGTAAGTATGATTTAGGAAAACAGTATTTCAAATGAAAATCTAAGAATTCATTTGTGGATTTTATTTTTCTATCATGTGAAAATATTTGATTAGATGTAAACTACCATATACAGTGTAATAAGAGGCACTGGACTTATTCTATTGCCTTAAAATAAGAACCAAGAAAAATATGTAAGCAACACCTTTCAGTCATTGTACAAGAGATAGTGAAGAATAATTAATTTTAGAAGAAATTTTAAAAAATAAGGTAAATCCTATGGTTGCCGAAGCTCACTGTGTGGAGTTTCCAGGCTATGGAACATGGACAGAAAATTCAAAGAAATCTTCACTTTTTCTCTTAATTAAGAAAAAATTTGACATTCAGATAAGTCAAATTAGTTAAAATTAATAGAGAAGAGAGCAAGCAAAAGAAAATTCAGAACATATAAAAGTTTACCCCTGAAATTTTTGCTATATACTAATCTTCAGTTGTGTGCAAAAGAAAGAACTAAAAAAAAGAAGAATGGCAGGCAAGGGATTTATCTCAGTGGTACCACACCTGCCTCACAAGCACAAGGTCCTGAGTTCAATCCCTGGTACAAAAAGGAAGGAAGGAAAAAAGAAAGAAAGAAAGAAAGAAAGAAAGAAAGAAAGAAAGAAAGAAAGAAAGAAAGAAAGAAAGAAAGAAAGAAAAAAGAAAAGTAAAACCTCTGCAATTCACAAAGAGCTAGGAATAGTTCATGTTCCACTAACACAAGTGGCAAGACCTTCTAAAACCTGGAGAATTAAAGGGAATTATTAGAAACTTTTTTGTCAGAAGTGGGGCAAAATCACTGCTAAATTGAAGAATATTCTGGACATTTTTTTAAAAATTAAAAGCAAAACACTAAAGGGATAGAGTTTCTATCATGTAACTCATCTTCATGATAAAACAAAGTACTACATTTAGAAGACTATCCAAATATCTTGTACATCTGAAACTCACACAGTGTCTAGTGCCTAATAAAAATAAAATAAAAATAAAAATTAGCCAGGAAAAAATGAAGTAAAACATAACACTGTATGGCAAAAATAATCAAGGAAAGAGAAACACACAAATGAAGCAAATAAAATAATTAGAAGACAATTTAGTGAAAATAACTATTATAAAAATGTTTTATATATTCAAAAGAGTAGAAGAAGGCATAAGCACAAAGATATTCCTTAACTTTTACTTCATACCTTATACGATATTACATAAGACTGACAGAACTCACATAAAACTCCTGCAATAAAAAATGGAAGAAATTTTAGTGAACTTGAATAAGGCAAAAATTTCTTACAATGGATATAAAAATTATAAAGTATAAACATTAATTATCATCTAATTTGTAAAATTTTTAAACTTTTTTCTTCAAAAAAGCTGTTATATTTATAAAGATATGTCACATTTTTAGAAAATCATTGTAATCTTTACATCCAGCCAAAGATTCTACGTAGAATTAAAGAATATTTGGAATTCAATAATGAGGCGAGAAAACACTCAACTCAAATTTTCTTTTTTTGGTACCGGGGATTGAACTTGGGACCTTGTGCTTGCGAGGCAGGGTCTGGAACCACTGAGCTAAATCCCTGACCAGTCAACTCAAATTTTCAACACACATGTCTGCAAAAAATATATTGAAATGTCAAATATATACACGAGAAGATGCTCAGCTTCTTTGATCACTAGTAAATGTAAGCTAAAACCACAAGATAACACTACTATACATTGAATGTAAAAATCGTATGACATATATTGGTGAGAATATGGAGGAATTGTATCTCCCATATATTGATAGTGATAATGTACAATATTACAACTATCTTGTTAAACAAAATTTACTGTTTTAAGGCCTACAGAACCAAATTGCCACTGTCTTGTACATTTAACAGCAACAACGACAACAATAGAAATTTATTCTGTTATAACTCTGCAGGACAGATGTCTAAAAGTCTAAAATCAAAAGTCAGCATATGCAGCTCTCCTTCTAAAGGCTCTGAAGGAAGGAAATACTTCCTTATCTCTTTCAGATTTGGGTGGTTCTAGACATTTTTGACTTGTACAAGTAAAGTTCATCCTCTCCATCTGTATTTCCATGGCATTCTTCGTGTCTATAACTTCTGTGTCTTACAAAGACACTTGTTATTAGAATTAGGGATTATCTGGATAATACAAGATTATCTCTTCTTAGATTTATTATCTCTAAAATTTTTTTCTAAATACAGTCAAATTCACACATTCCAAATAGTAGAATGTATCATGTCTTAAGAGACACCAAAAGATCTACTACAGTTTCGTAACTGTTAGACAGGTACAACACAAGCTACATAGCAAAAGCATTCCTCATGGAACTAGAGAAAACAATCCTAAAATTCACATGGAACAAAAGGAGGCCTACAATAGCAAAAGCTATATTTGCCTAAGATTTTTTGTTTTGCACTTTATTAAATTCTTTTATTGGTACATTGTAGGTATATAACACAATTACATTCCTCATTGGGAATTGTATCTTTACATAATGCATCTTGGTTCTTATTTTCTCCCCATTCCTAGCCCTCCCTTCACGCCCTCCACCCTTCCTGACTTACAAAGAATTTACTTCCATTTTTTCCATTTCTCATCATTTTTCCTTTCCCTTCTTTCCTTTCCCCTGCCCCTCCAACTACCCCTACCCCTTTGGACCTTTTCTTCCTATTTTACATTTTCAATTATTCATTCTAATCATTGGTACATTTTAGGTATAC
>NW_004624851.1:5882252-5892680 GCF_000247695.1 Heterocephalus glaber | reverse complement strand
GAGTCGTTTATAGCTAAATGGATGCATATTGAGGCCATACTCTTAAGTGAAATAAATAGGACACACATGTGTAAATACTGAATAGTTTCACTAGTGTGAGAAACTGATAGTGTAAACAAGGGTTAAAATGATTAAAATGAACAATTGATAATTTGAAATAGGAAAAATGGTCCAAAGACGATGGAGTGAAGGAGTGGAAGGGGAAAGGAAAAGAGGGAAAGGAAAAACTATGAGAAAGGAAAAAAAAATGGAAATGAAATCTATGTAAATTGGGAAGGGCAGAGGGGGTGAAGGGCACACAGGTAATGGGGAAAAAAAATAAGAACCAAGATATATCATGTACAGGCACAAGCACCCAATGATAAATGTAAACGAATTGTATACCTAAAATGTACCAATAAAAGGACAACAAAAAAAATAAGATTTTTAACATCTGTTTTAATATGATACTGCCATTTGAAACTTGATTATATCTATGGGCTTTGATTAAGACAGCATTTTATTATTGTTTAAACATAATAATGTATACAGTAGGATACACACACATAGGTATATTTCTTGGATTAGCAGTGTTTCCTGAATTTATAAGATCTCTAAAGGTGTCTTCAATTCTTGTTGGTTTAGCCATGACATATAAAACCTATTAAAAGTGTCTAAAACTTGCTTACTTAGTAAAAATTAAATAAATATATAAAAATATTTCTATATAAGCTGCTACACTATTGATAACTGCATGATATATTAAATGTATTTGGGTTTTTGCAAATATGCATGCCATCAAAGATACAAAACAGAAAAAACATCTTATCGTACCTGTGATTTCAAGGCTGTTTCTTATAAGGATAAACATTTTCAGACTCAAGTATCTGGCTTTCTCTTACTTGTGTTCTAGCTGCTTGTGATGAAATATGCATGCCAATTCAACATGAGACAGTCAGAAGATGGAAACACTTTTTCATGGTTATGTTTATGTGACTGTTATATAATTGTGTTATAACAGTTTGAGGTACCTAGACACATTGTAGTCCAGACAATGTCACACTAATGACTAGAGACTAGGCATTAATAACCTGTAAAATGTACCTATAACCAAGTACATTCTTCTTAAATGGCATGATATTAATAAGATAATGAATTTAGCTAAAAAGTTTAGCTGAAAGTTTCTTTATTTAATTTAATATTTTATTATTAGATAAAGGTAACTGATTAAAAATTTATTTTATGCTAAAATGAAAATTTATATGTATTTCAGAGATAACAACAAAACTTAATGGTTCTAATATAATAATGTCATAATACTTGTCATGCTGAAATTCTGTTTCCTTTGATCTCAAGTTTTCCCTTTAAAACTTTATAATTGTTATCTGTTAACATTCCATAGGATTTTGACTTCTAAGACAACCATAACTGGTAAAAGCATAGCAGTTCCTTGCTCATAGTTTGTATTTCAAGGTGCTTTATATGCAGATTATGGTAGTCAGATTTCAACACTAGTGTAAATTATCTGCTAGGTGTTTAACAACTGAGGCTTAGAGACCAAAGCTAATTGATAACTGGGTTAAGAAGGCAGTCAATGTTTTGACCCCAGCCCCCCAAGCTCACCTAGGACCCAGGTCATGAAGTGTCCTCTCTATAGGATACTAAAACTCTTGTGAGTCTGTCAACCTCCTGAGCAGAGAGACTGTTGGACTCAGAGGACAGAAGTCAACTAATATATACAACCAATATACAGGAGTCAACCAATATAAAGGAGGATCACCAAAGAGACAAATATCTCACATGCTTCCATGGGAAACCACATGGTTGAACAAAACCATGATCTATCCTGACAGGTGACATTAACAGGGAAGATAAATTCTCTGTATATGGCACAAAGAGTAAGCTCTAAGGATACTTAATTTATCTATCTATCTATCTATCAATCGATATATATATATATACATACATATATAATCTCTATATATCTGGATCTAGATATCTAGATATATCTATCTAGATCCAGATATATAGATAGACACTGAGAGGCTAACTTTAATAAACACAAGTCTCACTTTTACTTTGTCATTTTAACATACAGCAGAAAATTTTATGTATTTATATATGCACATATATACATATATAACATCCAGCATAAAATTATATATATGTGTATATATATATATATACACAAGTAATATAGCCTAGATATAAAAATGAGCTTCAATTAGTACAATGGCCCCTGATGGCAGGTGCTATACCCATAGTTTATCACTATTATGGTTCACTGAGGCAAAAAATCCACAGTGATAGCTATAGAATTTCAGCAAGTATCTTTAAATTCCTTACCTAAAATTGTTCTTCAAAACCAGAGTTCTTGAATTTCTTACAGGTGAAACTGGAGGGACTTGTACACTGATAAATGAGACTTGTTTTCTTTAGATAATTAATTCACATCAGGTGGAAAAAAGATCTTAAAAGAATATTAAACTCATAGATAATCTCCATGAGCAGGTAGCTCTAGGACTCAGCTGGTTTACAATCCATACTCAAATACCAGAAGAACAATGTCTGGCATAGCTCCTTCCCACAATGTGTCTTTCCATTCTGATGCTTTTTGTTTGGGTCATAAATACTTAATATCTTGATAAAACGTATTTATTCTTGACTAGAAACTGTTAAACTCAAAATGATCATGCAGGTGGAACCAATGATAAATGTGCTGGATTCCTTTTACCAGAGTCCAATAGACTGATCATTTGAAGAGAGTCTATAACTCCTAGACCCTAACATGACTTCTATCCAAGGTACGTAGTTTACATCTCTGGAGAAAATCACTGACTGCCATCTTCCCTACCATGACTCTTCTCAATTTAAAGCAGTTAGGTTCAAACTTCACCTATTGTTCCTTAACAATAGTTAGGAATACCTGTTCAGAGAGGGAAACATTATAGACAGTTAAGTTAGCTAAAAATTAATAGGCAGTCAGAGAGGAGTTTGCCCCTCAAGGAAGTCAGCACAGAAAGTGAGAAACAAAAAATTGTGAATGGAGGCAAATCTAAAGAAAGCCAGGCCTCAAGATGGAGATTCAATAGGCAGGCCTGCATGCCTCTCTAGACATAAACAGCAATTTGAGATTATATTGTAAAGAACACCACCTGGTTCAGTGGGCTCAGGTAAGCATCTGACACATAGATGGATGTCCAAAATATCTGGACCTATCACTTCCTGAAAATGCCTTTTTCTTTCCATATACCTTTGCTATGTGACTCATTTTCCTATTGAAGCAGTTAGCTAAGCAACTATACTTGTCATTTTATTAGTTGATTTTAGTTTGACCACTACCCACATTGTGATTTTGCTGTATAATTTACCCCTGACAAAGAGCTTCAGTGGTCAACCACTTGGGACTCTTCCTAGAAATTCAGGAGCTATTCATTCTTCTTCTCCTTGTTCCAGTAAAACTATTATAACTTCCACCTCTGGTTTGTGACTTAATTCCTCAATGTCACGAGCCCACAAACCTGACACATCTGACATCTAACAACTGGGAGTTATTTTTCCTGTATCAATGACAGGAGAGATGGAATTGTTATTGGCCACTTAAGTTCATAGGCTCAAGTTTGTTTGCTCACTGCTGACCAAGGCAAAGGAGGCCATTTACCTTGGTAAAAGGAAAAAAAGGTTTGTTCAAAGCTAGCTCTGATGTGATGGGGAGGTCTCATAACTAAAACCACCATATTACCAAGGATATGTGTGTTTTGGTCTTCTATAGCTAGGAACAGTAAGAGAAGGAAATACAGTGAAATAATTCACATGTCTGGGCTTGATTCATTCTTAGCTACCCACCTCCTCCTTTCATTGCCTGTGGAAATAAAACTGGACTATAATGTCCTCATGCAAACATTTTCATATTCTTTTCATTCATCTTGGCCGAGGAGATGTAGAAGTGTTGGCTTTTGCCCTAGGCATGAAGAAGTATGAAAAAGCCATTTGTCTCTGAAGGGAAACAAAAAACCAATTAAAATCATATTTTCATGATTTTTACATAAGGATTAAGCAAACAGGAACTATTTTTTATCACTCCTGGACCCCCACCTTGTGATATAATAAGAAATAAAGGTGGACTTCCACCTCTACTTGTTCCCCATTCATGAATTCTACCAACCACAGATGGGAAATGATGTAGTTAGGGCTAAGATGGTTGAGTCTACACTAAACATACATAGACACTTTTCTCTGTACATATTCAATACAATGAAATAAATATTTACATTATATTATGTACTACACATAACCTGGAGATAGAATATAAGAAAGTATGAATGTAGGTTACCTGCAAGTACTATACTAGCTTATGAATGGAACTGGGACATCCCTGGTGTCTTAGTTATTTTTCTCATTGCTGAGACAAAATTCCTGAAACCTGCAAGTTAAAAGAGGAAAGGTTTATTTAGCTCACAGTTTGTAGAGGTTTCAGTCCAAAGTTGTCTGGCTCCATGGCAAGGTGGCATGGCAGAGGAGCATCACAGAGGTTAAACAGAGCAGGTAGGAGGCAGCACAGCAACCAGCAGCACGTTTTTCTTCCCTTTAATCCCTTCCAAGTTACCAGTGTTTTGGATGGTGCCACCCACACCCAGGGTTGGACACCCTTAATCCCAGTATCACCCCTACTTCCAGTTTTGGGAAGGGGAGAGGGGCTGAATGCTGAGTGGTCACTAATGATCAATGATTATGCAATCATACCTAATGAGGATTTCATAAAAATCATTAAGGACAGGTTCCAAAAAGCTTCTTTGTTGGTAAACATGTAGAGGTGATGAAAAAGTGGCCTACTCAGAGTGGGCATGAAAGATATATGTCTTCTCCCACATACCTTGCCCTATACATCTTTTCCCTGTATCTGCCCTTAAGTTGTATCCTTTTGTAATAAATAGGTAAGAGAAAATAAAGTGCTTTTTTGAAAATTGTTGCCACTGGCTACTATGAATCTACATTTTAATACAAAGGAAAATTAAAACTAAAGTACAAGTTTGCAGGAAAATGCTTCAATTAAAAGAGGGAGAAAGTTTTAATGGACCTTAGCTTGAGAAGCTGATAATGATCAGGCTGCCTTTTAACAAAAAAGAGTAAAAACAAGTAAGAGTGGGGGATTTAGCTCAGTGGTGCCACTTCCTTTCTCGCAAGTGCAAGGTCCTGAGTTTGATCCCCAGTAACAACAACAACAACAAAAAAGTAAGGAAGCACAACACATTGAGGAGCTACAGGAGACACACAATGATGGAGGAGACTAGACTGCCCCCCCCTCAAAAGCAGGATATCACTGTTTGAGAATAAACTGAAATGGACCATGGTCTGGTTACCTCAGTCCTAGCTCAGATTGAATCCTTGTGATTTGAGGGGCAATACTGTTCACATAGATGAAGTCCTTATGACTTAAGAGACAATTCTAGTTTTGTGAGGCTGTACTAGAATGCAAATGGACCATAAATTTAAGGTAGTAAAGACTTCTGAGAGTAGGTGTTCTCAGTTTTAAAGAGGGATAAGATAGGCTAGACAGATTTAGGACTATTAAACATTCCCTACATGATCAACAAGCTTGTGTGAAGAAATGAGAATGATTTAACCAAAATTTCTAAGGTAAAAAGGGATACAAAATGAAGGTCAAGCTTTGTTTTCCTTTGCATTACCTATTTGGTATTTGAAGGTTCAGGTGAACAGTCACATATATTTTTTCAGGAAAAACAGGTTTTATGTCCCTGTGTCACGAGAAAAGATAAATTGTTTCTAATGAGCAACAAGCTAAAGGACCCAGGAGTCTACCTATCTCCAATCCCTGTAGTGGTCTCTGGCTACATCACTGTGAGCCACTTTAGCAAATGACAAAACACAAGGGAACCCCTGACCATTAGGTCTAGCCATTGACTTTTGAATGGGGTAATATTATGGGATTGAGACCTTAATCTATGGCATGTGGCACTGCCAAGTTAAAGAATAGCAGAAATTGAGTTAAAATGTATGATGCCCAACTAGTGTGTGAGACTTGGTTCCTGTAGGAAACATGCACATACATAAACATACACATAAATGCACACACATACACACACACACACACACACACACACACATACACACAACATTTTGGAAGCCAGAAACATTGATGTGACAGTAGTAGAAAAAAAATCAAATTTTTTTCTTATATATATTCCCAAACTGGAACCTTATCCTATTTCTTCACTGCGTTCTTTATAATTTCCTTCAGCACTTAGGGGCCTTCCTTCCTACTTCCTTGTTTATCTGCTTTAAAAATATGTTTTTTGTTTTTATTACAACTACTTCTTTAACATAAACTAATCAACTGAATTACATACTATTATGAAAAGACACATGCTGCTGTTAAATTGATTTCACCTGGCTTAACAAACAGCATTTTACAAAATTTTGGACTACACAGAGTCAAAAAGCAACATCTGGCCAACATCTTAATATTAACCATCCTACAACATAATCTAGATAGTCAAACTTCAGTAATGAATCTTCTTTCATGGAAGTTAGTATTTTGTTTTGAAATTTATCATAATTATTTAAAGCAAAATACATTAACAAATTCAAGGGAAATACTTATTATGAGTACTAAAAAACAAGCAACCCACTCTGTCTTACCTTGAAACATTTTTGGGGTGAAATGTTCTGTTTCTCCACATAACACTTCCCCAGTAGTCTATAATAAAGCATACCTTTGTCTGCCAATCTACCAATAAAGAAAATAGAATGCATGTATTATTGATGAATTATGAATTTAATGAATTTAAAAACACATATACACACAAATATATAAATAACTTACCTTTACCTGTGAAGATGGCACTGTTTTAATGAGAAAAAAACTGGCCATGATATTTGTTCAGTTATATCACCCCAAGTTTAATTGCAACATAAATTGGAGGGATGAATATAAACTTCTGGGTACATAGTAAAGAAAGACATTTTTATTCTTTGGCTTCTGTTTGAGTAGTAATTCAAGAACAGAAGAGATTGTCCAAAGTGAATAATAGCTTGAATCTACTTTATTTACTACTAGGTATTCACTAATATAACTAACTTTTGAGTAATTGGCTCATTTTCTGTCTTATGGTCTGCTATTATTCTAAAGAGAAATTTCTCAAAAGAGCAAAGTAACTAGCCCCTCTTTATCCCTTCCTGGACTGTTTTTCAGTTTATTAGAGACTAAAGCTTAAAGATGAATACTGCTAGTAATTCACTTTCTGCATTGTTCACAAATTAAGGTTTAAATAAAAATTTTAAGAATAAATCAGAGGAAAAACACTATGAATTTATTCTTTTCCTTTTCTAAAGCAAGACTGGGTTGACTTATATGTTCTGATTTCTTCTGGGCCCCAAAATTATCTAAGGACAAGACAAAAATTTTTCTACATATAGTGGAGTAGTTGGAAAAAGTTATAATGATAAAGACAAATTTCCCTAAGTATATGAAAAATAAAATTGTGACACATGATTCATACAATTTTTTAAGAACTTTATTAATATATACAAGGGAGTTGTTTGTTTTCAAGTAATACAAGTAACACAGTGGTGACTGGATGATCACTCCCCTTTCATCCACCTGAATTTGGTCAACATTCAAAGGCCAATTCTCCTTTCATTGTTCTAAGAGAAACAGAAATAAAAATAACAAATTCACTGCAAATCTCTGTAACTCTAGGCCAGAGAACATGCATGTTAAATATCATGGCCTGAACTTCAATAATGATTGCCCCACCTGAACCATATTAAATGTTTATAAATATAGACTGAATCTCACTATGTAAGTAAATCAGTGTGGATTCTGGGACAGGTATGCATGTTTCAGTGCCCCTGAGAAGACTGAGCATCCTATCGATTATTCCTGTCAATCTTACCTAGAAATGCAATGAGAGGCACCCAGACTAGGGTGCACATTTTTGACCAATAAAGCCTGATTTATTTGTGTGCTTTTGTGCTTTTCATTTTCTTGTCATACCTACTGACCCATTTCTCTGTCTGTGCCATCTTTTGTTTCTGTTGGCACACACCTGCCGTGAACACATCACCGCATTATATTCAATTAATGTAGATGTTTTTTCTTAGATTATTGGATGTACATTTGCAATTCTTTGCTTCTCCTACACAAGACCTGGTATCGCTATCAGATTCACCACAATTTATCACAAAAAATTCTCAAAATATAATAGAAGGGTTTGATAAGATTTTTTAATACATTTTAACAATGTGAAATGAATATTGGTACTGCCTAAAATATTCTTGGAAGATCTCAAAGGAAGATGCTAGGGCCTCAGAGCATAGGTTCTTCTAAATCTCTAACTAATATAAATTATTTTAAATAAATTGTATTCAAAAAAGAACATAACTAGAAAAAAAGTAACACAAAAAGATCAAGAGTACATGAGATTTCTTGAAATAATTTTATTTGTTTTTGTCTTTCCTATATTAAAAGTTCAAAAATGCTTCACTTGAGAGCCTCACATAAGACAAACAACCTAACAGGAAGAATCACATTGTCAAATTATTTCTGAAAAATATTAAAAATTCACCAAGAAAAGAATCATTGCTTATCATAGCATTTCATTAAAAAAAGCTTAAGAGTAGGGGAAAGGTAAGAAGGGAAAAGAAAATATATGAGAAAAGGAAAAAATGGAAACAAAGTCTTTATAAATAGGGAAGGGTGGAGGGGGTGAAGGGAGGGCAAGGAAATGGGGAAAAAATAAGAACAAAGATACATCATGTAAAGGTACAAGATCCCAATGATGAATGTAACTGTATTGTATACCTAAAATGTACCAATAAACTTAATGAAAAAAACTTCTTTAATTCAGGATATTTTAAAAGTGAAAAATCACTGCAGTTGTGCATAAAATACTCATTGATCTTTTATATATGACTGAGTTCAAATTCACCAAGGGGTTACTAAAGCTGGGAGATAATTTTGAACTATGCACCTGTTACCAGGTTTGGGAGAGCTGGAGTCTCCTTCTGGAGGTGGATTCTAGGTTCTTTATTTCTCAAACAAAGAATTGAATGAAATAATAAAAAAATAATGGCAAAATTTCACAATTATTTGAGGTAGGAAAATTAAAGAGGTAGAAACGTTTAAAAGTAAAGGTGAAAACCTGGCTCTGTGGAGTGTTTGGGCCAAGTAAAAGACAGGAAAAATAAAAAATAAAATAAAAATACACACTGTTACACAGGGTTAAGTTACATGAGGAAAGCCTTGATAGCATGTGTTCAATGGTATCAGTTTCCTTTTTATTTATCCCACACATCATGGCTTCTCATGAGATGTCCATATATGGGACTTTGGGAACTGTTCTGCACATGTGTCCTAGGATTTTGTAATTAACAGGTCATGCTTACTCCCCAGCTGGCTTTGCCTTGCCCTGCCTTCCTATCTTATTTCCCCCTGAGAGACACAAATCACCATAAATTTTATGAGATATTGAAAGAGTGTAGGTCTCTGTATTTTATAACATTTTAAAGTGGGAAGGGGATGTAAACACTACCTAGTGGGGATTGTGTGCTGTCAAACTTCCTTGGGGAGTTGTGGCTCTATGACTGGGTTGAAGAAAAATTAAATTTTTTTCAGTGCGATATGATAAGCTTTTTTTCTCTTAAGCTCTTTTATTGATACATTTTAGATATACAATACGTTTACATTTGTCATTGGGTGTTTGTACCTGTTCATGATGTATCTTCATTCTTATTTTTTCCCCATTACCCGTGTGCCCTTCCCCCCCTCCACTCTTCCCTATATACATAGACATCATTTCCATTTTTTTTCTTTTCTCATAATTTTTTCCATTCCCTTCTTTCCTTTCCCCTTCCCCTCCCTTCACCCCTAACTCTTTGGACCTTTTGTCCTATCTCACATTATCTATTATTAATTTTAATCATTTTAATCCTTATTTACACTTTCACTTTCTCACACTAGAGAAACTATTCGGTATTTATGTATAATGTGTGTGTCCTATTTATTTCACATGAGTATGGCCTTGATATGCATCCATTTAGCTATAAATGACTCTAGTTTCTCATTCTTTATGGCTGAGTAGTACTCCATTTTAAAAAAAAAACAACAACACATCTTTATCCTGTCTCCAGTTGATGGGCACATGGGCTGCTTCCAGGATTTAGCTATTACAAACTGTGCTGCTATAAACATAGGTGCACATATATTGCTGTGGTATGATTCTTTTAATTCTTTTGGGAAGATACCAAACAGGGGAATGGCTGGGTCAAATGGGACATCTAGTCCTAGTTCTTTGAGATATCTCCAAACTGATTTCCACAGTGGTTGCACCAGCCTACACTCCCACCAGCAATGGAGAAGTGTTCCTTTCACCCCACACCCCTGCCAGCATTTGTTATTGGTTGATTTCTTGATAGCAGCCATTCTTT
>NW_004624851.1:5852944-5866455 GCF_000247695.1 Heterocephalus glaber | reverse complement strand
GTTCCATCTCATTTCCCTTTGGGGTTGCTGTAGGTGATCTGGAAGTCTGGTTTTGAGACTTATTTATGTGTTTTCTCATTTAGGCTGGGGTGGGGGTCTGTTCGCACCTGCATGGATTATCTCCTCTGAGCTGGGTGAGGTGGGACTGGGGCTGGGAGCAATGGTAGGGATGGTGACCCAAAAGCCCTTTCCTGTGGTCTGGGAGCAGCGGGTGGGTTGGTGGCCTGGAAGCCCCTTCCTCTGGACCAGGAGCAGTGGGATCGTGGCTTAGAAGCCCCTCAATCTGGGCCAGGAGTGGTGGTACAGAAGGTGGCACAAAAGCCCTTTCCTCTGGGCTAGGAGCAGCGGGAAGGATGGTGACTGGGAAGCCCCTTCTTCTGGAGCAGAAGCAGTGGGATGATGGCTCAGAAGCCCCTACCTCTGTGCTGGGAACAGGGGGACCCAGTGCCTTGGTCTGGTGGTCTGGTGTCCTCTGCATCTTTGTAGTGTGGAACCAGGTGGCTGCCTGTCTGCTGTGGGCTGATTCAGCATATTCTGCATGACTGGGGACCTTGGTAGGGCATGGGAAAACCTGCCTGTCTGAAGCTGGCTGATTCGGCAAGTTCTGTGTGACTCAGGACCTCGGTAGTGCATGGGTAGACCTCTGTATTTAATTTTAACCTCAGCTTTATTTTAGGTGCTTGAGTTTCAAAAGCTGTGAGGCATGGGGGTATGATCTTTTTCCTATGAAAGGTAGGGTGAGAGGATCAGAATTAAGAATCACACCTAATGTCTTTGAATTGTCTGTGTTAGACATAAAAGACAAGTTGCATTATAAGAGCTCTATTTGACTGTAAAGTGAGATGACAAGAAACCTTATTAGCCTCATCTTTCCTTTAGAATAAAATAGTTTTATATTTTGAATTCTTAACGAGGTATTAGGCTCAACTTTATCTCACATGCAAGGTCTGGAAGTCTACAGAGACACCAACATAAAGTATTGTGGAGCAATAATGCCTAATGGGAGAAGGACCTACAAATACTATCTGAAAAGAAGCATGTTCAACCAGAACTTGCAATATTCTCATAGATTAAAATCAAGTTTAATATGAACAAGAAAGTGAAAAATATAAAACAGATAAAGAACCTTTAATAGTTACAAGTTTGCATAAAACCAATCTTCAACTTTAAAACTTGAAAAATATCTTCTATTATAAAGAACAGATATAGACAAATATATTAAAGTTTAAACATTATAATTATGGATAATAAAATATAACAAAAGATCAGGATATATGGCAAAAAAAAGACAAGGCACTCAAAGAAACTCTAAATGATAGGCTTTAGGAAGAAGAAAAACAAACCAAAAATGAAGGACTAAGATACTAAAATGAATAATAAGGAAAGATATTAGTCAATGGTGCTAATCTACACAAGCAATGTGTATACTGCAGCACACAGTCCAAGCTAAGTAGTTTGACAACTCTTTTATTAAGTTTTATTGGATTATACCCATGCTTACTGTGATCATAATTTTCATCCATGAACTTGAATGGGCCACAGGCTGCCCAGGCATTTGACTAAACATTCTTCTGGATGTGTCTTTAATAAAGTTTCTGGATGGGATTAATATTTAAAATGGTAGACTTGGAAAGCATTGTTCCCTCCTTAATGTAGCTGAAGGCCTGTATAAAGCTCACCCTTCCCCAAGGAAGAAGAAACTTTTCCTGTCTTCATACTAGAGCATCATTTCCTTTTTTATGCCTTCAGACTCGAAATAAAACACTGATTGTTCTTGGACATAGAGCTGTCCAGATTCACACAGGAAAAGTAACAGTCGCTCCTTTGGATCCCTACCTCGCTGACTGCACAACTTGGAACTCCTCAACCTTCATAATCATGTGGGCCAGTTCCTAATTATATACCTGCTGGTTCTGTTTCAATGGAAAACCTGGACAGAGGCACTCATTCATTTACATATAGGTGATTTTGCAGTACAACCACAGCCCTGACTATTTGTAAGAGAAATTGCATAATTCACAAAACTGAAAATCTTTACTTTCTGGTCTGTTACAGAAAATATACTTGGACTTCTGATTTCAACTAACATTGACTACAAAATTTTGTTGAAGATGCAGGTGATAAAATAACTATACTATTGGCAATGACAATTAGTATTAAGGATATGAAAACAAAATGAAATAAAATTGCTGTCAACAATATCTAGAATGGAAGAGTTATGAGTTAATATATTTTAAAATAATTTTATTGACTGAGAGAAAAGAAGTGATATTGATTAAAAACGGATTTAATCAAGTCAATAAAATGTATTACCACTACAAGAATAATCACAAAATTAAATAAAAATATTTCAAAATGCTAATGGAGAAACAAGCAATAATAATTTGAAAACATTTAATTACAAAACAATATTACATTTAAGTTAGAAAAATAAGTAAAATAGCACCACATTTTTGAAAATTAAAAATAATACTTGTCTGTAACATATAGATCAAAGAATAATAATGGAAAATACTTACTATTTGAAAATAATTAAGCTGTCACTTAAAAAATTGTGAAATACAGGAATAGATTTCAAGGAAAATTTGTGGCCTTAAATGTTTATATTATAAATAATTAGAGGGTGATATTAATATCATTAATATCAAATTTGAGAAATTAAAAAATATATCAACTCAAAAAATTTAAGGTTAGTGGGATTGAGTAATAATAATGATAAAAACAAATTCATGACATTAAAAACTGTAATACATAAAGTCAACAAATATTGTGCTCTGAAAACCAGTGGGCTTGTTTTGGGCAAAACTTGTCAAGAAAAGGATGAGTAAACATTAGAAAAACAAATAGTACTGGAATGAAACAAGACATAATTAGAGATGCATTAGAGATTAAAACATAATGACTGAAACTGTGAACACTTTCGTGTAAAAAATCTGAAGAAATAAAATAAAACCAACAAATACATATAAAATATAAATTAGTCAATACAAAATAGAAAACTTGGCTGGACTTAATACCATTAAATAATAAAATCAATAGTTAAAATTCTCTCATCCAGCCCTTTGCCACGCAACTAAATGGGTTCAGACTTTCACATATACCTTCTAATAGAAATAACGTAAAATATTGAAAAAACTTTCCAGATATTACAAGAAAAGAAATCTCTTAACTTATTTTTGAGGCTAATACATGCATGCCAACAAAACCAGATGAAGAAATCTTAAAGAGGGAACATTCTTTATTAAATCTCACTTAAGAGTATAGATGCATGCATGAAGCCCGGGGCTCAATACTCAAGATTTTACATAAATAAATAAGTACAGAAATCAAAAAGAGGCACAAATCTCTCAAATATAAGGAATCACACACAGGCTTTATGTTTGCAAATGACCTAATCAAATTTAATCCCATCAATGCAAGATTGCTTTAACCTTTGGAAATCTATATAACCATATTTGGCAGTTCCTTTTTTTACTATTTATTTTTATTCATAGACATTTACAGTACATAGTGATTACATTCCTCATGGGGAGCTGGTATATGTTAACCATATTAACAGGCAAAAGGCAAAAACTGTATCACTATCTCATTAAATGCTGAAAACTCATTTGAAAAATTTGTCTTATTTTGTTTGGAAATTGAAAAGAGAAAAAAATTGCCTCATTCTCATAAAAACTATCTATCCACACTAAAAACTATAATGCCTAAAAATCTAATATTAGAAGTTTTTCATGGACATCAGTAAATGAGACAAAGATATCTTGTACTATCATTTCTAATTAACATTATAGTGACTGTTTCAGTTAAGTCAGAAAGATGATCAATTTTAAAAAATAAAGAAAAGTCATCACTTGCACTCAAAAAGATTGCACACATAAAAGATCCAAAAGAATTTATGGGGAGCTGTCATGGCAGGCGAGAGAACTCACAAGACAGTAAAAAATGCTCACATGCCAGGCATAGTGGCACACTCCTGTAATCCCAGGAGGCTGAGTCAGGAGAAGGGTTGTGAGTTTGAGGCTAGCTTATGCCATATAATGAGTTCAAGGCTAGGATGAACTACATAGAAAGACACTGTCTCAAGACAACAACAACAGCAAGAACAACAAAAACAAATGCTCACAAAGATTTTCAGGTACTCAGAAATGGGAGGTGAACAAAAACTCAAGCATGGAAAGGCAACCTGAAAGATAAGCCCACCAGATAAATTCCAGTACTGGGGGTGTTTAGAAAATAAACCATGACTACCTGTTGGTCCTAGCCATGCTCACCACGAGGTACAGTGAATATACCATGTAAGGAAAAAAAATCTAACTTCCTGAGTGAAGAAACCAAGCACAGAAGCTGCTACCTGACTGTGATTTGCATTTACCCTAGCAGCTTTAACATTCTGCTTTAACAATCTACCCACTGGCAATGGGAGCCCAGCTAGTGAATTATTCATAATAGGGAGCCTCCTCAAATCAAGAAACTAAAGAAAGCTCAAATCAGAGAATCACTCAGAGGTCAGTGACTGAGTTTGGACCAATAAGCATTAGGGACAGAGTGAAGCAAGGGCACAGTCCTATTAGGGACCAGTCACTGAAGAATCTGTGAAACACAGAAGGACAGAGGCATGCACCTATGGTGAGCAGTGTATTCCAGGGGTAAAAAACAAAACAAAACAAAACACTGGAGTAGTTCTAGAATAGGCACTTACACTCTGCCCCCTTCAAATGCCACCAAGCTTTGTGCCAATGGAGGATCTCTCCCACTACCTAACCTCCAAACATTGCTGAGTTTGATGTCCTTGCAGGTGCTCTCCCACCACCCAGCAAATGATGCAGAGTTCTGTGCCTGTGTTAGCTTCCTCCCATCTTCCTCCAAGTGCTACTGAGTCCCAAATGGAAGGATTCACTTGCACTGAGCTTTAAGTGCCACTAAAATCATAGGCTGGAAATATACTCTTTGTGAGACTCCAACAGTCACTTTGGTAAGAGTGGGAAGTGGGAGAAGAATAGTATGGTCAAAAGGTTTTCCCTACCTTGCTCTCCCTCAGTGGCATAGAAAGTGCAGTATATTTCTCGGTTACAACCTTCTAGGAGCTGTCCTCGATTTTCAATCATACTTCCTTCCCTCTTCTTTCTTCTTCTTTTTCCTTTTTCCCAACACAACAAATAACATCTCAAAATTCTTCTACCCCAGCACTCCACTCAACATATTAAAGAAATATCACCAAAGTCCTATGTTTTTTTTCCTTTCGTGATATATGATTGCTTCTGTAGATGGTTATATAACTAGTAGTTGTTCTTTCCTTGCACTGAGATGACTAGTACTGGTTTTAATATATTGAATGGGTTGGATAGAAGCATAAACACCAAAACATTAACAAAAGCCAAGATGCCATTACAGGTAAACACACTAACTAAAGAGATCTATCTAAACAGCAGTGACACAATTTTATAACCTAACTGATCCTTAACACTCATCTCTCTCTCTCTCTCTCTCTCTCTCTCCCTCACACACACACACACACACACACACACACACAGATAGAATCATAAATAAAACAAGATAACAGGATGCTTCCAAAAACTTAACTCTCCAAAGACTGATCCCTAGGGCATTGAGATGGAGGAAGTGTCAGGAAAAGAACTGGAAAACCAAATTGTTAACATGTTTGGAGATATCAAAGAAGACACAAATAAGTAAATATATAAGATGTTCAATGAGCTCAATGAGGATGTAACAAACAGATAAATGATTCCATTAATATGTTCAACAAGCATAAAGAAGATACAAACAAAACATGTTGAATTCAAGAAGACAAAGCAATATATGAATGATATCATTAGTGAAAAATTAAAGATTAGGAAAGGAAATCAAGCAGAAAACCTGTATATAAAAATTTCAAATGAAATAATGGGCAACATGATTGGCCAATCTAAGGAGAGATTATTAGGACTTGTAAACAAGATTCACAAAGTAGACTATGTACATAGTGATACGCTAAAAACAAGATAAAATAAAAGCTGTCACCAAGAGCTGCTGGAGAACTAAACAAACAAACAAATGAACAAAAAAGCAGAAGAGTTAAGGAATGGTTCAAAGAAGTAACAACAAAGGTATGAAAAATATATTTATGGAAATCAAGGAAGAACATTTTGTAAATGTAGGGAAAGAAATGAATATCTAAATAAATGAGACATGTAGAATCCTAAATAGACACAATTAAAAAAGAAATAATGCATCATAGTTAATATTTCAGAAATCTAGAACATAGGAAATATGAAAAGCCATTCAAGAAAAATGTCAAGTATATTAAAGTCCAAATATATAGTCTCCTGATAGCTTTTACCATGAACTACCTCTGGGCCATGAGCAGGGGTACTCAGTACCTTGGTCTGGTGGTCTGGTGTCCTCTCCATCTTTGTAGTGTGGAACCAGGTGGCTGCCTGTCTGCAGTGGGGTGATTCAGCATCTTTTGCCCGACTCGGGACCTCGGCAGGGCGTGGGCAGACCTGCCTGTCTGCAGCGGGGTGATTAGGAGTCTTCCGCGCGACTCAGGACCTCGGTAGGGCATGGGCAACATTGATTCTTTGTACTGTTTTTTAGTCTCAACTGTATTAATTTCTCCTCTGATCCTTACAATTTCCTCCCTCATATGAGCTTTAGGCTTGACTTGTTCTTCTTTTTCTTGAAGCTTGAGGTTCAGGATTAGATTATTTATTTGAGCTCTTTCTGTTTTCCTGATGTGAGAATTCACTGCTATAAATTTCCCTCTTCAGACTACTTCCATTGAGTCCCATAAGTTGGAATATGTTGCATTGGTACTATGATTTAATTATAGATAATGTTTAGCTTCTCATTTAATTTCATCAATGACCCATTGGTTATTGTTATTTAATATCCATGTATTTACATTTTTGTTGTTTTGTTTGCCTTTGGCTTCCAATTTCATTGCATAATGGTTAAATATTATGCATGGGATGGTTTCAGTTCCTTCACACTTACATAAGCATGTTCTATGGGCTAGTATGTGGTCTCTTTTGGAGAAAGTCCCAGGTGCAACTGAGAAGAATATGTATTCTGAAATTTTTGGGTAGAACACTCTGTAGATATCTACTACATCCATTTGTTCAAAGGTTTGGTTCAGTTGTGATATTTCATTGTTGATTTTTTTGTTTAGTTGATCTATTTGTAACAGTGGGATATGAAGGTCCTCCATTACAAGTGTATTAGTGCTTATTAGACTTTATAACTGGGTGCACCTGTATTTGGTGCATATACATTTATAATTGCTATCTCCTCCTCTTGAAATATTCCTTTAAGAAGTATATAGTGACCTTATTTGTCCCTTTTAATCAGTTTTGGCTTCAAGTACACATTTTCTGCAAATAAAATAGCTACTCCTTCTTTTTGCTGGGTTTCTGTCACATGGAACATTGTTTTCCATCCTTTCACTTTCAGTCTATGAATTTCTTTATGAGTTAAGCATGTTTCTTGTATGCAGCATATTATTAGATCTTGTTTCTTGATCCATTCTTCCCGTCTGTTTCTTTTGATTGGTGAATTAAGACCATTTACATTGATGATTATAGATGATATATATTGGATTATCCTAGTCATATTGTTTTCCTGCTGTTATTTTCCTGTCTTTCCTATTTAATTGCTTGCCCTGCCTGATGTCTTCCTTCTATTGATGTTCTTGGAGTTGTGATTTTCATTATGTCTTTCTAAAATGTTCTTCAGAATATTTCTAGAGCTGGCTTGTTGATTGTGAATTTCTTCAGTTGTTATTTGTCATGAAAGTATTTTATTTCTCCATTGATTTTGAAAGATAGTTTTGTGGGGTACATCAATCTGTGTTGGAGATTGTTTTCTTTTAGGGCTTGAAATATTTCATTCCAGCCTCTCCTTGCCTTAAACTTTTGTGTGACGAAACTGCTGTGATTCAGATGATCTTTCCTTTATATGTGACTTGTTTCTTTTCTCTAACAGCTCTTAATATTCTGTTTTTTTGGCTGAATTTCTGGGGTCTTTATTTTTATGTGCCTTGGTGAGGATTTATTTTGGTCATGGCTATTTGGAGTTCTATATGCCTCACTTATTTGTATGTCAATTTTTTTTTTTACTTTTAGGAAGTTTTCTGCCACTACTTCTTGGAACATCTTTTGCATAGGATTTGTGCTATCACCAGCATTCTCATTGACTCCAATCAATCATACTTTTCCTCATTGAATCATCTTGCAGTTTTTGAATTGACTTTTCATGATCTCTTGCTATAAGAAATCTTTCTTTTCATGGTCATTAACTGCAGTCCTGTCTTCAATATCTGCAATTTTGTCCTCATTTTGGCTTTGGTGATTGTAAATACTTTCTATGGAGTTTTTTTATCTCCTGAATATCTGTTTTAATCTGTTTCATGGCTTCCATTTCTTTCCTATATCGGTCATTCATGGTTTCCATCATTTTCCTAAGCTCTTCTTTTTTTAATCTGTGCCTACTCTAGCTCATTGAGAATGCCCTTCATTAATTGCCATTTCTTTTCTTTTAAGTGGAAGATTATTTTCCCTATAGCTTTATCTATTTGTTTTTTCACCTCTGCAGTTATCAATTCAGAAAGATTCAGTGAGTGACTTCTGTTTTCCTCTATCTCATTGTCTCCTGGACTTATCTTTGGTAGGCTGGCTGTCTAGAGTTACATTTTTCTCCTGTGTCTTGTCATTTTCTAGGTTTTTTTGTTTGTTTTATTTTGTTTTCTGAGATGTTGCTTGTAGGTTTCTTATGGTATATAGCTTTATCACATATATCAAGATTTTTCTAGGGAATGTCTATTCCTCAGGGATGTCCTCTTAATATAGTTGGTTCCTTGTTTTTTGTGTCTATTCCAAGATTTTACCTTTGCAATTTGTTAAGGATGTGTGGTTGCTATCTATTTAGCTCAGCATCCAGTCCTTTGGTACAGGATTATGGTGTTGGTTATGACCCCACCCAGACAATCACAGTGTTGTCATTTAAGAAAGAACTACTGGTTACATTATGTATGATATTCTCACTAAAGTGAATTAGTTAGCATTAAGAATAACATCCACTACAGCCTGGCATCTGGCAGTGTGGTATCTGTTAGTTTGGTACCTTTAACCATACAAGCAAGCTCTACCTTTTTATAACAAAATCGATTATAAACCAGGCACTTGTATGCAATAAGCTTCCCCATAGTGGAGTGGTTATACCCTGTAGGGGGGATTTAAGAGGGATAGGTGATAACACAGAGAGATAAGTGAAAAGAAATACAGTAGAAATAAGGCTGATGAATACAAGATGAACACCCAGGCTTTGGGAGACTGGAGAAAGGGGCAGGAAAGAAAGAGGGGAGGATAAGGCAAAATAATATTGAGGTGAACCAGAAAGACAGGAGACACTGTTCACCCACATGAAAATATCATAGAATCAAGAGACATAGTTAGGGTAAGAGAGAGAGAGAGAGAGATGACAAATAGAACAGAACAAAATTGAGGTAAAAAACCTAAACAACCACACACACTCACATACACACTCACAAATAAAAAACAGGCGAACAAACAATACAAAACAAAAGATTCAAAAGACAAAATAAATCACAATAAAAATATGAAATCAGACAGGTAATGGAAAGCAAACAGAAGAGTCAAAGAAAAAGGAATATAAAAAATTCCTCAGGCAGCTCACACGTGTTTCCCCACTCAGGTTGTTTCCATGCCTCTCTCTTAGCTATTTTGGCCCTTCATTTGAGCCAGCCCAAGACTGCTTCCAGGTTGGTGCATGTCTTTCTGTCTGAGACACTGCTGCTTCCTCAGTTCCACTTCAATGACTAGTTCTGCAGTTGTATGGGGGGTGCTGCTTTGTCCAAGCTAAGTTTGCTTGCCTGCTGCTTCTCTGGAGTGTGGTGGAAATGTCCCCTACTCTTCACCAGCCATAGCCCTTGCCCCTGTTTGCAGAGCATGTAGTCACCTTTAGTCCTTAGTGGGTAGTGCTATTATATATAGTGCCAGTTTTTGCTTTAGCTTTTCAGCAGCATTACTCTCAGTCTGCTGTCCAGCTGCCTGCTGTCTACTGTGAGGGAGCTGTTCCCTCTTCCACTCCAGGGCATTAGCACTGAGGTGGTTCTGGGGCATTTGAAGCACAAGCCCTGAGGTGTTTTTTTTTAAGATGATGACCCCCCACCTTCTTTGCTTGACATGACTGTGTTGGGGCTCCATTTCCTCTCACCAATTGTTGACTCTGACTCTGGGAGGGGTCACTCAGGAAGCAGATGCTTGTGTTCTCACTGCTGTCTCCAATTACATAAAATTCTTTCAATCCAAGTTGGGTCTCCATTTTGCAGGGTACTGCAAAATTGCTTTCACTGCCCACCCCTTGTGCTGTGTCATAGACACATCATGTGGGCTCCTTCTGCTTTGATGAGTGATTTCTTCTGTAGTAATGGATCTTATTTTCTTCTTCTTCGTGTTTCCTCAGTCAGTTTTATCTCTGAGTTGTTGATTTCTAGATTCTGGTGCTTTGATTTGGAGATGTGTTGCTGACACTCACCATTCCACCAACAATATATAAATTTAAAATTGCACACAATTTGAATGAGGAAATCTCTGGTTGTCTTATGCTATTCCATTATGCTCTGCTCTATCCCACCTGAGATGTGAGACATGCTTTTATCCAGCATATACATGCTGTATGAACCATCTCTCTATTCAGCAGTTAGTCTTCATCTCCATTATCAAGTTCACTATCATGTTGCTGCAGATTTTGTGTTCAAGCAAGAAGATCATTTGTAGCCTAATGCTATGTCACAATACCTACATCACACACATGAGCTCTTGTCATCACATGAACATTGTTCCATCTCAGAATGTCACAAAAAGAATGGTAAGTAAAATACAGTACAATATTTTTGGTGTGAAAGAGAGACAAAATTATCTAAATTTATTACAATATATTATTATAATTATTTTATTTTATGAGTAGTTATGTTTGCTAATTAATCTCTTATTAAGCCTTATTTACTAACCTTTATTGTAGATATGTATTTAGAAGAACAAAACATAGTACAGTGGTATCTTTGCTCATGACTCAATGTGTTCCATGATTCTGACCATTAACTGAATTGGTCAGTAACCAAATCAAAATTTCCCATAAGGTTCAATGTAAATAAGATTAATCCATTCTGAACCATATGTATATTTAACCACAAAAATATGAAACAAAGTACAATACAGTACAATATGAAGAGAGAGAACACTAACCTTGCTTGAGGGGATTTCAGGCATGGAAGATAGAAAATGGGTAGGGTAGAAGTTATGATTTGGAGAAACAATCCACTCTATAAGGACATCAAGGAGATCTTTAAGGTTTTCCTCTCTTCTTTGTCTCTTAGCTACACGATCACTTTTGACAAGAAATCTGTGTAATGTCACTTGATTTTTCCTGAACTGTATAATGTTCTGGAAATGAGAGACCATGTTATTGTTCATCAGATTCACATGACAACTGCATGTTCCATGCTCACATCTTCCTTACACTGACAGCACATGTGCTTAGCTTTCCTTTCTTATGTGATAGGCCATTATTGTCAACTTTCATCTCTTCCTCTTTTGTCAGGAGCCTCCTATTATATTATACAACATGCACTTAGGGAAATAAGATATCAATAAAATAAAATATCAAATATCTAATGAGTGCTTAGAATAGACATCATTTTTACATCAGCTGTTTACTTGCTTATAAAACCTAAGAGATAGCATCAGAAATAAATACTTATGTGAACTACAATGTAAACATAAAACTCTACCACATAATCTTTGCTTCAACTGTCACACACAAGGCAGTCTTCACACATGACAACTGCATGTTCCATGCACACATCTCACATTGATAGCACATATATTTTGTTTTTTTAATACTTTCTTGTAGGGCACAGTTGACATCTTTTTTGTTTTCTTGTTGTAGTAGATCTTTGTGATGCTATGTCTGCCCATTCACCTGTCAGCTCATCAGTGTGCTCCACAAGTTTTTTTGCATAGTTCCCTGGAAAGAAATATTTTGTTTTTCCTCTGCTGTAAATGATCTCATATGAGTTCCAGTCCCAATTCTCTAAGAAAATTTCGCTGATATTTTGCAGTTGTTATTTTCTTTGTAAACTATCAAACTATTTATGCCACATGTGTTTAGGATTGAATAAAACAACCACTGGCCATTGCTTTGTGCTCTGAGTGACATCATAATTGCTGCATAACTCATCAACAACATCTAACTCCACCTTTAATTTTGTTGTATAAAGTTTCCATCTCAGGCTTCTGTTTTGTCAAGGTTTTCCTATCAATATTTCCATCTTGGTACAATGTTGACATCAGCAGTACCAGTTTGTTTTTCTTTGCAATATACGAGGTCACTGTAAATCCTAAGATTGTACTATAAAATTCTGTTTTGAAATTGAAGCATTTCATCTGGAATTTCTGCTTTGTTCCTGTATACAGTTCCTGCACTGGTCAACTTGTGCTCTGGTAGCAAATGTAACATCAATTGGAAACTGGTAAATTAACTGATAAACATCATATTCTGATTATTTTGAGAGATGAGAGTAGCAAGTCTGTCCACAACATCATTCAGTTTATAAGGACCTGATGGCTGATTTCCAAGACAAATGTCTAAATTGAAAGCATAATTATTCTTCACATCTACAAGCACATACATTTTTATGCCATAATTTGACCCATCACTTTTCTATAAGTCTTTTACATTCCTGATATTACCATGTGAAATCCCTTGTAAATGGAGCAGACATACAAATGCTTTCAATTCAGCTAATAAGGTAACATAATAAACACATTTTTTAATATGACTGTTGGTACATAATGAATATTTTACTTACAGTTCAGCCTTTGTGTATTTCACAGCACCTTGTAGCATTTTATCTGTTACAATTTCCAACATTGAACAGAAATGTTGGTATTCTGTCCAATATGTTTCACTCCAGCCAAGATCACTATATTTTCAGAAATAATTTTAACATTGGATTAAAGGTGGGTGCAAACATCACTTGAAGTTATTCCAGGAACAGTTATCCTGTAAACCAAGATTTTTCCCCGAAATTTATGTAGAAATCCTTTTCACAGCAGTGCCTTTCCTCCTGCATGATATAGGTTCTGTTCAGCATCTTCTTCCAGAAGAGCCCTGTTTCATCGCAGTTGGACATTTGTTGAGTGACATATTGTTCTGCCTTCATGAATTCTGCAAATTCTTTCTTGTCAGCTTCTGCAGTGACCTTGTCATCAGTGGAAGCCTCACCATGTCTTATCACACTGTGGATGCTACTTCTCTTGCAGAATTTACCAAACCACCCTCTACATCCTTGTAAAGGGAAGAATCCAAGAGGAACAGATGACAATCATAAATATCTATGCACCAAACACTAGTGCACTCAACTATATAAAACAAATACTAACAGACATGAAAAGTCATATAGGCACTAATACAATTGTAGTGGGGGACCTCAG
>NW_004624851.1:5812350-5830392 GCF_000247695.1 Heterocephalus glaber | reverse complement strand
A
Source organism: Heterocephalus glaber (assembly GCF_000247695.1). Next base: position 5,830,391 of record NW_004624851.1, on the reverse strand, counting down.
TTTACACTTTCAGTTTCTCACACCAGAGAAACTATTCGGTATTTACACATGTGTGTCCTATTTATTTCACTTAAGAGTATTGCCTCAATGATGTCTAACTTTTTTTTAGATGGGAAATATGAGGTTCAGAAAAATTATTCATGTTTTTTCTGTATGTTTTTTTTCTCTTAAAACACATCTTTGAGGGAAATTAAATATGGAATGTCAAGTGCAAGCTCTTAGATATTACGTGTCCCCAATTTCTACTCTGCTTTTAGATAAAATTGTTCCTCATGTTACTATCACAGTTACTATCACAAAGTATTTATATTTCATTATATGTGTATAGGAATTCTGAAAACTATATATATCTTCAAATGAATCTAAATTGCTTAAGATTTGGGGATGAAGTTTCTCTGAGAAATAAGGATTGTACTACATCCGAAGTTTTGTAGGAAGCAGAATAATGACTAGAGAAACAAAGCTGCATTTTTAAATTATATCCCTCTGCTATAGCAACTTTAGAGAATAATACCATAAAATATAAAACATAGCATTGACTTTCAAGGGCATTTATGATTAGTGGATTCACATTTCTCAAATCTGTGCACAATAACATACATTTTGCTGAGTAGTACAAAACTAATCTGTATTATATGTATACAGTGTCCATGATATGTTAAATTAATCACAGTTTTGAGTTTTGTCACATTTGAAAATAGGATTGTATTATCACATTCTCATTTTCACTATGTGGTGTTAGAAATCCTTTGAAGATCAACCGGTGACATAACTGAGATTTTTATCTTCTCAATCAAAATGCAACCAATAATGATAAATTTAGATAGAGCCATTTTTCTCCAGAGTGCCAAGGAGTTTTACAATGGAAAAAATGAGGATTGGTGTACATGACAATATGACAATATGATAAGATATTTTGGCATCCCTAAAATGTAACTTTGGCTGATCCGCAGGTATCAGAACAACACATCTTTACAGTGTGTGCTAATGAAAAGAACATGGTGAATGCCCTTGAACAGAGTAAGGGGAGAACACAGCAGAGCCTAGGGACATATGGTGCTGATTTATTACTTTGAAATGGCAGAGGGTAAGTGTTTTCTGCATATTGTGTTAGAGGTAATGTTTAAGATTACTGTTTTAGGCTTATTATTTGCATACTGAATTTCAATAAAGATGATCTCGTCTCTTAAGCAGGCTTATTGACAAAAGAGATGGCTAGATTTGCAAAGGCCTAACATCTTCTGGGTAATCCTCAGGAAAACAATGTACTATGTCTATGATTCTTGAATGTATTTGAAATTAATATAAGCATTTTTTCATTATCTTCATTTTCTCTGACAATTATTGTGTGGCTCAAGGTGACATAAATGAAAATCACTGTAACCATAGCAGCTCCTAAATTGTGATTTGATAATGAGTTTAATTCTAAAAAAGAATAATTATGGATAGAATATTCACAAACCATAGACATCACCTTGGCTTTTCTTTGTACACCAGCTTTCTTTTATCTTTTTTTAAAACTGGCTTTCTATATGTGGATTTTGTCTCAAGTAAACAAATACTAGAACAGTTTTTACACACCTCATTGTTGCTTTTATATTATTTATGAAAAGAGATTTTTAAAAAATAGTTTATCACATTATTTAACTGTGTTGGCCTTTAAGATTTTCAAATTAAAATGTTTTAGTACATTGCTATTACTGTTTAGATCTAGAATGTTTCCCCAAATTCTTATGTGTTTAGAGGTGGGGCTTTTGAAAAGTGATTGGATCATAGGGGTGATACATTCAGTGGATTTATCCATTTATGAGTTCAGTAGCTGAATGTGTTATTAGGAGGTGGAGCAGGTTATAGGTGGGTCACAGGGAATGTGACTGGAAGGGTTTATTCTTGGCCCCAACTCATCCTTTCTCTGTGTGCTTCTTGGATGCCATGGGGTGAGCAGCTATCCTCTACCCAGGCTTTTCTACTATCCCATTGCCACTTTGGAGCCAGAAAACTTTGAACTGAAGCCATTAACCAAAATAATCCTTTCTTCCTCTAAATTGCAGGTTTGGGGGTATTGTCTCAGTAACAAGGAAAGTAACTAAGAACTTACTGATTGAGTTTAAAAAAGAAAAAGTCTTCTGGTTTTGTATAATCTGTGCTCTGATAACTGACAAATGCACAAGACTGTGTACTGTACTCTAATTGATCACAGTTTAAAGCCATCTTTGACACTGCTGAACTCTGAACTGATAGTTACATTGTTGGGGAGATGTACTTAGTTTCTTAAACTGTACAGTTATACATTCCATAACTTGCTATTTTTAATTCTATTATTTATTAAAATCATTTCATTAGTGTTTACAATTTTTCAAAAATAGGAAAACATGGTTTATTGAATAAAAATATCAGATTGAGAGGGTGACTAAAATTATATTCTGTTTCTCTTGTTTCATTTGTATGACTAATGTTCTTTTGTTTTGTTTTGTTTTGTTTTTTGTTTTTGTTTTGTTTTTTTGGTACCGGGGATCGAACTCGGGTCCTTGCGCTTGAGCAGCAGGTGGCAAAACCATTGAGCTAACTCCCCAGCCCTATGACTAATGTTCTTCATTACACTTATTGTATCTATATAAATATTTTGTGGAATATTTACAAAGAACTTTGATCTCACTATACAAAGATATCTTTAGAAATAAATGGGAAGCTAACATACTTAGTTACACAACACTTTTGAATAACATTTTATAAATTTAACACTTTTTAAAAAATGTGTAGCAATTCTATAAAATAGCCCATATCATTGATTCCATTTTTTGTACAAGAACTGAGTTTTAAAGGAAAAAAATTTGTTTGTTACTACTCAGCAAAATGTTATCATTATATATCTGTATAATAGGTAAAGACACATGTCTAATCTGTTATTCATAGAGAGAAAAATGTTGAACAAAGTATAAACTATACAAAATATGGTTGCTCAATAAATATTTGCTGAATAAATACAAGTTAATTAACATAGAAAATATTTCTACTTTCTAGAAGCTAAAAAAGAAGACACATGATTTGTGGTACATCAACTAAAACTCAGTCTAGGTAAGATACAGTATTTCACCTACATTCTCAGCTTATGTTGTCTTGTTTACTTTGAAGAAATCCTAATTCATTTTAAAGGCTGAAATAGTTTCAAATGATATGATAATATGAAAAAAGAAAAGAAATAACACTGTCCTTTAAATGAGCCAGATAGATAAAAAAATAAAAAATAAATCAGGCACACTTATGATTCAATACCATGCCTTAGAAAGAATGGGAAAATATAAGAGAGCTGACTGCTCAGAATTCCAGCCTAAGGGCTGATTTAGGGAAACAAAAAAACAAAGATCAAAGAAGTTGCCTCAGGTTCACATGCTGTTGACTAGGCAACTAATGCAGGGGCCTTTGTGTATGTGGCTAATGCTTCATCTATATTTACCCTACAGAAATTTGATAAGGAAAGATGGTTTTAGACTCTAAAAGACAATAATAAAGGAGTTAGAAAAATCTCAGTCCCTTGGGATTTCTAAAAATATGATACATTTTTACATGGATGTAAAAATCCACAGCAGTTTCTAACATTTTTGATTAGTAATTAACATAAAGATTCTCTTCACCTTACCACTAGTACCCTGTATTATTCTGCAAACTTCTACATTTCTGCTTTCAGATCTCTTACCAGATGACACAAGACTTACAAATCCAACCAGCCCCAGGCTTATTTTTTTCAAATATGATTATTAACATTAGCTATCCTGATTTGACCACAATTATGTGACAGAAAATATATTTATATGTGTTTATTATAGGCATTGTGATCAGGGAAATCACAGGATTATGACCACAACAGGTTAAAAAATTAAGAAAAATCATACTTTCATGATGTCAGTTACTTTTCTCATTGCTGAGAGAAGAGTACCCAAACCCAAAGTTAAAGAAAGAAAATTTTATTTAAGCTTACAGATTTTAGAGGTTTCAGTCCATATTTGGTTGGTTCTAAAGCAAGGATAATTGGCACAGGAGCATCACACAGGAGAAATAATCCATGGTATAGCAGGCAGGAAGGCAGGAAGCAGTGAACAGCAGCATCAACTACCCTGCTTTCCCCCTCTCTCTCTTTATATGCCATCAGTCTGTAAGCCTGATTGGTGCCACTCACATCACATCCATTAGACCACATAATTCCATTAGCCACATTCTTAATCATAGAATCACATCTTTAATTCCAGTATCACACTTGTAATCCACATTCACTCATCTTAACCCAGCCACCTTCTAAGCTCCTCAACTATGACCCCATGAGGCTTTGGGCAGACATCTAGACAGAGCCATAGCACATGAACAGACTTATTCTCAATGTTAATGATTTATTTAATTAAAATAATTTTAATTTAATTGAGTGGATAGCTGTTATATTAAATCAGCTTGACTTTCTAGAGAAAAATATAACCCCCAATATGAAAAATTAAAAAAAACATGATATATTCCAATAAAAGTAGTCCATGGTTATTGTAAGGTATTTAGAAAATAATGAAATATACAAGAGTGATATAATACTATTCACAATTTTACCATTCAGAAAGGAATGTTGTTAACACTTTTCTTTAATTCAAGAACATTATTTTCTAAACACACAGAAGCAATGAATTATGAATAAAAATAATGATGATAGCTTCAAATACACAAAAGATTTAATAAAAGATTATAAAATAGGTTTAATATTTTTAAATCAACAACATAACAAAATAAAACCATTATGGTTGAATTTTTCCTTGAAATGCTTGTAAGAAGGATAAATATATTAACATTATTTTTTGATAGCATAAGTACAACGTTCTAGGATTGTCACCGAAATAGACTGCCCATCTGCCTGCATGTTCTCTTTCTATCAATTATCTACTGTTGAGTACAATGCTCCCATGAACCAATAACCTTCCTAAAGCCCCAACTCTGCACACATGAAACCTTCGGGAAATATTTTAGATGAAAACACACTTGCCTTGCATGGTGAAAATAAGTGTTGATCCAGTTCCCCTGATGGGTGGTTTGACAGATCAAACCAAGAAATAATCTTCCATCCTCCTCTAAGGAAACCACACAGAAACTTCCCAAGAGTAGAGTCCATGTTGTCCAATGATGAGCTATATCTCTAATGGTACCTGGCAATGCAACAGAAAAAAGTAGTGCAAGTAACTGCTATTAACACTCAACAATTTCCTTCATTGCAAAGGTTAGTGAAATTTAGTGGGGAGCTTAGCTTCAACACCCATCTGGCAGACACAAAATTGAAAAAGAGTTGTGAAGCAAAGTTTTTGACATACCTCTTGCCTCCTAGTGGTCATTGGGGACCAACATGTGAAGAAACTGCCACCTCCATCCTGCATCAAAAAGATGGAATAATCATTGGAGCTGATACACTGTTAGCCATCTCAGAGCTACAAAATGGTATGAGCTAGACTTCTACAGTTCTCCCCTGATGCCAGTGTGACCAATGGGAAACTATTCTGTCAGAGACAATGAGATGGTGTCAGTTATACTTCTCTTGTGGGAATGTGTTATCAGCACCTGGAAAAGCTAGCTGAATTTTTACCCTGCCCATTAATGCTGCAGCATTATGTCAATATCCCAATTTTTCTGGGTGGTATTGCCAGTCTGAGCATGAATTTACACATATATATTCAATTAGACTTCACATTAAAGTTCAGCAGCATAACTGTGTGCTAAAAGAGAAAATTAAATAGGAGCTATAGATGTCTAAAGTTATAGAAAAAATAGCTCCAAATGAAAGGTAAAATCACTTGCTTTCCTCAAAACCAAGAAAATTACAATATAAAAAAGTCAGTATTAACATAAATCAAATGTTGAAACTATGTGAGATTTTAAAATAGTCATCATGAAAATGTTTAAACAAGCAAATAAGAATTTTCTTAAATCAAATGAGGTAGTACTCTTAATAAGTAAAATTGTTATGAAAATGTGCAATAAAAACTATATAACTGAAAAATTTTAAAAAATGGATAGGTTCAATAGTATAGTAGGATTTAAGAGGATAGAGTCAGTGAACTTAAAGAGGGATCATTAGAATTTACTCATTCTGAACAATAGAGAAGACAAAAATGTAAACAATGTCTAGGGTGCTTGTGTGACAAAAACAAAAGAAATAACATTCATATCATCAGAGGCCAATGAGAGGAAAAAAGAGACTAAAAAATACTCAAATTAATAATGGCTGAAAACTTCTAAAATTTGGCAAAAACATCAATTTTTGAGATATAAAAATTAAACAAATCTCACATTGGCTATATCCAAAGAAATGAGTACCATGATTTAACATGGTTACATTTCTGAAAACTAAACGAAAACATCCAGAGTAAAATAATTCATAGTTATAGGGGAACATTAATTTGAATAAAAGGAGATATTATAGTTGAAGCCACAAAGGTTACAATGAATTCCACAATATTTTCCACGTACTGAATGGGAAAGCTTTTCAACTACAGATTCTATAGCTAATAAAAGTATCACTTGGGAATGAAAGGATAATTAAAAAATTCTCATATGAAGAGAAATACAATGTTTTGCTAGAACATTTGCTAAAAGAAGTTATCCCAAAACAAAAGAAATAGAAATAGATATAAAGTAAGGCTTGTTATTTCAGAAAGGATAAAAGCACATTAGATATGCTAAAATATGGATAAATGTAACAACTAACCTATTTATGAATTTCTTACATTTAATTTGCAGTAAACATTTTATCTGATATACTGATAAATATGTACTTATGTACAGGAAATACTTAAGATAATTACATTTTAAAAGTAGAGACATAAAGGGACCTAAATGGAAATAAGATTTCTATCTTTTGCTCAAAGTGCTAAATATTGATGGCAATTTTCATAGTTACTTTATCATTGCTGAGATGTAACACCTAACACCCACAACTCACAGATAGAAGAGTCCATAGTTGAGGTTTCAGTCCATAGTTCACTGTTTCTAAGGTAAGGTGGCATGGCACAGAGGCATGAGAGAGGAGGGTTGCTCATGGTATGGAAGACAGAAAGGAGAGAGAGAGAGAGAGAGAGAGGAGAATATGGAGTAGGAAAGAGACACATCCTTCTAGTATATGCCCCCAGTGACCATCTCTTCCCACCATACCCCACCTGCAATTCAGCTATAATCTAATGATAAGTATTATGCCTAAATGATCCAATCACCTCCCAAAAGCCCCACATATGAATACATTAGGATTTGGGGTGACATCTAGATATAAACCATATTAACAGTGGATTGAAATATGATGTGATACATATATATGACAATATGATGTGTTATGGCTTGTATCTAGGTGTCTCCTCAAAGCCTCATGGGGTCATAGATGGGGGTTTTCAGAGGTGGCTGGTTCTACAATGTGTGATACTGGGATTGAATTATGTGAGGCTGGGATTAAGGGTGCTCCACCATGAGTGTGAATACTACCTGCCTTAGGATGGGTAGCCTGGAAAGAATAGAGGAGACAGAAAGTGGGCTGTTGTGTCACTTGTTGCTGCTGTTTTGTTGCTGCTGTTGTCTTCTGCTGTTGCCTGCCTGCTTTACAATGCCCCTTTCCCATGCCACACTGCCTTGGAGCCAGATCATGGACTGAAACTTCTACAAGATGTGACACAAAATAAAACTTTCCTTCCTTAAATTTAGGTGTTGGTTATTTTGTCTCAGCAACGAAACAAGTAATTAAGACCATAAGACATGCATATTATAGTAAGCAGATTAACAGAAAAAAGACACAGTGTGTCTACCCCTTCAGTGGGACAAAATATATAATGATCACAAATTTGATGTGGAGGAGAGGCTTAGTTTTACATCAGAGTTTATAGAGGATTCAGCTCCAGGTCAGAAACAGAATGCTAGAAGTGCATGGAAGAAGAAAACTGCATGCACAATAAAAGTCAAAAAGTATAGAAGAAAACAGGATGCAGGGACAAAATACACCCCTTCAGGTCATGCACACAGTGACCTACTCCATCCATCCAAGCCTCCCCTCCAAACAAGCGATTTTTGAAAGATATCTTAGAGCTAAACCATAATATTAAACCAATGGCCCACAAAAGTTTCATGTCCACATCATTATGCAAAATGCATATAGTATATCTCTAAGAATTGCCAAAGTCTTAACAGTAAAAAGCTATGCTGAAACGTCCAAGTCCACAGTTTCCTCTGAGTCTCAAGGCAAACTCATGGGTGTGAGTCTCTAAAAAATCAAAAGAAAGTTGAATATCTCTATCATAAAATGTCATGGAATTAAAAATTCCCATTCCAAAAAGGAGGAATGAAAATATAGAAAAAATCAGACTAAAGCAAATTCAAAAACTAACAGAGCAAACATCAAATCCTGTACCTCTGTGTTTATTTTTTATTAATATCATTGGTACAGTTTAGATATACAAAATGACCACATTCCTCATAGGGAATTTATACCAGTACATATCTTGAATATTTTTGCCCTCTCCCACTCCTCCCTTCAACCCCTTTCCCCCGTCCTTATATACAAAAGCTTTATTTCTATTTTATCCTTTTATTCTTTTTTCCCTTTTTCCTTCTTTCGTTTCCCTACTTATTCCCCTTCCCATTTGAAAATGTTTTTCCTATTTCATAATATGTATTATGCATTGTGATCCTTATTTACAATTTCAGTTTCTCACACCAGGAAAAACCACATGATATTTGAACATGTGTGTTGTATTTATTTCACTTGAATATGGTTTATATGTGCATCAATTTACCTAGAAATTTCTCAAGTTCCTCCTTGCTGAGTAGTACTCCACTGTATTAAAAAATCTTTATCCATTCATCAGTTTATGGGAAGTTTGGCTGTTTCCAAGATTTAGCCATTACAAACTGTGCTGCTATAGAAATGGGTGTGCATATACCACTGCGGTATGATGGTTTTCATTCCTTCAGGAAGATATCAAGAAAGGGAACAGCCAGGTCAAAAGAAACATCTAGTTTTAGCTTTTTTGAAGAATCTCCCCACGGATTTCCATGGTGGTTGCACCAGTCTACACTTCCACCAACAGTGGAGAAGTTTTCCTTTTTCCCCAGTGCTGCTCCAGCATTTATTATTGGTTGATTTCTTGATAATAGCCATTCTTTCTGGAGTGAGATATAGTCTCAGCATTGTTTTAATTTGTATCTTTTGAATGACAAGTGATGTTGAACATTTCTTAATATATTTATTTGCCATTTCTACTTCATCTTAGCAGTGTCTATTCATTACAGATGCCCATTTTTGTATTGAGTATTTAAATTTAGTAAGTCTGATTTTTGAGTTACTTATGTATGTTAGATATTAATCCTTTTCTTGAGGAACAGCTGGCAAAAATTTTTCTCATTCTGTGGGTTGTCTCATCACTATGTTGGTGGTTTATTTTGCTGTTCAAAAGATTTTTAATAAGATGAGATCTCAGTCCTTGATTCTTTGTGATATTTTCATTGCTATTGGGGTTTTGGTCATAAAGTTTTTGCCTACACCTGCATCTTCAAGAGTTCTACGTATTGTATCTTCCAGAAGATTTACCTTTTCTGTTTTAATATTTAGATGTCTAATTCATTTTAGAGTTTAGTTTAGTGCATGGTGAAAGATACATGTCTAGTTTTAGTGTTTGGCATGTGAAAAGGCAATATTTCCAGCACCATTTATTAAAGAAGCTATCTTTCTCCCAGTGAAGGTATTTGGCCCCTTTGTCAAAGATAAGGGAGCTGAGTGTGTATGGAGTTGTTTGTGCATCTTCTAATCTGTTCCACTGATCCTTGGGTCTGTTTTTTTTTTCTTTTGCTGGTACCATAGGTTTTTTTTTTTTTTTTTATCACTGTAGCATTGTAGTGTAATTTCATGTTAGGCCTTGTGATGCCCTCTGTCTTGACTTTCTTTCCCAGAATTGCTTTTGCTATTCTAGATCTCCTCTGGGTCCAAATGAATTTTAGGATTGTTTTCTCTAATTCTGTGATGTATTCTATTGCTATATTGATTAAGATTGCATTAAATGTGTATAGTAATTTTGAGAATATAAACAGTTTAACTATACTTTTTCTTCCTATCCAAGAACAAGGGCTATCTTTCCATTTGCTGACATCCTCTTCAATCACCTTTTTCAGAGTATTATAATTTTCAATGTAAAGATCTTTTACTTCTTTTGTTATAACGATTCCTAAGTATTTCATTTTTTTTGGATAATATTATGAAAGGTGTTGTTTCTCTAATTTCTATCTCAGTGAGTTTGTTGTTTGTGTACAGGAATGCTATTGATATTTTAGTGTTCACCTTGTATCCACTTATGCTACTGAATTTGATTATTAAATATAGAAGTTATTTGGTGGGGTTTTTGGAGTCTTCTATGTAGAGTACCATGTCATCCACAAATAATAATAATTTAAATTCTTCCTTCCCTCTCCTTATTCCTTTTATTTCTTTCTCTTGTCTAATTGCTCTGGCTAATATTTTTAAAACTATATTGAACAGGAGTGGTGAGAGTGAACATCCTAATTTTGTTTCTGATTTTTGAGTGAATGTTTTCAGTTTTTGATCATTTATTATGATACATCATTTATTATGATGCTGGCTCTTAGTTTGTCATAGATGGCTTTTATCAGATTGAGATAAAAACCATTTATTACTATTTTCTGTGGTTTTTTTTTTTATCATGAATGGGTGTTGGACTTTGCCAAATTCTTTTTCTGTGTCTACTGAGATCATCATATGTTTTTGTCCTTGGCTCTGATAATATGGTGTATTACATTTATTTATTTGCATAGATTGAACCAACCCTACATCACCAGGATTAATCCTACTTATTAATGGTGTATGATATTATTGATAACTTGCTGCATTCTGTTTGTCAGTATCTTATTAAGGATATTTGCATTTATGTTCATTAGGGAGATTGGCCTGTAGTTCTTTCTTTGTTTGGATCCTTCTATGGTTTTAGTATCAGGGTAATTCTTGCTTCCTGAAGTGAATTTGGAAGTATTGCTTGCTTTTCAATTTCATTAAAGATTTTGAGGAGCAGTGACATTAGATCTTCACTAAATTTCTTGTAGAATTCCGCAGTGAATCTATATGGACCTGAGCTTTTCTTTGCTGGTACATTTTAAATTACATCTTCAATTTTATTGACTGATATTGTGTTAGTTAGAATCTTTATGTCTTTGTGATTCAGCTTTGGAAATTCATACATACCTAGGAATCTGTCCATTTCTTCTGTACTTTCCATCTTATTAGAATACAGGTTCTTAGAGTAAGTATTAATGATCCTCTGGACTTCTTCAGGATTTGTTGTGATTTCATGAATTTGTCTTTTCTTTCCTTTTTTTGATAAAGTTGGCTAAGGGTTTGACAATTTTATTATATCTTTGAAAGAACAGTCTCCTTGATTCATGGATTCTTTGTACTGTGTGCTTAGTCTCAATTGTATCAATTTCTGCTCTAATATTTATAATTTTCTCCCTCATATGAGTTTTGGGCATTAAAACATATATATTACATGGGTTCTGGTATGTTGTATTGATATTATTGTTTAATTGTACAAACTGCTTGATTTCCTCTTTAATTTTATTTGTGACTCATTGATTGTTCAGGAGGGTGTTATATAATTTCCATTTTTTATAAAGTTTTTGTGGTTTCTTTTGCCACTGATTTCCAATTTCTTTGCACTGTGGTCTGATAATATTTATGGAATAATTTCAATTCTTTAGCATTTACTTAAAAATATTCTATGAGCTAGTATGTGGTCTATTTTGGAGGAGGTCCTATGTGCAGCTAAGAAGAATGTGTATTCTGATGTTGTGGTGTGAAACTCTGTAAATATCTACTAAATCCATTTGTTCAAAAATTGGTTCAGTTCTTATATTTCCTTGCTGTTTTTCTCTAGTTGATCTGTCCATTTAAGATAGTGGGGTATTGAGCTCCCTATTACAATTGTAATAATGCTATTTTGATTTTTCATGTGCATTATTATTTGTTTTATATAGTTGGGTATGCTGTTATTTGGTGCACATATATTTATGATTATTATTTCTTCCTCTTGGATTGTTCCCTTAACAAGGACATAGTGATGGACTTTGTCTCCTTTGATCAGTCTTGGCTTGAAATCCAATTTGTCTGCAAAGAGAATAGGTACTCCTGCTTTTTTCTGGGTTCTTGTTGCATTGAGTATTGTTTCCCATCCTTTGACTTTCAATCTATGAATTTATTTTGAGTTAGATGTATTTTTTATGTAGCATATTATTGGATCTTGTTTCTTGATTCATTTTGTCAATCTGTTTCTTTTGATTGGTGAATTGGGACCTTTTACATTAATCATTTTAATTTATATGTATTGATTTATCCTCATCGTATTTGTTATTTCTTTCTAAAATGTCCTTCAGAACATTTTGGATTGATTGTTTTGTGGTCATGAATTTCTTCAGGTGTTCTCTATAATGAAAGTATATTATTTTTCCAGCAATTTTGAAAGTCAATTTGGCAGGTTACATCTATCTGGGATGGAAGTTGTTTTCTTTTATTGCTTTAAATACTTCACTCCAAATTCTCCTCAACTTTAGGGTTTATGTTGAGAAGTCTGTTTTGATTTTGATGGATTTTCCATTATAGTTGATTTATTTTTTCTCTATGCTCATTCTTTCTTCTGCATGATCAATCATCTGTCTTATTGAGTTACTCCATTATGTCACTCTATATTTCAACTCTTAGCTTTGTTTTCTTATTTTCTTTTGTTTGGTTTGAAGGCATTAATTTTATTGTAATTTGTACATAAGTACAAAATAATGTGACATTCAGACTTATTTTTTAACCAGTGTCTATTGTTAATTTGGGGCTACAACAGTGGAGTTGAAGAGCCATGTCAGAAACTGTATAACCCATAAAGTACAAAATATTTACAGTAAAGGTTCACAAACACCTAGGTTATATAGCTATGACCTAGTATCACACATATACCCAAACATACTTCAAGTATGTAATATGGATTAGTCTGTGGCTGCTGAAAGATAGCTTTAGAAGAAAACAAGTTTCTTCTCATAAGCAAGGATTATCTTACCAATTTGGGTACAAAACTTACATGGAGATTGTGATTTTTTTCTCACAGAATTATATTCCTTTCAATATTCACATAAAAAGACTCCTTTCATTCCAGCCCATTTACTATTTAGAAAGAAACTAGAAATTGAGGATTAATTTAGATATTCAAAGATCTTCAAACTACAAACAAGATACCTATGCCTGATGATAACAAAGAAAAACCTCAACAGGGACTGGGGAAGTAGTTCAGTTATGCCCTGCCTGCTTGGCAAGTGCAAGATCCTGAGTATGATCCCTGGTACTGAAAAAAAAAAAAAAAACCCTCAACATTGCTATTACCTATATTATAAATATCTTTGTTTTTTGTTTTTTCTTGTTCTTTTAATTTTTCCCTGTACAAGTTTGCAGTACATAATGACTACATTCCTTGTGGAGAGTCATTGCATGTATATAACACATTTTGGCTTTTCCTTTATATCCCTTTCTCCTCCCCTCACTCTTATACCCTCTATCTCTTGGTCCCCTTCCCTTTGGCAAAATAATTATCTCCCTGTGTCCCATTATTTTTTATTTTGCTCATTATACATTTTGGATTTCTTATGTAAGAGGAATGATACTATATTTCACCTTGTGGGACTAATTTTTTTCACTTAATATTGTGATCCCAAGGTATATCTATTTCCCTACAAATTTCTAAATTTTATCATTTATTGCAGAGTAGTACTCCATTCCACATTTTCTTTATCTATTCTGCAGTTAGTGGACATAAGCTGTTCCAAGATATAACAGTTGTGAGTTGTGCTACTATAAACATTGCTATGTATGTATCACCATAATATGGTGTTTTTGACTCTTTCATGAAAATACCTAGAGAGAAATAGATGACTCCAATGGAATTTTTCACTTCAGATTTTTGAAAGATCTTCATACTGATATTTCAAAATATTTGTACTAGTTTACATTCCCATCAACAATATAGAAAGTTTCCTTTTCCCTGCAGCTCTCTCTTTTGTTATTATTTGATTTATTGATGAAAGTAATTCTGGATTAAGATGAAATCTCAATGTTGCTTTAATTTCTATTTCTCTAATGCTCAGAGAGAGTCAACATTATTTCATATATTGAGTGGCCATTTGTACTTTTTCTCAAAAGTGTTTTGTTATTTCAGTTACCCATTTTTTGATTGGGACATTTATTTTGTGGGATCTAATTCTTTTGAGTTCTACTTCCTAAAATAGTTCTCTGTTCAAGGAATAGCTGGCAAATATTTCTCATTTGGTAGATCTTCTTTTTATTCTGTTTGTTGTTTCCTGCTTTGTAAAGAAGATTTTTAATTTGATACGATCTTTTTTTTGATTCTACATGTTACTTTTGTACAACTGGGTTTCTGTTCATATAGTCAATGCCTATGCCTATGTCAAGAGTTTTACCTATTTGATCTCCCAAAAGACTTTCTGCTTTAACGTTTATATATTTGATTCATTTTTACTTTAGTTTAAAACATTGTGAGATAAATGTGTCTAAATTCAATCTTCTGCATGTTGATAACCAATTTTCCCAGCCCCATTTGTTAAAGAGTCTATTTTTCTTCCAGCATATGTTTTTGGCTCCTTTGTAAAACTTCAGATGGCTGAATGTGCCTGGAGTTGTTTCTGCATCTACTATTTTGTTCCATTGATCTGTATGACTTTTTTTTGTTCCAATATCATACTACTTTTATTTCTGTATCTTTTTAGTCTAACTTGATGTCCAGGATTATGATGCTTCCTGCTTTGCTCTTGTTGCCCAGGATTGCTTTTGCTATTCTTGAACTTGTCTTGTACCATAATAATTTTGAGATTTTCTTCTTTACTTCTTTGAGGAATCTTTTGGTATTATGATTTTATGATGTTGTCTTTAATCTCATTTTTCAGAGTACTGTACTTTTATAATAAAGGACTTTTATTTTTTTGGTTAAATTAATTCCAAAGTATACAATTTTTCATGATGCCATTGTGAATGACCTTCTTATGTTTTTATTGTTTTTGTTTTTGTTGTTGTGTGTGTGTTTGTTTGAAGAGATTTGGTCACTATTATATTGGAATGATTTTGTTGCTATTATGGAAATCTCTTTACTTAATGTATGCTTTCCTGGGTGTGGTTAACTATAGGACTTTGCTTCTCATTCAGGATCAAACCACTTATTTGGTCCCTGAGAAAACTGAGTTGCTTTTAGGACCTTGCTCAGTATTGCTGGCACTGGGAAAAGAATCTGCTTTGGGCTCTACAAAACTAGAGACTGTTACCTGATATGAATGTGACTGTTTTTCCCACTATGTGTCTCAGAAGGCTGCTTTCAGAGCATTAATTGAATCCCTGTGTAGATAGACCAGACCCTGATTCTCAGCTGAAAAAGGCTATAAATGATTCATAGGTCTGTATAAGTATCCATAGCCTGCCAGTGGACTTGCCTCCAAGGACTTGCCTCCAAGGACTCCCCTTTTATTATGCCTAAGCAAGGCAGGATCCAGATCATAGGATTGTTTTAGCATTCATAGTCACACAAATTTCAGTTGATCTTATGCTTGACACATAGTAGGCAGATTATTTTTAGTATCCTTGGAAGATGTTATTGGTGGTATAACCAAAGTCAAGCATGGCAGTAACTAAGTCCAAGTTTGTATGAATCTGTTTGTAGGTTTGTGTGAAGAGGTTTTGACTTATCTTTTCTAATTTATTAATGTTTGTTTTATATATTTTGGAGCTCTAATGGTTGGTTTATAATTATTATTTAATTTTTAATGAATTGACTCTTTTGTCCACATAAAATGGTCTGTTTTGTCTCTTGTAAAGGTTTTTGAATTAACATATATTTTGATCTGACAGTACATCTGTCTCAGCTGTCTTTGGGTTACACTTTTTATGGAGAATCTCCTATATTCATATTTTTTTGTTGAACCTAATTGTATCTTTATGTAAAGTTACTTATATAGAACTTCTAGTTGGATCATATTTTTCTCACACTCCTGATCTGTCTTCTGATTAGGGAGTTTGATATAGTGAAGTTTTGAGTTAATACTCTAGGGAAGGATTTTCATTTTCTATTTTTCCATTTGTTTCATTATTTGTTGTAACATTTTTTGTCTATTATTTCCTCAAGTACTGCATTCATTAAGTTGAATTAAATTTTTGTAGTGACATGTCTTGAGTTTTTCTCATTTCTTTTTTTTTTTTTTTTTTTTTACTGATACTAAGGATCAAATTCAAGACCTTGCACCTGCCAGTTAGGCTCAACCTCATTTCTATTTGTATATATTTTATTGATATATCCATTGATTACCATGAGAATTTTGTGTAACATCCTAAAGATATAATGGTCTAATTTGAATTGAAAAGAACTTAACTTCAATTGCATATAAAAAGGCTACTCCTACTCAGCCTTTATTTTATTTTATTGCTAACATGAATTGGAGCTTAATACATTACATAATCATTAATATAGATTTATAATTGTTTTTATGTTTGTCTATAGAAGACAGAAAGTAGGATTAAACTTAAAATATAAAAATAATGGTTGTATATTTGTACATTTATGCACTTTACCAGAAAATTATATTGTTACTACTAATTATTCTTACATTTCTTTTGTTTTAATTCATTTACTGGTACATTTTGTGTATACAATACATTTACATTTCTCATTGGGAGCTTGTACCTTTATATAATGGATCTTTGTTCGTATTTTTTCGCCATTTCCTGCACTCCCTTCACCCCTCCGCCCTTCCCTACTTACAAATACTTTGTTTCCATTTTTCCATTTCTCATAAGTTTTCCTTTCCCTTCTTTCCTTTTCCCTACTCCTCCCAATTTCCCTACCCCTTTCCACCTTTTCTTCCTATTCCGCATTATCAATTATTCATTTTAATCATTGGTACATTGGAGGTATAAAATATAATGATATTCATCATTGGAAATTTTCACCTTTACATAATATCTCTTGGCTCTTATTTTTCCCAATTCATATGCCCTCCCTTCAGCACCTCCACCCTCCCTAGTTACAAAGACGTTGTTTCCATTTTTCCATTTTCTCATACCAATTCCATTCCCTTCTTTCCTTTCCCCTACCTCTCCCACTTACCCTTCCCCTATGCTCCTTTTCTTCCTATTTCACATTATCTATCATACCTTTTAGTCTTTATTTACACTTTCAGTTTCTCTCACCAGAGAAACTATTTTGTATTTATACATGTGTGTCCTATTTATTTCACTTAAGACTATCGCGTCAATGTGCATCCATTTAGCTATAAAAGTCTCTAATTTCTCATTTTTCATGGCTGAGTAGTACTCCATTTTATTTTTCAAAAACATATTTTCTTTATCCAGTCTCCAGTTCATGGTCATTTGGGCTATTTCCAAGTTTTAGCTATTACAAATTGTGCTGCTATGAACATGGGTGCACATATATCACTGTGATATTATTCTTTTAAATCTTTGAGGAAGATATACATCAGGGGAATAGTGGGGTCAAATGGGACTTCCAGTCCTAATTCTTTGAGGTATCTCCATACTGATTTCCACAGTGCTTGCACCAATCTACGCTCCTACCAGCAGTGGAGCAGGGTTCCTCTTTCCTCACAGCCCCACCAGCATTTTTTATTGGTTGATTTCATGATAGCAGCCATTCTTTCTGGAGAGAGGTGGAATCTCAGTGTTATTTTCATTTGCATCTCCCAAACAACCAGTGATGTTGAACATTTTTTCATGTATTTATTTGCTATTTCTACTTTTTTGTCTGAGGAATGTTTCTTAATTTCAGATGCCCATTTTCACATTGGGTCTTTAAATTTGAGAGGTCTGATCTTTTAAAGTTTGTTTTAAATTTGAGATAGTAGACCTTTGTCTGAGGAAGAGCAGGTGAAGATTGTTTCCCATATTGTGGGTTGTCTCTTCACACTGCTGGTGGTTTCTCTTGCTGTGC
>NW_004624851.1:5645051-5662507 GCF_000247695.1 Heterocephalus glaber | reverse complement strand
GGCTATTTGGAGTCCTATATGCCTCACTTATCTGTATGTCAAGCTCTTTTCCCCTGCTTGGGAAGTTTTCTGCCATTATTTATGTGAAGAGATTTTTTTACATCATCTGCACTCTCTCCTGTTTCTTCCTTGACTCCAATCAGTCTTATGTTATTCTTCTTTGCATGATCAAGCAGCTGCTGGATTGACTTCTCATGTCCCCTTATAATTTTGAAGCAATTTTTCTTTTCCTGGTTATTAATTGCAATCTTATCTTCTATATCTGAATTTCTGTCCTCACCTTGGCTCATTCTGCTGTGTAGACTTTCAGTGGAGTTTTTGATCTCCTGGAAATTTATTTGCATGTGTTTTATGGATTCCATTTGTTTCCTATTTTGGGATTCCATCATGTTCCTCAGCTCCTCTCCAGATTTATTAATCATGTCTTGCCCTAGGGGCACAATTTCTCTTGTTATCTGAGAAATTATTTCTGATTTCATTTTTTGCTGATCCCGTTTTGTTGCCAGTTTAGAGGTTCCAGGTTGTTGATTATCAGAGTGTTCCATCTCATTTCTCTTTGGTGTTGCTATAGGTGATCTGGAAGTCTGGTTTTGAGACTTATTCATGTATTTTTTCATTTCGACTGGAGGGGGAGCTATTGGTGCCTGCATGGATTACCTCCTCTGAACTGGGAGAGGTGGGACAGGGGCTGGGAGCAGTGGTAGGGATGCTGGCCCCAAAGCCCTTTCCTGTGGGCTGGGAGCAGCAGGAGGGATGGTGGCCAGCAAGACCCTTCCTCTCGTCCAGGAGCAGTGGGATGGTGGCTCAGAAGCCCCTAACTCTGGGCCGGGAGCAGTAGGAGGTATGGTGTCTCCGAAGCCCCTTCCTCTGGGCCAGGAGCAGTGTTAGGGATGGTGGTCCAAAAGCCCTTTCCTCTGGGCTGGGAGCAGCAGGAGGGATGGTGGCTGGGAAGCCCCTTCCTCTGGACCAGGAGCAGTTGGACAGTGGCTCAGAAGCCCCTACCTCTGGGTCTGGAATGGCGGGACTCAGTACAGTGGTCTGGTGGTCTGGTGTCCTCTGCGTCTTTCTAGTGTGGAACCAGGTGGCTGTACAGAGGAGCCGGGGGGGAGGGGTGTCCAGTGGATTGTTTCCCGGGCTTGGGCTTATTCAGGGTGTTCCACGTGACTCACAACCTCCGTAGGGCATGCGCAGACCTGCCTGTCTGCAGCGGGCTGATTCGGTGTGTTCTGCGGTACTCCGAGGCAACTTCTATTTGTACTAAACATAACCATAGAACATTTCTTTCATTCTTAACATGTATCACATATTGACCTGAGTGTTAAAAGTGCTATTAAATAATGGTGCTTGATGTAAGGCATGTGTATGTATTTTTCCTAAGCAGTCTACATAAAGTTCTGCTGCATATTATTAAATTAACATCTTCAAGTCTTGCATGGGTGAAATTAACTGACCTCATTAGCAGAAAGGATTATTTGGGTGTCACACTGAAGTGCAAAGGGTTCCGCCCTGTTGTTCTACATTATCCACATAGCTGATTTGCTTGACACAGAGCAATAGTTTTCACTATCATAATGTATTCTTTATACAGCAATCTTCTACATTGAAATTAATATGTGCAATGAACTAGCAGAAGATGAGAAAATAAGTCCTACAAATCTTATTTAATCTGCTTCTAATTTTTATTTACCACTGATTGATTTGTCCCTCTTACCCCTAATAGCTTCACCAGACTACATGTGAATGTGAAGTAATGTTGTAGTCACTTCTTTCTGAGGTTTCATGATGGATTGACAAGCTGTACAGAAACAACTTGTTTGCTCTACCATTTTCCCACAGAGTGGTACTGAACAATAGTGATGAGGAACTGTAATGACACTGCATCAAAAGTCACAAAAATATAAATATGAAATGAACATTTTTATTTTCTTTATCTATTCATTTACATCGCTTTTGTATTTATCAGTGATTGAAAATGTTAACTTTCTGCCTTCCAAATCAACCTTAAATAGAATTTGAATCTAAATGATCTTTGGAGATATACTTTTTAATAAAGGTTTATTGTAGGACTTGAAGTATGATCACTATTTTTATGCAATCTCCTTTCTAAGCAATTCTAATAAAAGGAAATTTAAAGCAGGTGGAAATTATTCAATGTAGTTATGAATTAAAAGCTCATAACCTAGCTGGCCTTCAAAGCACTCAGAACACCTGGGCCACAAGAACTGCTGAAGTAGACAATGGCATTTATAGTGGATTACAGGATCATCTTCTTCTAAATGGTATTTTTGTCTTTAGACTGCAAGAGGGATGCCAAAGCTCTCAGTGCTTAATTGGTTTTCTCCCTTGACTTTAATTAAACTTACCCTAAGCTTGCAAAACCCTAAGGCTGCTATTTGAGTGAGAAGCCCCAGTGATTCCAGCTTTGAATACACTATGATAAATAATCAGTTGTACTTTTTGATTAAGCAAATAAGTGACTATTTTACAGTTTTAGACAACAAAATTGTTACAGAATCAAAATGCATTCTAAAAATTCCTGTATTGTAGATGCAAAGATTATGTTTCTTATAATTCTCTAACAGGATTTTAGAAAACATTTAACTTGTCCCGCTGTGATATATGTGCTCACCACCCAGCCATGCACCATTTGTATGATGCTCAATTGTAAAGTCTCATTGTTTACTATTATGATATTATCTAGGCATAACTTACTTCATTTTTTTTAAAAAATCACCTTTGGCATTTGTTTCATTTTGTAGTGTGACAAAGATCAAGGTCTTAAGCTTTCTGGACATAACCCAATTCCCATCTGCTTACTCAACCCTTTATAGGAAGGTCATTTATATTGACTGAGTCAATTGCACCTGAAACAAGAGTCTTCCATCATTTATGGGATGAGTAAGCACAGAGTTTTAATATTGTACCTCTACCCAGGGACTAGGCAATAGAAATATGAATAAAAACACATATCCTTATAGCAGGTATCAGAGTTACACAGCTCTGGAATCCATCACCACATACAAAGGTAAACTAAGTATTAAGTCAGAAAAAGAGAGCAGAATAAAACTATATCTGAAATGCTTCCACATAGAGTACATATAAGCAATTAGAACTCCAAAATGGAATTTTAGGACCACAGATTTCCTGACTGCATATGTTTTTAATAACAAGGGCCATGATCCCCTTAAGACTTAATATATTATAAATATAAAGTGCTGAGCACTTTATATTTCAGTTAACTTAATCTTCACACCAACCCTATAAAGAATATTATCTTTACCATTAAGACATAGAAACAGAAGTACAAATGGGTAAAGTAAAATGCCTAAGTTCTCTAGGAAGGAAGTGGTGGTTTCAGAAGGAACACTTTGGTCTGATGCCAAAGCTCCATTCTATACCACCGTATTAGTGAGACACTGAATAAGCAAGCAGTTAATCAAATCTTAGTGTACTGACTTAAAGGAAAAGACAAAACATGGCTATTAAGCTTAAAAAAAACACTTAAGACTCAAAAGCTGTCCTAGGAGCATGTTTAGTAACCCAATTTAAATTCAAGTAAATATCCTCAGAAGCCCTATAGGATGACAAATGTGTAAATAGTCTCACTATGGACTGTTTTCTAAAAACATGAGTGGGAAGGGGCAATGCTCAATGAAAATTGAAGATTAGTTCATCTTGTCAAATATTAATTTCAATAATGTATTCATTCAAAACCCACTAATTCGGTTGTTTATTATGAGCCAGGTATAGAGCTAAGAAGTATCATTTGCATTGCTCTCTTCTGAAGTGAAAACATGTAGCACTAGTACAAGTTGAAACACTAAATCAAAGCACAGCATGGGAAATAAAGCATTAAGTATCACCATGATTACTCAAAGTATAGGAACTCATAGCTGGATATAAGAAGATTTTATTCAAAGAGATGAGACAGGCCCATGGAAAACTAACTAGTTTAATATTGTGATAATGTATTGTTTTAGAGTTTTAAAAATCTATAAGACTAATCCAAAAGTTTCTACTGAATTTGAATATGTGAGCCTGACCTTAGTCCCTTGAGAAATGGTTTGAATTAGTTGGGTACTCTAAAGCATTGTATTCTTGCTTTATAAAAATGTACAAAACACAACAAAGCCAGACACTAATTTTTCAAAAATTAGTAAGATCGACTGATCTGTCATTATACTGCTTCAACAACCATGTTAATTGTCAGTGTAAAGATATTGGTCTACTGACAATGACTTGAGGAATCGATTTATTTCAAATGATTCATTGATGAATTTTCTAAAACTTTAAAGGAATTTTTTGTGGTTTTCTTTAGTTGTTCAAATCTTCTGCTTCAAATGATACATTCCTCATCTACTATGGTTGAAATAGTTCATTAACAAAGCATTATAAGAAAGCTTAAAACTCGAGGAAGACTTAAGCCAAGATAACATGAATGCCTGGCTGTGTCTTCATGCCTGAGAAGGCAGCCTGCATCTTGTTCAGAATACTGGTGGTGATTAGAATTTGAGAAAAGTCATTGAACGTTTTGGTTTCATTTATCCTAAAAATAAAATGGATGAGCTAGTGCCTATATGATGACAAAATGTATCATCAATTCACTGAAAATGAGTCAAATTGATATTTTTCCAGAATTTACTTTTCACTTTTTTTTTTTTTGCTTAAATTCTTTTATTGGTACATTTTAGGTATACAATATGTTTACATTTATCATTGGGTACTTGTACCTGTACAAGATGTATCTTGGTTCTTATTTTTTCCCCATTCCCTGTGCTCCCTTTACCCCCTCCATCCTTCCCTATTTACAAAGACTCTTTTTCCATTTTTTCCTTTTCTTATATTTTTTCCTTTCCCTTCTTTCCTTTCCCCTTACCCTCCCACTTCCCCTACCCCTTTGGACCTTTTCTTCCTATTTCAAATCTGAAAGTGTAAATAAGGATTAAAATGATTAAAACTTTTCATTTTTAAATCATGGTTTTGGCCATGCAGGCATAGCATTACAGTATGTTTCAAACTCAGAATACTATGCTGTTCATCCATCATTAAAATGGTAAAAATTCTGTAGTTGGTAGTTATTACTTGGCTTTTCAATCTAAAGACAAGTAGTACTGTGGAGTATTGGATTTTTTCCTTGCAAATAATGAATAAATAACCATTCCTCTCATTTAGAGAAATTCAAGGATTGCAATACATTCTCTTCATCAGAAAAATGCAGATTTTGTGAAAAGTCAATATGAAACACAAACACCTGTGGCTATCGTATGATTCAGGAGTCATATCAAATCAACTTTTAAATGAATAAGAACTATCCTTTTCAGACACTAGGCAATGACAGAAACAAAAGTTTGACATGGGCAAATTCAAGTTTAACAACAACCTTAGCAAAGGAATGTTTGTAATTGTATGTATAAACATACACATATGCAATGTACATCCATGTCTGAGAATATTAATTCAAAACATCAGATTTTATAGTACTAAACAGGCATAAACAAAACAGGCAAAATTATATGGGATCAAATTTCATTAAAGATGCAAATTACACATTAAACTTCAAGACACTAGAGTTCTTGCAATCCATTTACAAATTGGCATATGTAATTCAGATTTAAATATCAGCCTTAACAGGTTGTGATGGTGCATGTCTGTAATATCAGCACTCTGGTAGGCTGAACTATGAGAATCACAAGTTTGAGCACATGCTGGGAAACTTAGTGAGACACTGTGACTTAGTGAGACACTGACTTGCAATAAAAATGGAAAAGGTGATAGAGCTGGTTATATAGCTCAATGCAAAGACTTTAGGTTCAGTTCTCAGTACTGCAAACAAAGAAAGAAATGTAACTCTTTATTGCTTTGTTCACAAGTCTCAAATGGAAAAGACACTCCACAAAATAGCTGTTTGCTATTACAAAAACTACAAATTGAAATAATTTTCTACAGATCTCAGCAGTAAACTTTTTATTTCTGTTGTCATTGCAAGAATGTAGTCCGCATTTACAAATATTAAATACTTTAAGCAATATTAACTTGAACGTGTTTTTCCATACACCCAACTGCTGAATTATCATGAAATTTATAATCATTTTCCAATGTATATGGAACAATTTTGAATTTTTCAGGTTTAGATTGTTAGCAATAATTTTTCTTCCAATTGAAAGTCTTTCAATTTGTATTCTTAAAGTAGTGTATATGACACAGAGTGAAAAGTATAATATTATTGATTTAGAGATCAGAAAAATGTTGGTCTTCTTTTTGACCATCTAAATCAGTAATATATATACATTTTACCATATTGAAAGTAAGAAAAGAAACTTAACCCCTGACCTAGGTGAAGTAATGGAAGCCAGATTTAACATCTTGCCTGAAACAGATAGATGGGCAAGAAAATATATATGTAACAATAACTTTTAAGGTACTTAATATCCAACAACAAGTGAAACTGATACCTAAGAGATAGGAACTGGGTAAAATGAGCCCTAAGATTGTTCTAGCTTGCTGCATGGAGAAAAGGGGACATGGAGAAAAAAAATCTCCCTATGTTTAACAGATAATCTGAGTTCAGAACAGAGCAATAGACCATGGCATCTTGGGTTTGTAGGGCACAGTACTGGAGGCAAATGATCTTCACAGAGAGAGAAAGCCAGAGATCCACAGCAGGCCCTTCTCGATTATCTATCAGACTTCTGATCAGCATATGTATTTGATGAAATTATTCAAAAGCAAGAAAAGTACTGCTTGAAAAGATTAGAGGGAATCTTATATCCATACCCGGCAGTCTCACTGGGCCAGGACTAGAAAAGCCAGACTAGCAAATGTCATGTTTCATGGGTAGACTACTCAAGTATATTGCAGCAATAGTGGGGACTAATTAGTCTTAGATTAAATGGTGTTGGTCCTGCTTAATCAATCTAAAAGAGCAATATCAAGAAGGATCAAAGTATTTCCAGTTAACTGCATCTTAGGATATAGCTCAAAAATTATTTATAGGAGCACAAAACTATCCAGCGCCCAAGAAGAAAAAATTCATAAAGTCTGACACCCAACTGAAAATTATCGGATCTGGGGAAAATGACAGAGTGGTGAGTGCCAGGAGTGCAGCTTCTCCAGGATAAAGTGCCCAGACCCTCGAAATCAATAGCCTGAAGAACAGAAAAGGGGGTAGAGGGCACACAAGAACATTGACGGAACAGATAGAGGAGAAGAAGAAAATAGGATCCATTGCTACAGAAAAAATAGATTACTGACACAGATTGCAGAAAACGCAACTCAGTGGATCCGGGCTGCATGCCTACCCAGGCGGGCATCAGTGGAAACAACTTTGCTGCTCACTGAGAAACAGAGATGAGACCTAGATCAGTAGAGTCTTGTACACCAGAGGCAGGGAGACAATATTCCCCAAACGCCCACTCCAGGGAAAAAAGTTGATAAGTGAGGCTCATAGGATCGTCAGCTGGCATGTGGGGCCACCATTTTGTGGAGAGAACCAGGCACTTGATCTCTGACACCAGAACAGTGTCGCTTTCTTCCAGGATCACTTTGGTGCCCTGAGAGAAAGAAGGGAAGAGCCATCCAGTCACACTTGACCGCTAGCATTTGGTCAGAAGACCGAGGGAATTTATGTTGAGAAGTAGGAATCTGATCCAGACAAACTGATGGTCAGCTGGTGGGCGGGACTGCCATTTTGGACAGAAAGGCACGTGCTTGAACTCTGACTGTAGAACAGCATTACTTTCTTCCAGGGTCTCTTTGCCAACCTGAGAAAGAAGGGAAGAGCCACCAACTCATGGTAGAGTCCTGGCAGTAGGTCAGCAGCTTGAGGGAATTTATGTTGAAAAGTAGAAACAGTGTAGCCAAACTCTGCTCCCAGGACCATCTAGAGCCACTAAAACTGGCCCCAGCTACAAAGGACTGGAGGCATCCCTTGTGTTCTGCAACCAGAGACACAGGCTGGCAAGTGGTCTTGGCCAGTGGCAAGTTGCACTGCAACTATGTACACAAGCAAGCAAACCATCCTAGCCAGTGGTGGGACAAAGCAGCCCACCCCAACCGCCATAGGCAGAACGTGAAAATAATCAAAGGTGTGGAACAAAGGAGCCCATTCAAGACCTGGGAGGGGCCAAGAGCACACAGACTTGGGAATACTCTCATGCTGGCTCCAGGAGAGGGTGCCACAGCAGCCCAAGGAGCTGTGCTGACAGGATCATGGTGGGGAAACTTGGGCAAGAGAAGTCTGGAAGGCTGCTGACAGGGGAAGGGCCCCAGCTCTCACCCCTGGAAGTCAGAAACAGCCCTGTGTGTATTGTTGATCTTACTACAGACCTGATGAGGCTGCACAGTGTATTTATGGGCTCAGTCTCAGACACTAGCACAGAATTGCAGACACCAGAGGAATTTTAGTATTTTTATAATCTTTCTTTTTCCTTGTTTGCTTGATTCATTTCCCTTCTCCAGTCTGGTATTTTTTTCTGTTGTTATTGTTGTTTAGGTTTTACACATTTATTCTTGTTCTGTTCTTCTTCTTTCTCTCTTTCCTCAACTATCTCTCTTGATTTTATGAGACTTTGATGTGAGTGAACAGTGTCACTTGCCTTTCTGGTACACTTCAATATTCCTTTGCTTCCTCTTTCATGCTTTCTCTCCTGTCTTCTTCTCCAGTATCCCTAATCTAGAGTGTTCATCCTTTGCCCTCCAGCCTTACTTCTACTATACTTCTCTTCACTTATCTCTATGTTTCATTTCCTATCTCTCTTAAATTTCCCTCCCACAGGATAATATCACTCTATTAAAGGGAAACTCACTGCATAAAAACCCTGATTTACATTGGATCTTGTTATACAGTGGTAGAGCTTCCTCATATGGTTAAAGGCACAAAACTAATAGGGACCACAGTTTGTCAATTACTAGACTGTGTTAGATGCTACTGATACTTCTAATTATACTATTTTAGTCAGGCTATTATACCTGTTGTAATCAGTTGTTCTCTAGTCTATGACAAAACTGTAACTGTCTGGGGTCACAACCACCACCATAGTCCAGTACCCAAGGACTGGGTGCTGAGCTAAATACATAGAAACCTCTCAATTTTCAATAGATTGGGAAGATAGATTCTTGGAATAAACACAAATACCAAGAACCACCCACACTTAGAAGACATCTCTGAGGAATAGGCATTTCCTAGAGAAGTCTCAATAGCAGTCATAAAGCTATCTACCATAAGAAATCTACAAGTAACAACTCAGAAAATGAAATAAAATTTAAAACTAGAAAATGACAAGATGCAGAAGCAAAATGCAACCTTAGATGTCCAGACCACCCATGACAAGTACAGGGGACAACAAAATGGAGGAAATTGGAGGCAACCTACCTGAACTTTCAGAAATGATAGCTGTAGAAATAAACAAATAGAAGAGGCTATCGAGAAAATAATCCTCCAGGTAAAAAGGGAAATGACAATCAAAACAAAGGACATGCTGAAAGAAACCAAAGTAGAGACAGATAAAAAATAGAGGAGCTTAGGAAAATGATAGAAACCACGAACACACAACACAGGAAAGAAATGGAATCCATGAAATACTCAATCAGATATATAGGAGATTAAAAAATCATTGAAATCATAGGCAATCATTTAAACCAGGCTGAAGACAGAATTTCAGATTTAGAAAACACTTATACATGAAAGCCCATCAGAACCATCACAGACTTCTCAACACAAACCGTGAAGGCAAAGAGAGCATGGAGTGAAGTATTCCAAGCCCTAAAAGAAAACAATCTCCAACACATATTGACGTACCCCACAAGACTATCTTTCAAAATCAATGGAGAAATAAGATACTTCCATGACAAAGAAAAACTGAAAAATTCAAGACCAACAAATCAGGTCTACAAAATTTCCTGCAAGGCATTTTAGAAAGAGAAAATGAAAACTGCAATTCCAAGAACACCAATAGAAAGAAGCCACTAGGCAGGGCAAGCAATTAAACAGAGTAGAAAGACAAGAAACCAACAACTAGAAAATAATGTTACAGGGATAAACCAATACATATTAGTTAAAAACAAAAAAAAATGGTCTCAATTCACCAATCAAAAGAAACAGATTGGTAGAATGGATCAAGAAACAAGATCCAACAATAAAATTAATAGAAATAAAATTACAACAATAAAATTAGTAGAAATCTAACCTGCTAAATCTACTGCATAAAAGAAACACATTTAACTCAAAAAGAAATAAATAGACTGAAAGTCAAAGGATGGAAAACAATATTTCATGTTACAGGAACCCAGAAAAAAGCAGGGGTACTTATTGTATTTGCAGACAACATGAACTTCAAGTCAAGACTGGTCAAAAGAAGGTCACTATATACTTGTTAAAGGAAAAATAAAAGGATAAGAAGTAACAATTATAAATATATATGCACCAAATATTGGTGCACCCATCCATATAAAGCAAATATTAATGGACCTTCTGTAATTGGGGACCTTCATACCCCACTGTCACAAATAAACAGATAATCTAGACCAAAAAAAGTCAACAAAGAAATAACAGAACTGAACTAAACCTGTGAAGAAATGGACTTAGTAGACGTCTACAGAGTGTTTGATCTCAAAACATCAGAATTCTCATTCTTCTCAGCTTCACACAGGATGTTCTAAAAAATTGACCATATACTAGCCAAAAGAACATGCTCAAGCAAATGCAAAGGAATTGATATTACCCAATGCATATTATCTGAACATAGTCCAATAAAAATGGAAATCAGTAGCAAAAGAAGCCACAAACATGCCATAAACACATGGAAATTAAATAACATCCTCCTGAACAACCAATGGGTCACAAATGAAATTAAAGAGGAAATTAAGCAGTATCTACAATTAAATGATAATGCCAACACAACATACCACAACTTATGGGATGCAATGAAAGCAGTCCTAAGAGGAAAATTTATAGCAGTAAACTCTCACATCAGGAAAACAAAGTTCAAATAAACAACCTAATACTGAACATCAAACTTCTAGAAAAACAAGAATAAGTCAACCCCCAAACACACACAAGAGAGAAATGATAATGGTCAGAGCAGAAAATGATGCATTTGGAACTAAGAAAATAATACAAAGGATCAATGAATGGAAGAGTTGGTTCTTTGAAAGATTAAATAAAATTGATAAACTCATAGACAACCTTATCAAAAAAGGAAAGAAAAACTCAAATTCATTCAATTATGAAAGAAAATGGTGAAATTACAACAAATCCTGTGGAAATCCAGATGATTATCAATATCTACTTTGAGAACCTGTACTCTAATAAAATGGAAAACACAGAAGAAATGGACAGATTCCTAGATACATATGAATTATCAAAACTGAACAAAGAAGACATAAAAATTCTAAAAAGCCCAATATCAGTCAATGAAATTGAAAATGTATTTAAAAACTTACCAACAAAGAAATGTCCCAGTCCTGATGGATTCACTGTGGAATTGTACAAGAAATTTAGAAATCTATTGGCAGTTCTCTTCAAAATCTTTAATGAATAGACAAGGAAGCAATACTCCCAAAATCATTCCTGGATGCAAGTATTACTCTGATACCAAAACCAGAAAAGGACTCAACCAACCAACCAAACAAACAAATGAAAAAAAAAAAAAAAAAAAAGCTATAGGCCAACCTCCCTAATGAACAAAAAATCCTTAATAAGATACTGGCTGACAGAATGTAACAAATCATGAAGAAGATTATATACCATGACCAAGTAGGACTCATCAAAGGGATGCAGGGATGGTTTAACATACACAAATCAATAAACGTATTACACCATATCAACAAAGCCAAAACAAAAATCACATGATCATCTCAATAGACACAGAAAAAGCAAAGCCACCTATGACAAATCAATAGCTGACATAATACTAAATGGTCAAAAACTGAAAGCTTTCACCCTAAAATCAGGAACAAAATAAGTACATTCACTCTCACAACTTGCATTCAATATAGTTCTGGAAAAATTAGAGGAATCAGAGAAGAAAAAGAAATAAAAGGAATAAACATAGGAAAAGAAGAAGTTATTTCACTGAAGACCCCTAAAACGCCACCAAAATACTTCTAGATTTAATAACCAAATTCAGTAGTATAGCTGGATACAAAATCAACACTCAAAAATCAATAATGGGGCCAGGGATTTAGCTCAGTGGTGCCACCACCTGCCTTGCAAGCACAAGGTCCCAAGTTCGATCCCTGGTACCAAAACAAAACAAAACAATAGCATTCTTGTACACAAATAACAAATTCACTGAAAAAGAAATTAGGGAGGGCTGGGGATTTACCTCAGTGGTTTTGCAGTCTGCTGTGCAGGTGCAAGGACCCAAGTTCAATCCCTGGTACCAAAAAAAAAAAAAAAAAAAAAAGAAATTAGTGAAACAACACATTGCACAATATCATCAAAAAAAAAAAAAAAAGAAATACTTAAGAATCAATCTAACAAAGGAAACGAAGGACCTATACATTGAAAATTATAGTACTCTGAAAAAGGAGATCCAAGAGGATATCAGAAGACTGAAAGATAGCCCCCTGCTCTTGGGTAGGAAAAACCAACATAGTGAAAATGGCCATACTCCCAAAATTTTTATACAGATTTAATGCAATCATAATCAAAATACCATTAGCACACTTCACAGAACTAGAGAAAACATACCTAAAATTTATTTGGAACCAGAAGTAACCTAGAATATAAAAAACAATTCTGGGCAATAAAAGCAAGGCAGGGGGATCATAATCCCTGACTTGACATTATACTACAGAGCTACTGTGATAAAAATAGCATGATACCGGCAAAAAAAAATCAGACCTGAGGATCAATGGAACAGACTAGAAGAAGAGGAAACAAAACTTAACACATTCAAACACCTTATCTCTGACAAAGGGGCCAAGCACTATCATGGAGGAAAGATAGCCTCTTTAATAAATGGCGCTGGAAAATCTGGCTTTCTCCATGCTAAAGACAAAAACTAAACCCATGTCTCTCACCATGCACTAAACTAAAATAAAAATGGATCAAATATCTAAATATTAAAATAGAAACACTGAATCTGCTGGAAGAAAGAATACGTAGAACTCTTGAGGACATAGAGATAGGCAATAACTTCATGAACAAAACCCAAACTGTATGGGAAATAATACAAAGAATCAAAAACTTAGATCTCATCCTACCAAAAAATTTTGAACCACAAAAGAAATCACCAACAGAGGGAAGAGACAACCCACAGAGTGGGAAAAAATTTTAGCCAGTAGTTCCTCTGATAAAAGACTAATATCTAGAACATAATAAGAATTGAAAGAAATCAGACCCCCCCAAATTTAAAGACCAATAGAAAATTGGGCATCTGAAATGAGTAGATACTTCTCAGATGAAGTACAAATGACAAATAAATATATGAAGAAATCTTCAATATCACTGGTCTTCTGAAAGATGCAAATTAAAACATGGCTGAGATTCCATCGCACCCCAGAAAGACTGGCTAATATCAAGAAAGCAACCAACAGCAAATGCTGGCAGGGCTGTGGGGAAAAATGAACTCTTCTCCACTGCTGGTAGAACTGCAGACTGGTGCAACTACTGTGGAAATCTGTGTGGAGATTCCTCAAAACATTAGGATTAGAGGTTCCATTTGACCCAGCTATTCCCCTTCTTGGTATCTTCCCAAAAGAATTAAAAGCATCATACCACAATGATATATGCACACCCATGTTTATAGGGACACAGTTTGTAATAGCTAAATCTTGGAAACAATACAAATATCCATCAATCAATGAATGTATAAAAAATGATGTGTTTCTTTTAATACAATGGAGTACTACTCAGCCATAAAGAAACTTGAGACACTTATAGCTAAATGGATGCAACTTGAGACTATACTCTTTAGCAAAATAAATCAAACACATATGTGTAAATATTGCATTGTCTCTCTGGTATGAAAAACTGAAAGTGTAAAAAAGGACCCACATGTATATTAGATAATATGAAATAGGAAGAAACTGTTCAAAAGGAAAGGGAAACTGTCAAGGAGGGGGGAAAGCAAGGGAAAAAAGAAAAAAATGAGAAAGAAGAAAAAAATGAGAACAAAACTTTTATAAATAAGGGATGGGGTGGAAGGGAGGGGAGGGGATTGGGAGAAAAAGAGGAATCAAGATACACCATGTACAGGTACAGACTCCCTTTGATGATGTGATCATTACATGTATCTAAATTGTACCAATGAAATGAATTTTAAAAAGAGAAATCTATCAAGTACGAAAAGAAGCAGCAAAATACAGCTCATAATGAGGGAAGGAAGCAATGAATTGAAGCTTACCCAGAACTGAAACTGGCATTAGAATTACTAGAAAAGGATACTAGAATACTCTAGTTATTTTAAATGAATTTCCTATGCTCAAAAAATAACATGAAGATAAAAAGGCAGTTAAAATATCAAAACTTCTAGTAATAATTATACTGTGAGTCACAAAAAAGTACTATATGGAATTATTAGTAGATTAAACATTATGAAAGAAAAGTCAGTGAACTTGAACACATAGGAATAGAAACTATCCAAAATTAAATATGGAGAGAAAAATGACTAAAAATTTAAGCAGAACATTATTTATTATGTATAAAGGAA
This sequence comes from Heterocephalus glaber, assembly GCF_000247695.1. The sequence continues at coordinate 5,647,853 of NW_004624851.1, read as the reverse complement.
AAAACAAGAATTTTAAATAGCTTTGTGTACAAAAATAAAGATCATAATAATCTTTGCCTTATTACTCAAATTGTAAATGTTAAAACATATCAATTTTTATAAGTGCCAATGAAATTTGATGGGTTTAAATTTATTATTTGATAAATCTCTGAAGAAATTAACTAGCAGTGACTAATATTTTCAAGGAATCTTGATACTCATATTGATTCAGAAAGTTGGTTTACATGAGCCATACATTTAAGATCAGTGTAAGACGCTGATATTCATACTGAAATAATTAGAAAGATATGGCCATATAGTCTACTTTTATACACAGATGCTTGAGTGTTTAGAAGAAGCTGAATGGAAGGTACCAGAATAAAATTACTCTGGTATCGCATATTCAAAGAGTACCCTGTACTCCCTTCTGAATTATGCAAAGTTTAGAACAATCTTATTCTTAAGTGATAATGGGCAAAATGAAACTCTTAAACATTTCTTAAAATTTTCTTTTTTTCAAGCTCATATTGAATCCCAAATGGGTTATGAATGCTGGGAAGATATAAGATATCAACGTAAATCTATAACTAGCATGGACAAACTTGTTCAGATAAAATTCGAATGAGAAGTCTGAAACCTATAAATCATTAACCAGAATGTCATTGATTTTGGAACAGATTCATGAATATTTTTAGAAGTATGTCTCTCCATATTTTCAGGTCTATTTCAAAGCAGGCATAAGAAAAAAACAAGGTTTCCCTGGGATTTAGCTCAGTGGTTCCGCCGCCTGCCTCGCAAGCGCAAGGTCCCGAGTTCGATCCACGGTACCAAAAAAACCAAAAAACAAAACAACAACAACAAAAAACCCCAGAAATGAACAAGGTCATTTTGAGAAGGCTAAGTCTCCTTTTACTTTTGCAAATGCTTGAAGAGTTCCATCAACATTACATGATACTAATAGTCTAGAAAATTCAGGTCTCAAAGCGGTTGTTGATGAACAGAAATCAGGAAAGATTAAAAAATCAAGATAAAATCAGAAATTTTTGAACTTTTCTTCATTTACATGTAAATAGATTTACTGCATGTTATTCACTGTTATCATAGTGTATAATGTACTGTACAACGAATGTACTAGTAAACAGGCTGTTTTCAATTTGATTTTGATTTCTTTGTTCCTACACTGAAAAGAATTTCAGGACTGATAACTTGGAAGAATGGGTCACAGAAACTTACTATTATATGTAGTTTTATTGTTCTATATTTGAGTGTTACTGATTTTAAACACAGTTGTATGAATTAATTTGCAGAAAAAAATAATTATACTACTTCTACAAGATATCAATTCTGAAGCGAATTTGTATGGATGAAATATACTGATATCTGATAGCAATATCTGTTTGGGCTGGGGATTTAGCTCAGTGGTTCTGCCGCCTACCTCACAAGTACAAGGTACTGAGTCCGATCCCCAGTACCAAAAAAACCAAAAAACAAAAAACAGCAACAAAAAAACAAGCAATATCTGTTTGATTCATGTTATCATCTTTAAATGTAAGGTAATTTCTCTGGATACCCAAATTTATTGTTTTCTTCCATTACTGAAACTTACTTCTTATGGTCAGAATTTTTGTGTCCCTAAAAAATTCATATGTTAAAATATAGTCATAAATATGATAACATTACAAGTGGGGTCTTTGAGATTTAATTAGCTCCTGAGTACAGAGCACTCATGAATGGGATTAGTTCCCTCATAAAAGAAGTTCAAGTTACCTTGCATCCTCCTGCCATGTAAAGACCTAGCAAGAAGACACTTCTATAAACCAGAAAATGGGAAGTCACCAAATACTGAATCTGTCAGTGACATGATCTTGGATTTCCCAGTCAACAGAATGAAGAGAAATAAATTTCTTAAATAATGAATTATATAGTTTATGGAATTTTGTTGTAGCTGCCTTAATTAAGACCCTACTAATGTGTTAAAATGTACTCAAAAAAAATTTACATAGATTTTCATGTGCTTTTTAACAATCTTTCTTGGCAATACAAAATCTTGCTATTAATAAATTTTTGATATAAAAATATCAGTGCTATCATTCATTGATCAGACAATTCACAAAGCACTTTAATGCTCAACATAATTTTTTAAATCATTGAATAATCAGAATATGTAACCAATTTTACTGATGAAGAAACTGATATTTTTATTTGAATGAATGATATAATGTTAGTTTAGATGTTGTTGCAAAAATGTCCTCAGATTCACCAAATATAAGGTAAAGCAAAGTTAGAGGAAGCACAACTACAAATGTTATAGCAAATCTGAGGAAACACATATAAAAACAAATTACATTACAAAGGCATGATTCCTTTCTTTAACAAGGAAAGCGTTATGTAGCTTGTAAAGCATGGCAATAACCACAATACCTTGGATGTAGCAAAAGCAGATGAAAGAAGTATTGTAAAATAAATAGGTCATAGGTCTTCCAGACAATCATGCCTGTGTCCAAGTCTAGCCTGTGTCACTTATTAGCTATTTTATATCACCTGGACAAATCATCTCTCTTATCGGGTTTCCTCATCAACAGACTGGGATTAATGATAATGTTCATCTATTAGAGAGTGTTTTGAAGATTGAATTAAATCCAATAGGTTAAGTGAATGGTATTTAATAATTGATCAAAAGTGTTCACTATTCTTTGTATTTCTTTCTTTTTTTTCCCATTAAGTTTATTGGTACATTTTTGGTATAAAATACAGTTACATTCATCATTGGGATCTTGTACCTTTACACGAGTATCTTGGTTCTTATTTTTTTTTCCCCTTCCC
>NW_004624851.1:5624550-5642286 GCF_000247695.1 Heterocephalus glaber | reverse complement strand
ATCTGTGTCCTCTCTAGATTTATTAATCATGTCTTGCACCATGAGCTAAATCTTTGCTGTTATCTGAGTAATTATTCCTTATTTCATTTTTGCCAGATCCTCTTTTGTTGCCACTTCAGAGTCCAGGTGGTTGAATATCAGATAGTTCCATCTCATTTCCCTTTGGGGTTGCTGTAGGTGATCCAGGAGTCTGTTTTTGAGACTTGTTTACGTGTCTTCTCATTTCCATGGGAGGGGGTGTTTCTGGTGCCCACGCGGCTCACCTTCTCTGACCTAGGAGCTTGGGATGGAGGTAGGGAGCTTCCTTCCGGGTTCTCCTCTTTGTATTTCTTAAAGCTAAACCTAGTAACAGGAACCAGTCAGAAGAATCTATAAACACTGAACATATATAAACAACAAAAATCAAAATGAAACAACAAAAAGAATGACTTTCATATATCTAGAAAGAATAAATAAGTTTTCTACACAATTGGATTTCAGCCAAGGATGCAAACATTATTATATTGTTAAAAAGCATTTTCTTTAATATTGAGAAAATATTAATATTTCAAGAAAAAACATTTAATTTTATAACTACTCACATATTTTCTAATTAAGCTATTCAGTTTCTTTGTTTTAAACTGTGCACAGGTAATTTTGTGGAGTTTCATTTTACCATTGATATCATTCCTTAAAGTGACATTATTCAAATTTCTTTCTAATATGCAAACATAACTACTTTTTTTCTTTTTGAACAATCATGATCTATTATCAAGAATTATAAGATCTGTTTTTTTGAATACTAAGTCTCTTTTTCATTCATATAAGAAAATACTTGAGGATAAGTATTTTAGTCTTTTAAAAATGGTTTACATAGCTCACAGTTTGGAAATTGAAAATACAAGATTGGGCAGCTATACAGATTTGGTGTTTGGTGAGGGTCTAATGTTGGATAGCATCATAAGAGGAGCACATAGGAGAGGAATTGCATGGTGAGACAGGAAGCCAGAAAGGGAAGAGAGGCAAGATTTTTTTCTTTTTACAACAGCTGTCTTACAAAAATGTAGAAGTACCAAAGGGAGCACTCACTGTGACCTGATGACCCTCACAGGGCTCTTAAAAGTTCTATGACTGGGCCGGGGATGTAGCTCAGTGGCACAGAGCCTGCCCAGCAAGCGTGAGCCCCTGGGTTCAATTCCTGGTACTAAAAAAGAAAAGTGAAAAAAAAAAAAGTATTTTCCTTTGGGCCAGGGATTTAGCTCAGTGGTTCTGCTGCCTGCCTCGCAAGTGTAAGGACCCGAGTCCAAACCCTGGTACCAAAAAAAAAAAAAAAGATTAAATAAAAAGTTCTATGACCTCCCACATGTTCACACTGAGGCCCAAGGCTCTAACACATGAACCCTTGAGGGACATACTAAATCCACATGTAAGAAACCATAGAAATGTTTAAATATTTACCCACAAAATGTAGAATATGCTTTTTAGGTTACTCTTTCTTCGTGATTCTCAGTCATGCAACAATTAATTTCACGTCCTGTAAATGATAAACTGAGGTCAGAATGAGTAAGCACCACAGATTACAACATTAAACTGCCCCATTCATTTTCAAATTTTAATTTAATTAATGACCCAATTCCATTAAATGTTTCTTTAAATTGAATATTTATCTGGTTAATCTCAGAAGAGCCAAATTAATATTGTGATAATAGTCAGTAAATATTCCAAATGTAAGATTTAAACTCTAGAAAACTTAATTTGTGTCCAAAGCTATATGAATTATAGATATGTCCTATGAAATACCAGCATAGAGACTAGGCAGGTGGCACAGGCCTGTAATCCCAGCACTTGGGAAGCTGAGGCAGGAGGACTGGAGGGGTTGCAGGGTAGACTGGGTTACATAGTGGGTTCAGTATGAGCCTAAACTACATAATGAGATCTTGTCTAAAAACACAAAAATAAAAACAAAAACAAAAAAACATGTAAGTAACTCATTGTAAAAGAGGTGTACTTTGGAAAAATAATAGTCAAACTGGCAAATATCATTCTCTTGTAAGCTGTCAGAAGTTGATTCAAAAGACTTAGATAGCTTGATGTGACCTAGCACTTTTGTTTATTATATTAAAAAAGAAAACCCACATGACTTATCATGTCAACATTCAGATTCAAATGGCCTTTGGTACTGAATATATAACCTTTGCGTAATTACATGGCATTATGCATACAAAAAAGCAGAGTTAAAAACTAAAAACTTTAACAATTCAAGTCATCTTAGTTCATGCCTCTGAAATTTTAAATAACCAATTTACTAGACTTTGAAATCTAAAAAGGTTGTAAATTTGAATGAAAAAAGTCCTTCCTGAATGCTTATTCCTTACTTCCTAGCCAAGAAGAGTGTCTTTAAAATATTAGACCTTGGCTTCTGTAAGGGACATTTAATGCCTGCTAGAATTCACCGTGAGATGGTTGAGAATGGCTACATTGACTTTTCTATACAATTCATTCTTACATTTAGTGGGAAAACTTTATGCTCTTATTTTTTAAATTCTCTAATCACCTTACCTCAGATGAGCAAAAATTTTTCCAGTGAGTAAATTGTTATCTTACAATTCATTTCTAAGATGAGATATATAATAATTACAAGTAATTAAGGGAAATTAAAATGCAAATTTAAACTGATAAGCAATAACTCGGTAATGAGTTTGAATGGTTTTTTTGAGATATCACCATTCCTTCTTATTTTCTACATAAGTGTAGGCTTTGAAGGATAAATGCTTTCAGTCTATTTCCTTGTAAATTTTTGACTGCTTTCTATCTTTTTTTCACACATTCTCTCTATATAATGAAAGGATAAATTTATGTGTTCTCAACTATTAAATTTTCATTCCATCTGAAAACTGAAAGACAATCATATCTGGGTAAAGGTATTCCTGAGATTTATTTCCAGTTTCATTGCTGATTATGACACTTCAGACAACTCATTTAGATTCTTTTATACTCTCATTTATAATGTGCTCATGTACTTGTAGTCTGTCTCACAAAAGTACAGCCAGTAAGAATTTTCCAGCTCGGGCCGGGGATTTAGCTCAGTGGTTTCGCCACCTGCTGCGCAAGTGCAAGGACCTGAGTTCGATCCCCGGTACCAAAAAAAAAAAAAAAAAGAATTTTCCAGCTAAATATAAAAATTAGAAATGAATTATCTCACCAGAGACAAATGCAGGCATATAGGTAGACAGTCTTTTAGTTCTCCACTAAACATCCATTTGATAAGGACTCTGAAACTCTGAACTATCAAACTGGCCCTTCATTTCATAGGTCATAGTATAACCCAATAATAACACAACAATAACAACTAACAACAAATATGCTCTTTCCTAAACCCACCAATAAATATATAGACTCAAACAATTTAAAAGTGTCATAATCATTTCATCCATTTTATACTCATTTGAGTGGGATTCAGGGTGATGGATATTTGGTGCCTTGCTTTTAAGTATCTTTTCTCATTATCAGAGTTCACACATTTTATTCTTGTGATAGATAAATGGTCAATCAGTCATGCAGATGCACTGAAGGCAATAGGTAAATACACAAATGAAAAAGCAACAAAGTTTATCTTTTGCTACTCACCAAGAAATCTTGGTTTTGGTGACTTAATTGTGCTCATAAAAGCATGCTCACAGAAGAAAAAACTCACAATTCAAAAAGGAGATGGAAAGAGACTCAATTTCTTCCTACTGTGTGTACAATGCCCTGTTCATCCTATAGTTGACACTTTTAGCATTTATCATATGCTAATTGCTTTGTTGAGATTATTTCACTTAATCCTCACAAAACTTCTATAAAGCAAGTAATGGCACCATCTCATTTTACAGCAAAGGAACCTAAATCTAAAATATATCAATTAACTTGGTCAGGAAAATCCAGTAGAACAAGGGCAATTTCCCTCCACACCCTGTCTTCTTAATCACAGTATTACATATTTTTTTCACTATTATCTCTTTTTCCTTCTTGGGTTTTTGTTCTTACTATCCTAACTGAAGGGTTAGAGAATATTTTTCTAAGCAGTGCCAAACAGTGCATACGTTAGGCTTTAACCACGTCGTCTCTGTGAAACTACTCAACTCTGCCTTTCTAGAGTAAATTAGCCATAGACAACACTGAAACAAATGGCCATGGCTGTGTTCCAATTAAACTTTATTTATGGACACTAAAATTTGAATTTTTTATAACATTCTGAATGACAAAGCATTATTTTCCTTTGGATGTTTTTCAACTCTTTAAAAATGTTTAAAGGATTTTTAGTATGTGTTTCCTATAAAAATAAACAGAGAGCTAATGAAACCCAAAAGTAGTTTATTGACCTCTGGCATAGCCAACACAAAAGTGGGTTCCTTAACATGTACCTATTATTCTGTGTGTATTCTACTTGCCTTCAGACCCCTTTTATTACTTTTATGCCAATTGTACCATTTAGGTTGACTTTCAGAAACATGTGTTTTCCAAATACCCTTCTCTGAATAGTTTCACCTCTCTCACACAGTTTTCAATTTCTAAAATTAACTCATTACCCCTTCATTTATAACATTAGAAAATAACACAAAATTTTCCATAATGAAAATTTCAAATTATTTTGCATGACTGTATGTGGTAGGATAGATAGTAACTCTATTAATGAGGTGATCAAGAGGGGAAATGGACCCATTCATATATTTCAGTGTTTGACATCACCATAGTCAATCAGCCATAACCATTTTGCCATAAGTGTTCTTTAGGGTTCAAGCAGTGTCATTAGAATTTCAATATAATGAGCTTAAAGAAATTTACACATAATTTCCAGAGTGCCACCTAAATATTTTATGTGTAATTATTTGGTTTGGTTTATAAATACTTATTTAAAAGAAGAGCATTTCTGTAGTAAAGGCAGGAATAAAAGGAATGAAAGCCACTTCAGAAGAACTGGCTGGTACAACTGTCTACATTCCTCACTGTAATGAGGATGCCTCCTATATTTTTCCATTTTGAACTGCTTTCTCTAGAGCCTTTACTTTTGCTCCAATTCTACATTTCTACTTTGTAATTTCCCTTCTATTATCATCTGGTACACTCAGGATGAGATAGTGAAGGGGTCTTAAACTTTGAAAAGAACCCATGTGTCATTCAGAACAATTCTAGGGGAAAGAAATAAATACAAGATAGCTGAATGAAGGGGTGTAGGTGTGAAGGAGAGAGAGGAAAAAAAAGTTTATTTAACTACTTACCAATCCAATAATTTAAATCCAGGATGATTAAAAATAGCATATTTTTCATTAATTTTTATATGATAATATAATGGGAAGTATAAAAATGACAATTTTATCAAATTTAGTCAATATAAGAATTGACTGGATGAAATGACACCTGCCCGGGCCATGCTTGGGATTCTTACTACAAACTCACCTTCTCAGGACAAACTTACTGTCTGAGTGATGCTCAGGGTAAACTGTTAAGTGTTTAAGTAAAAAAAGTTCAGAGAGTGTAAATGTTTTCATGCCCAGTTAGGTACAGTTCAAATGATAGCATTAAGACTATTTCTTTTTCCAATTCTTCACTAAACCTTTGGTTGTTTCTACTTGCCATCTTTCACTTTCTCTATGTGTCAACAAGATGACTGTCAGTAGCCTTGAATCCATGCATTCTTACAATTCACAATTGCAAATAAAGTCATAGTGTATTTCTTAAAAGCTCTTGGAAAGTTCTAGAGTAGGTTTTGATTGAGCTGTGTTGAGTCACATGGCTATCATTGAACCAATTCTCGCCAGAGTCATTACATGCAGTTTTTGGCCAAATCTCATTTGTCCCCACCCTAAATTCATGTGGGAGACTAATGTAAATAAAATCACATAAACTTTACAGAATTCCCATACATTGGAAGAGGAGTGTTTCTCCAAAATAAGGTGAGTTGAGAAGAATAACACCCATTCATGAACTAGACTTTGTGAATGACATACTAAACCAACTCTATGATATCATTTTCATTGTCCAATTTAAAACTGGAAAACTCAGGATATGCAATGGCTCTGAAATATTTATAGCTGCAAAATAGACAAGGGAAAACTATGATTTAGGCCCAGAGGAACCTAGGGTTAACCTAAGAACCATTTTATCCCTGGTCAATATAATGGTGTTACTTTAATGGTTGCGTATTTAGACTAAGACATATTTAATAGGTATACATTACTATGCAAAAAAATCTATCTAGAGATTAAGTATTGCTTGTGTTACAATGTAAGATTATTATATTAACATCTCAATTAATGTAACTGAGATTTAAGTAGGTAGTAAAGTCAAGATTTAATTCTTGTTGTTCTTATTTTCCTTGTGTCTATTTGATTACAAATTCATGCCTTTTACTGCTACCATGCTGTTTTTTACCTTTTAAGGTTAAGAGGATTGGTACCTATTCATACGTTCCGCAGCATTTGTAGACATATAGTGAGATGTGTTCTACAAAGCAACTCCCACAAATATGTTCCTATATTGTATTTGTGCATTACATCAGTGAAGCTATTTATAATGTTAAAGGATAGAGAGTTTTCAGAATATGGGGCTTTCTGTAGTTTCATCTCTCCTATGTAAGGAAGTTTTTCATTTCTTTGTTTTAAATAACAGCTTTATTGAACTAAAATTTGCACACTATACAATTTACAAACTTAAGGTGTATGATTCAGTAGATTTTAGCATACTGACAGAGTTGTGCAACCATGACCACAATCAAATTTGGATCATCTTTTAACTCCTAAACTAAACAATCTAGCCACTAACTATGATCTCCCAATGTAAGGAAGTTCTTCTGAGAAAATATTACCTAACTTCAGCTCAGTACTTATAATTTTCTCTCCTGGACACAAGAGAAAAGCATTCCTCATAAATAAGATTATTGAGAAAGCAGTATATCTTACAACTCTCTTCTTTAGCCTTAGTAACATGCAGCATCTTAAAAACATATTTCTTTGGTTTATATATGTATAAATTATATTCTTAAAGTAAAAAATTCTTTTTAACTCTACTTGCAGATAGTATCGTCATCTACGTAACATATTTTGAGAAACACTCTAAAAACTATTAAAACTAATAAGTTCAGGAATGTAGCAAGATGGACAATCAACATATACCAAATTTTTTTCTACACATTAGCAATGAAAAATTCACTCACAAATGAATGTAAGAAAACAATTCCAATTACACCATCAAAAATAATAAAATAAGTTGGAGGAAATTACAAAAAAGTTACAATACTTTCATACTTAATGTCAATGACATACATTAAAGATGATCAAAATATATGAAAAAGCATCCCTTGCTCATGCATTGGAAGATTAACATTGTTAAGAAACCAGTACTCTACAAACTGATCTATAGATTTCACACAATCTATATCAAGCTCTCAGTTGCTTTTTTTTTTTTTTTTGCAGAGATTGATAAGGTTTCCCAAAATTCATATAGAAATGAAAAGGAAAATAATAATCTTGGTTAAGATGCACAAATTTGGAAAACTCATATATCCTGATTTTGGAAATATACTACATAAATACAGTAACTAAGATTGTGTTGTACTGGCATAAAGATAGACGGATAAATCAATGCACTGTAATTAGAAATTCAGATAGTAGCCCTTATATTTAGGGTTAGTTGATTTTTAACAAAAGTACCAACATAAAGCAATGAGGAAAATATAGTCTTTTCAACAAATGTCTCTGGACAACTAGATAATTCATGCCAAAAAATGAGGATGGACACTTACTTGACACATATAAAAAGGTTACTCAAATTGGATGAAAGTATAAATTTAAGACCTGGAATCATAAAATACTTAAGAGAAAATATATCTATAAATCTTAGCGATCTTGGTTAGATAATAGTTTCTTATGACACTAAAACACAAGCAACAAAAACAAAACAAAAATAGATAAATTAAACTTCATCAAAATTAAAATCCTCTGCAAATAGTGATAGAAAAAACAAATAGGAAATCATATTCATAAATCATATGTGTGATAAAAGATTGTATACAAAAACAGTTGGAGCCCAGACACACAAAGACAAATAACCAATTTTAAAGCAGGCAAAGGAGATGAATAGACATTTCACCAAAGAAGATTTACAAATGAACAGTAAAGGTACAAAAAAAGCTCAACATCATTAATCACAAGATAAAGGCAAATCAAAATTGTAATGAGATGTCACTTTACACTAAGTACAATTAGAAAGGACAGAGAAGTATAGTTGTTGATGAGAATATGGAAAAACTGGAATTGTCATACGTTTGGAAATCTAAAATCACCTAGAGGCTTTATAAAACAATTTGACAATTCTGCTAAATTGAAACATAGTTACTAACACAGAATTTCCACCCACAGGTATATAAGCCAAGAGAAATGAGAAAATATACAACCACAAGAAATGTACATAAATGTTCATAACAGTGTTATTTATAATAGTCCCAAACTAGAAATAATCCAAATTTTCTTTAATTGAAGAATAGATAAACAAAAAGTTTATATGTACAATGGAATATTATTGTGCAATAAAAAGGAATTAAATACTAATATATGATGGAACATGGATAAGCTGTGAACATATTATATTAATTGAAAAAAGCCACTCATCAAAGGCCACATATTATATGATTCCATTTATATGAAATGTATAGAACAGGAAAATCTATAAATCAGAAAGTAGATTAGGATGCCTAGAATGAGAGAATGTTAGAAGAAAATACAGAGTAACTGCTAATGGTTAGGGGGTTTCTTTTGGGAGTGATAATATTCTCTAATTGATTGGGGTATCATTGTGTAACTGTGTGCACACACAAAAATTCATGCGCTAAATACATAATTTGTATAGTAAATGAAATATATTTGTATAAATAAGGTATTAAAAGGAATGTAATCATTCAGGCACAGTGGCAGCCTATAAGCTCAGTAACTCAGTGACATGAGGATCATGAATTTGAGGCAGCCTAGATAGCATATGAGACTCTGTCTTGAAATAGCAAAATAAATAATCAGAATAATGTAATCATAATTTACTTACATGCCATTTTTTAGTTATGTTGAACTAAACTTTCTTGCCATTTTGAGATCTTCTTTGACTAATATGTATTTATTGAATATCTCTCCCACAGTGCTGCAAAAATAACTAAGGCCTTATCTTTGCTGTCAGAGTAATCTCAATCTAATAGTGAGAAAAACAAATAAATAATATCAAAGGGGTTAAGATAATATGCAGTGTATCAGGATTATACCAACTGCTTTAACAAATAAACCGCAAAGTTTCAGTATCTCAACATATTTAGTTCTTCTCATACAACTACCCAGTGTAGGCACTAGTATCTCATACAAGTATTATTTCATACAATTATTTCAAGTACTCGATCACCATTCATGTTATTTCAGCATCCACTAGGACCCCAGAATCTTTATTAAGCAGATATAAGATAAAAGAGAGTAAACACAGATAGTCCACCTGTTTCATTACTTTCTTGACCCTGCTTCATTCTTTCCATTGATAATAACTGGTCCCAGGACAATCACTCCCAAGTGATTATTGTATGCAATGAAAAAAGTTTAATCTTGCTAAAACTAAGAGGAGATTTAATGGTTTATATTACTAGATTTTATGAGAGTAGATCTTGCTTCAGGGATATCTGAATCCCATATGTTCCAAGAAACTATGAAAGTGAAATGAAGATGCATTTTCTCTTTTCCTCTCTTAATTAGCTCTGTATTAGATTCATTTTGAAACTGGCTGGCTTCACAATATGACAGAGTTGTCTACTGGCAGCTCCTGACTTACATAGGCTAACACTCACTATCTTGAAAGGTTAGAGACACATTTTCTATCAGAAAATATACCCTTTACTACAAAATATTCTGATTACCTTGATTTGTATTATGTGGCCAATCTTTACTGGATGGCTGTGGAAGTGCTCTGATTTGTCAGGTATGGTTCATGTGTCCACCCCATGTTAATAATGAAGTATATTCCTTTATTAGCAGTTCAAATAAGTTTGCAAGAAGAATTTTTCACAGAAATAAAAGAGGGGTTCTTTACCAGGAAGAGATCAAAAGAATATGGGCACATAAAAAGTTGTATCTACATTAAGTAGAGAGTCTGAATCTGTAGGTGAGCTCAAGACATGATTATATTTTAAATCCAAATAAAATCCAAAATTGTGACTCTCAGTCTCTAAAGATTTACCAAGAACATGAAAAGATTTTGAAATTTTTCAGAGGCAAAGTCCATCTAGACTGATTTTATGGGCATCATGATGGTTTTCTGCCTTAGAGAATATTTGCACATCTTTTTTCTAAGTAATAGTGATCTCCAACATGGAGTATATAAGCTGGTGCTTAGAGATATGAGAAGAAAAAGATTTTATTTATAATTTTCAGAATGTTACTGATGCACTTACTGTTACAGAAACCAGACCACTAGATAATGGAATCTATTCAACAGAGATATTTTAAGTGACCCAGGAACTAGTTTTTGTTATGCAGAGATTCTTTGATTATCTTGTGGAAACCTACTTGAAGGAGTTGTAGAACTTAAGGATGTATAAAGCACTTTTACTGAGAGATGTGTTTCAAGTGCGACTACCTTTATTTACTATGAAGACAAAAGATTGTCCGTAATGTACTTTTAAAAGAATAAACACTCCATCTGTCTTCAAATGAAAAGTAATATTTTAACAATAATGGAGAAGACATACCATTTCAAAAGAAATTCACAATATAGAGTGATAACCTTAAAAATGAATATTTACAAATTTTCCAACATTGTGTATTTATTGTTAAAACTATGTGCACCTCCTTAAAATAGAGCTCATGTATTTTTACTCTTAAAATTTGGAGACAATAGAAAAGTTGACAATAGATATAAACTATTCACAGTAAAAAAAAAAAAAAAGAAATGGTCCTTGGAAAAAATATTCACTCTCACAACTGAGGCATTAAAACTATACTGAGATAGCTTTCCTCATATATATTGACAATAAAGTCTGTGAGTTTAGAGTAGAGAAATTTTTACTCTTAAGTTTCTGATGAAGGTGCCAAGTTTTATGATCCCCCCCCATTGAAGAGCATTTGATATTATCTAACAAATTTATGTGTTTTTTTTTCAATCAACAATTCAACTTCTAGGAATCTACTATTAAGTACAACTCTAACACTATGAAACATCCGCACTAGGTTATTCATTTTAACATTATGAGTACTGACAAAAAATTAGAAACAATCAAGATACACATTCATAAGGAATTGATTATGTAAATTATAATGAGTCACACAAGGAAGTACATGTTTCTTAGTTGGGTTTTCCATTGCAAGGCACAATATTTGACATCTAAAACTTAAAGGAGGAGACATTTCACTTGACTCATGGCTCAGGGGATTCAGTCCATGGTTAGCTGAGTCCAAGGTATAAACATCATGGTGGAAGGACATGGCAGAGGAAAGCTGCTCATCTAATTCCACCCATAAAGCAAAGCAGGAGAACAGTGCCAGAAGGGAAATAAAGAAGATCTAGACAGATTCCAAGGCCATGCTACCATGACTTAAGCAGAGATGCCTAGAAGTATGATCCTCCTCTCACCTAGGGTGTACTCCAAAGCCAGTCAAGTTGAACTCTACTCTAAATGTCACAAAAGGTAATTTTTGAAAAAAGAAGATTTGCTGATTTACTTGTCTTTACAAATAGAAATACAGCAAGGAGAGAAAAGCTAACTAGAAACTTATAAGTTAAAAAATGGAGAGAGGTGAAGAAGAGAGGTAGTAGCAAGATTTTCCTGAACAAATCTTATTATGTGGAATTTTGAGCTATGCAAATAGTTTATTTAAAAACAAAATTAAATCAACAATTTAAAGCATAATTTTAAACACAAATAGAAATATATAAGCATGGACAATATCAGATATACTACACCAAGAAAAATTATCTTAAATAATTTTAACACAATAATCTGCACATCCTGAATTGAATGTATTCAAAAGACAAAAAAGAATTGCAGAGGAAGCTCAGTAGGGTATTTATAATACTGACTAGAGGTTTTTTTTTTTTCCATTAAGTTTATTGGTACATTTTATGTATACAATACAGTTACTTTCATCATTGGGATCTTGTACCTTTACATGATGTATCTTGGTTCTTATTTTTTCCCCATTCCCCTGAATATTGACTAGAGTTTTGGAAGTAAATATATAGCAAGATAAATAAGTACAGAAATATGTGATTAGACACCAATATTTTTATAGTAAGAAGAGACACAAATACTACTAAATTTATTAAGAAAAACTGCAATTTAAAATTATGTTTTCTACTATGGAAAGCAATACAGATATTTCTTTATAAATTAAAAATAGAATTATTATAAGATCCAATAATCCCATGTCCAGGAACATATACAGAAGAACCGAAAGTATCTTGAAGAGACATTTCCACACCCATTTTTATTGTATTATTTGCTATAACCAAGAGGTGAAGGAAACCTTTGTCTATCAATAGATGGATAAAGAAATAAAATGTGGCATTTATATACAGTAGAATATGATTCAACCTTAAAACAGAAGGAAATCCTGTCACGTGGTAAAAAAATGGATGAACCTGGACAACAATATGCTGCGTGAGTAAAACCACTCACAGAAGAGCAAATATTGCCTGATTCCACTTACATGAGATAACTAGCATAGTAAAAATCTTAGAGACAGAATGGTCTTTGAAAGGGACTGGTGGTAGAGGAAAAGAGAAATGGCTCTACAGCAGGCATAGAGTATCAGATTTGAAAGACGAAAAGTTCTAGACATCTGCTATACAACACTGTGAATATAGTTAAGACTATTGCATTATGTGCTTATAATGATTAGGATGGTAAATTTTAAATTGTGTGGATTTTTTTTAATCACAGTTAAAATTTTTTTAAAGAATGACAATATCAGGATGAACTAACAATATTAAAAAGTATATTTTCCAGCTCTGGTTATTGATAGTCCTAGAAGCAATGTCACTCCAGAAGCATGAATACACGCAGTGTAGTTCTCATTTCAGTTCCACAATAAAAGGGATCAGATCTCCCTTGGGGAATGAAGATTCCAGGTCTGGGGTAGGAACAACTGAAGATAACACTGAGAGATCTTGTGTCAGAGAATACGGGAATGTTCAAAGACAAATGAAGACATGCCACCTCACAAAGATACAAGATCCAGGCTGCTGAAGATTTAGCTCAGTGGTGCCACAACCTGCCTTGCAAGCACAAGGTCAATCCAGCTTGAAGAAGTTCCTGCTGGCCATGTTTGAAAAAATTGGGCATAGAAAAAAATAATAACTTTAATTGTAGTGCTCTGAATAAATTAAAATCTATTAATCCATAGTGATACTTCTCCCTTAAAAAGAGAGAAAGAGTGAGGTAGATAAAGGATCATGGTAATGATGACTAATGAATGGTAAAATAATTAACAAAAAAATTGTTGTACAAAGAATACTGACCCAGTGAAACTACACCTTGGAGACAGTATTTTACTTACAACGGAGGGATCTGGATTTCATTACCTTAAGAAAGTGATCAAACCTGCTGTCATTGGCATAGGGGCAGCCAGACCAAATGTGTCTAATAATATGATGAAAATTGAATTAAACAATATCATTTTTGAAATATATCCACCAAGTAATTAAATTTAAATTTGATTTAATGAAGCCTTCGGATACTTTGCTTGTAGAGGTCATATATACTTTATTAAGAAAAAAGGGCTAAAGAAATACACAGAAAATTGTAATATATCATCCTAGATTGCCTATTTGTTAAGAAAAAAAAGCCATGAGAGATATTTTTGGGGCAAATGGGAAAATTTTAATATAGACAAGATATTAAATAATGTTAAGAAATTATTGTTATTTTTCTTTGGTGTAATACTACTATAGTGATTATGTAAGAGAATATCTTAATTCTTAGTACTTCCAATCTGAATATGTAAAAGAAAGTACTATGTCTTCAATTTAGTTCTAAATGATTTATTACAGAAACAAATGTATCAACCCTATTTAACCAAAATGTTTACAAAAATTGGAAAAGAAAACTGAGCATTAGTATCTAGTAAATGCAGCCAACAAAACACTGTTTATTTGAACCTACATATTTTTGTGAAGTGATTTTTTTATTATAGCAACCATTAAAGCCAGGTATGAAAATATACTAAATTTATAACCAGATCATTTAATCAAGTATCACAAACTATTCAGCCAAGATATAAAAGTAATGAATTACATCCAGGAACTTTGTTCTCTCTAAAAAACACTTTATATAAAAAAAACTATCTATCTATCTATCTATCTATCTATCTATCTATGCGAGAACAAAAAAAGCTTTCTTTATAGTTAAAAATAGAATGTAGAATTTTTCAGTTATTTTATTTCAGCTATACCTCTTTTTTTATTTCAATAGAACTGTGGACCACTAGCCATTGGTATAATTGAATACCACAGACTGAGTCTATTCATCTTACAGTTCTCAAGACTCAGAAGCTCAAGACCAGGCAGTAACATCTGGTGAGGTCTTTCTTGCTGGTGGGGAATTTCTGCAGAGATACAGGGCTTCAAATGACATCATATGGTGATGCAGAGTGTCCTACCTCAAGTCTCCACTCCTTTGTTTTTTATACAATCATAGCCCCATTGGATTAAGGTCCCAACCTTGTAGATTCATGTAACCTTAGGTTACTTCACTAAGGTCTCAATTCCATGTAACATAGTTGAATGACAATCCACAGTGGAGATTAAATTTCTACATGAATTTAAGTTAGAACATTCAAATTACCAGATATCGTATTCTGAGAATGTGTATAAGCCAGTATTATGCTAGTGCACATACACATACATCTTGATACAATTATTCCAATGAATACACAATGTGCTCATGATTTTTATTTTCGTTAAAGGTTTTGGATGGCTTCAGAAGTATAAAGAGTCAATGTACAAGAAATTGTATAAATAAGTCTTGAAACACAATTTTGAGAAGGAAATTGAATTAATTTCTGTAGTAAACTGCCCAAATTTGTGGAGGTTATGTTCGTAGAGCACCTGCAAATTGTGAAAAACACTAAATTACAGATATAGTCAGAAAAGTGTGTATAAATGCCTATTTTTATAGTTTAAACCCTAAATATGCTGTCTCCTGCAGTTATGTAATTTAATATAATAAAATGCTGTATCAATAAAGCCTCAGAAGGTTCAGGGTGTTTTGGCAGCATCTTAGGGCTTTAAGAAGAACAAACTGAGAACCCTGGAGATAGCTACAGGTGGTACAGCAACCTGTTATGCTGTGGGAATGCTGGTGCATCTGCTGGAGGTGGGTTACAGAGCAGCAGCCAATCAGCAGCAAGAAGAACTGAGTAACACTTTTGGATTGGCTACTTGCAAACCTCCAGCAAAAAAAAAAAAAAAATCCGTAGGATATTTATGGTTTCCTTGAAATTGCGGGGGTTTTGTGAACAATAATTAGTTAGGTTTTAAGGAAAAAATCCTCGAACAACTGAGGCTGCAAATTCTGAACTGCGACTTCACGAGGATATACTGTATACCCATGGCTGTTCTGACACAGCACTACAAACTAGATTACTTAAAAAAAACAAAAAAGCAAAAAGTTATTCTCTTACAGTCCTAGAAGATAGAAGTCTGAATTCATTGTGTCAGCAAAAAGAGCTTTTTCTCAGGACTCTTCTCTTATGTCTCTCTCCAAACTTCTTTTGATGGTCAGAATTCTTTGCCATTCCTTGACTTTTAGGTATAGCGTTTCATTCTAGTCTCTGACTCTATCTTTACATGGTGTTCTCTTCTTTTTATAAAAACACCAGTCATACTAGAATAACCAGGTACATCTGTAACAAATTTATGTCCAAATAAGGCCTGACTATGCAGGGTTGGGGCTTTACTGTCTTTTTTGTAGGGGAGGATCACAATTGAATCCATATTAGAACTCTAATTGTTTTCTTAATGTAATTTGGGGTGACGATTCTTAGTGTCTTCTATTATTTATGCATTCATATATTTTGTGGAAAGAAATCAGAGGAAAGAGGAAAGAAGGAGGGAAAAAACTAAGATTTCTGAAGACATTTTGTATTGAGATTAATTTGACAATATTTCTACTAGAAATAATTATTTTGAGACTTCTAGAATTATTATCATTGATTATTCTGAAATAAATTTTTCTTGATCCAATAGCAGCAATGAGAACTATGAGTTCTACCTTTGCAGTTTCTTAATCCACATTATAAAGCATGACAATTTTCTGTTGTGTTTAAATTCTCAGCTTCACCTTTTAATATTATTATATTTTTTGTTCTTTTCAAGTAATTGACTCAAACATGTTCAATGTCTCTTTAAAATGAATTTTCCAAATATTATTACCTTCATAGTCTTTATCTTTCTTTAAATTGTGGATCCTACTTCCTTTTGACATATGTTCCTGTATTTCACTTCCAACCAATAAATCTTAAGTCTTATCTGTGAGTGACCTGTTTAATTGACTGGTGCTTTTGAAATGACATTTCTAATAGATATATTACATGGGAGTTAAAAGGAGGAAATGTTTGGTTTGTTGCTCACGGTTTTTCTAAGTACAGAAAAGTTGACATTGATTCCAATACACCAGTCTGTTTCAAGTTGTTCTGGGTTATTTAATACGATTTCAGTTTGACAGGCAGCAGGAAAATCCTATTTAGCATACAAATATAAAGAACAAAAACCTCTTCTGTAAAAATTAAACCTCTGTGGTGGTTGCTTAATAAATATTAAGTAACAACAGCAGTACTCATGGGGAAAATAACACAAAATAGTCTCTTATTGTTAGACACAAAAAGCAATTACACATTTTAAAGGCCAAATGACTTGGAAAAGCATGCTATATTTATAGATTGTTAAGTAATCATTTATCCCAGTTACTAAAATTCCCTTTTTAAGGTGTAAAGAATATTGTATTTAGAAATTTGTATTTTTCTATTCCCAAAGTGAGAGCACTGTGCCAATTCCACATTATATTTCAAAGATATCTGCTCAGTAGTTTAGGTCTTTGAAAAATTTGCATAGTGTAGCTGTCTTGGAACTATTCGTTTTCTCATTTTTTCTTTCTTTCTTCATGCTTTCATGTTTGCTAGTCTTTCTTTTGCCCTAAAATTTTCCCCCAGGTGATAATCTAATAGCTTCTTTACAGTAAGCCAGTATTTCAAACTGACAAGTAACATTAATGTCACCTGGAAACTTGTTAAGAATGTAAATTCTCAGGCCCTATCTCACATCTACAAATCAGAAACTCTGGGGATGGAGCATCATAAGCCGTGTTTTAAAAAGTTTTACAGTTGGTTCTGACAACACTGATACTATGAACCACTATACTTGTTCAAAAATGATAGATCAATTTGTATATGTTAGATACATCAAGAAAACTTGCTTTATAAAAAAGAAAGGGAATTTCTAATTAAGGAATTTTAGTTAACTAAGCAGTAAAAAGATAAAGTATAAAAAATGTCATTCTGATTCTCTCACATCACTTCTAATCTTTTTTTTTTTGCTTAAATTCTTTTATTGGTACATTTTGGGTATACAATACATTTACATTTATCATTCAGTGCTTGTGCCTGTACATGATGTATCTTGGTTCTTATTTTTTCCCCATTACCTGTATGCCCTTCACCCCTCCACCCTTCCCTATTTACATAGATTTCATTTCCATTTTTT
>NW_004624851.1:5579080-5623974 GCF_000247695.1 Heterocephalus glaber | reverse complement strand
GCCAGCATTTGTTATTGGTTGATTTCTTGATAGCAGCCATTCTTTCTGGGGTGAGGTGGAATCTCAATGTTGTTTTCATCTGCATCTCTCGAATGACCAGTGATGTTGAACATTTTTTCATATTTTTATTTGCTGCTTTTACTTCTTTACCACTTCTAATCTTAAAATGATTCTGCCTAACACACACAACTGCCTCATTCACTCATTTATTCAGTCAGCAAGTCTTATGGCTTGGGTCTACATGACCCCCAAAGCCTCATGTGGTCACAGGTGAGCCTTTTAAGAGGTGGCTAGATCTAGATTGTGAGATGATGGGATTAAGTGAGTGATGATGGTATCAAAGGTGTGTGGTTACTAAATTAGTACACTGATTGGTTTGGCATAGTTCTGGGTGTAGATAATGGGAAGGCCCATCCTGGGTGCAAGTGCTACCCACCTTAAGGGTGTGTAGCCTGGATAGAATGTAAAGGACAGAAAGAGGACTGCTGTTATTGCTTGATGCTGATTGCTACTTTACTGCTTTATTGCCTTCTTACCTTTTGCCCACTACTGTAGCAGATGTCTCTGTGCAGTATTAGCAGGCTATATGTGGCACAAGCTTCTTTCCTCTCCATAATTTGTCTGTGCTATATTAGGGATCCAACTGGGCATCTTAGACAGCAGAGCTGGGGAAGCATAGCTCCTCTGCTGATGGCTGCTACCCTGAACCAAGTCCTGGTCTGTGATTTTGCAGGGCCCCACTCAGTTAACTTCCAGAGAAGGTCAGCTTGTCTCCACTTAAATTCTTTTCCTCTGAATTACCCATTTGTTCTCTCCAGCAAGACATGGAAGTGCCTCCTTTTTACAGTCATGCTTGTGTTACACGCTATCACCAACTGTCCCAAAGCACACACTGCTTCCATTCTTCCCACACTTGTAATGAATAAATATTGGATGTCTTTGGTGCCTTTTGTCTTTGCTGACCAAAACAGCTTAGATCAGCCTGAGACTCACCTTCTCTTTAAGTCTCTCTCTTCTCTTTAGGTCCGTGTCTTTTGTTCTCTGTCTTATGTTTATGTTGTACTGTGCTGTGGGAGATTGAAACCCATGGCCAGAGTTTTCTATACACCATGAACTGTTTCTCCTCTGTGATGCCCCTTTGCCATGCCAACCTACCTTGGAGACAGCTGACACTGGACTGAAACCATTACAAACTGTGATCCTAAATAAACCTTTCCTCTTTTAAATTTGGGTTTTGGGTATTTTGTTTTTAGCAATGAGAAAAGCAATTAAGACAGTGAGTCAGTCAGTCAGGTGTCAAAAATTTATTTACAGATTTAGCTAGACATAATGCTAGGTGCTAGAGACAGAAGAACTTAATTCTTGCCCTTAAGATACATTCCATTTAGTGGTAGAAATTTGGTATCAGCTAATTACAATATAATACTGCTTTATAAGCACACTTAAATTCTAGGCATATAAAAAGAAAGAATCAGGATGGTATGCATTAAATGCCAATGTCTTTAGGACCAGCTATAGAGCCTACCTAGCTAGATAAGTGACTTAATTCTAGGGTTCCTGGCTTTTTTTTTGCCAGGGTCCTTGATTGTGAGGAAACACGGATGCTTCGCTATTCTGGAAATTATCAGAAATTACTTGGAAATTATCAAAATATACTTGAGATTTTATGATTTTAGAGTTGATTTTGATGAAGTGGGCATATTATCTTAGATAACCTAAAAGAACAAATGCTCAAAATGTTCAATATTATATAAGCTCAAAGGAATGATTTGTTCTAAAAATACTATTCATTTTAGTTTGCTGCCTATATGTTGCTGTGTTTATAATTTGCTCATATCGAATTAGAACTGCACTAATTTCCATGAGAAAAGTCAAGTTAAGATTTTTTTTGTCAATGCAATTAATATTTTAGCAGTAAGAGTAAACTACTTTGGTCCATACATCTTTTTACTAGTCAATGTAATAGTGAAATTAATCAAGAGTGTTTTCTATATGCAGTACGGATGATTTACTCTTGACACTTTGATTCTATAACACATTCATTCTGGAGAAAACTTTGTCCCAAATAGATAATTGTACTCTTATTCATGGATTTTAATAATAGGTTTAATAAATAAAACAGTATTTAAAATATTTTAAAGTATATTTTATCCACTTTCATTGAATTCAAGGTGCCTGAAGTTTTCAGATTAAATGTATCCTAAATATTTTTGTATCACCTTGAGTTATTTTATTTTACTTTTTTCTGTTAAGTTTATTGGTACATTTTAGGTATACAATACAGTTACATTCATCATTGGGATCTTGTACCTTTACATGATGTATCTTGGTTCTTATTTTTTCACCATTCCCCTGCCCTCCCTTCACCTCCTCCACCCTTCCCTATTTACAAACACTTTGTTTCCACTTTTTCCTTTTCTCATATTTTTTCTTTCCCCTTCTTTCCTTTCCCTTACCCCTCCCACTTCCACTACTCCGTTGGAACTTTTCTTCCTATTTTACAGTATTTATCATGCCTTTTGATTCTTATTTATACATTCAGTTTCTCACACTAGAGAAACTATTCGGTATTTACACATGTGTGTCCTATTTATTTCAGTTAAGAGTATGTCCTAGATATGCATCCATTTAACTATAAATGACTATAGTTTCTTGTTCCTTATGGCTGAGTAGTACTCCATTTTATTAAAAAAAACACATCTTCTTTATCCAGTCTCCAGTTGATCAGCAATTTTGAGTTATTTTAAATATAAAATTGATGTTTCCTTTTAATTATAGAACTATTCATTTCAATAGAGACAAGTGCTATCATCTGAAAATATTTTAGAACTTAATCCACATTGCAGTGATATTAAGAGACAGAGGCTTTAGGAGGTTATTAGGTAATGAGGGCACCACACATATGGATGGTATGATGGTCCTTAAAAATAGTCCTGAGAAAGGCTCTTTTCCTTTCCACCCTTTCTAGCCATGTGAAGACACAGAATGTTCCATCTATGATGAACAAGCCTCCATCCGATACTGAATCTGGCAGCCCCTCTATCTTGTACTTCTCAGCATCCAAAATTGTAAGCAATAAGTTTCCATTTTTTATAAATTATCCAGACTAACGTGTGCTATTATAGCAATCTATAAGAACTAAGACTAGTAAATATGTCAATTATGATTGATACTCTTTCAATAAATATTTGAAGGCTCGCTATTTACTTATTGTATTCCATATTAGCTCCATGAAGGTAGGCACTATTTCTCTTTTGTTAACTACTGTTAAATAAATAAATGATTGAATAAAGGCAAAAACGTTTTGGAATTGTGAAAATATAAGTGTCAGTGGTTTCTACCCTTAAAAATGTGTAGTCTTATGAAATAGAGAAAGTTAATTTATGGCGAAGTAGTAACTGGTATATATCATAAGGGCAAAATAGATCATTTCTATTTTATTTCTGAATACTGAATGATTACCTCAGACTAAGGAATTAAAAAAAATTATCAGGATATGACTCCATTTGTACATGAAGAATTTGAATATGTGCGAGTAGGAAGCATTTTAGGAATAACAAAAGTTTGAGCAGAGAAACTAACACAAAAATGCAGAAAAATCCATCATGGTGGGTTAGAAATAGAACTCACACTGTGCTCAGAGGACTCTCCTTGCCAGAATCTACTGCTACCCAGAAAAGGGAGCAAATGAAAAACCCACATGGGGGTCAGGGATGGGGGAAGGCAACTTGAAGAAGAAGCTCACCAGATGATATCTAGTATCAGGGATGTTTAAAGAAAATATCAGCATAGTCCCTTAATCTCAGTGCTACTTACAGTTAACCTCTGGTGAATATACCATCCTTGGAAAGTATTGAACACCCCGAGGGAAGTGAAGCCAGGGAAGGAAGCTTATTTTAAACAATGTCAGCCAGACGGTGGCCATCTGCATGCAGCCTAACTCCAACCTCCCAGTTCCCATTTGTTCTACCTCTCTTTACACTGGGAGACAGAGACCAGCAACCAAAATATTAGAGAAGACAGAAGCCTCAGATAAAGGCACAAAGGAACTTGGGCTGGAAAACTAATCAGAAAGAAGTGACTGAAACAGGACCTGTGAGTCCTATGAGTAGAAGTATGGTCTTGGTTCATGATAGAAGCTTTGAAATAAGAAGAAGCATGCAGCTGCTCTTACTGGTGTGATTCAGCTGTGGAGAAGAGAAAGCACAGTGCCACTTCTCTCATTCACACATCAATGATGCCAAGGTCTGTGGGCATGGGGTACACTGCCAGCCACTCTACCTTACAAATGCCAAGGAGCTTGGCACTGATCAGGGATCCATCCATATTGCTCACTAAAGACTACAGAGCTAGGATCCCATGAGAGCTTCCTCCCATAGGTTTCATAGGCACTTAGACATTTCTAATGTCCATGGAGAAGGGCCTTTTCTAGCTAAGTTCAAAACACCAGTAAATTTGAGGGATTGATGGAGAATCTAAATTAGGTGCATATAGAGAGTTTGGAGTGGGCCAAGTGACTGAGAGGAGCAGTAGAGTTTGTGGGAAATGCATGATGCACTCTCCAGGAGCATCATGGAGGGAGCTGACATAAATAACTTCAGGAATGGCCATGGAGGGAAGGGGGCAGGGATTGAAGAAGTCTTCCCCCAAATCACTTGAGCATCAGAAAAACAGAGCAAGTCCAAAAC
Source organism: Heterocephalus glaber (assembly GCF_000247695.1). Next base: position 5,619,286 of record NW_004624851.1, on the reverse strand, counting down.
ATAACCTAATGATGCACCTCAAGGTCCTAGGACAACAAGAACAATCCATATCCTAAGCTAGTACAAGAAAGGAAATTATAAAGATCAGACCAGAAAGTAATGAAATTGAGACTAAAAAATAATATAATCAATGAAGCAAAGAGCTGATTCATTGAAAGAATAAGCAAAATAGGCAAACCCTAAAAAATCTTACCAAAAAAGAAAGAAAAGATCCATATCAAAGCAAATAGAAATGAAAAAGGCAAAAATCACAATGGACATTGCTAAAATATAGATTATTATGAACTACTTTGAAAATCTGTACTCCAATGAACTGGAGAATTATGAAGAAATAGGATATTACCAAACTTAACCAAGAAGATATAAACATTCTTAATAATCCAGTAACAGACAGTGAGATTGAGGGAGTAATAAGAAACCTAAGAACTAAGAAAAGTCCAAGCCCTGATGGATTCACCATAGAATTCTACAAGAACATGACAGAGGATCTATTGCCAATACTCCTTAAACTCATTCATGAAATTGAAAGGGAAGAAGTAGGCTAAACATTACCGGCAGCTAGCATTACATTGATTCTAAAATCAGACAAGGGCTCAATTAAAAAAGAACACTACAGGCTAATCTCTTTAATAAACATATATGCAAAATTCTTCTATAAGATATTGGCAAACAGACTGGAATAAATCATTAAAATGATCATACATCATGAACAAGAGGATTTGTCTCAGGAATGCAAGAATGGTTCAATATATGAAGGGGAATAAACATAATACATCAATAATGCAAGGACAAAAATCACACCATCATCTCAATAGATGTAGAAAAAGCATTGACAAAAGCCAACATCCATTCATAATACAAACCCTGGAAAAAATAGATATAGAGAGACCTTATATCAATCTGAAAATTCACTTGTGAAAAACCTACAGTCAACATGTTAAATAAACAAAAATTATTTGAAACAAGAAAAGAATGTACATTGTCATCACTATTATTCAATACAGTAATGGAAACCTAAGCTAGAACAATCAGGCAAGAGAAAGAAATAAAAACATGCATATAAGAAAAAAAGAATTAAAACTATCATTAGTTTCAGAGGACACAATCTTTTACATGGAAGTTCCCAAAAATATCATCAAGAAACTTCTTAAACTAACAAATTCTGCAAGGTTACACTTAAAATCAACATTTTTCCTGCTCATCAATGATGAGCCAAACAAAAAAGAAATGAAGAAAACAATATAATTCACAATAGCTTTAAGAAAAAGTAAATGATTAGGAATTAAACTAACCAAGGAAGTGAAAGAACTTTATGATTAAAATTTTAGTACTAGAAAAAATGAGATCAAAGTGGACAACAGCAAATAAAAAGATATCACCTGTTCTTAGAAAAAGCACAACCAATATTGTTAAAATGGCCTTATCCTACACACATAAAAATGGCCTTACCTCAAAAGCTGATATATAGATTTAAGGCAATCTCATTCAAAGGACCAACAGCATTTTTCAAAGAATTAGAAAAAACATTCATAACATTCATATAGAAACAGAGAAGATCCAGAATAGCAAAAACAATCCTGGGCAACAAGAGCAAAGCACAAGGCATCAAAATCCTGGATTTTAATATTACAAAGCAGTGATAAAAACAGCATGATATTGGCACAAAATGTGACATATGAACCAGTGGAAGAGAACAGAGGATGCAGAAACAGACTCAGGCACATTTAGCTATCAAATATTTGACAAAGAGGCCAAAAACATATACTAAAGGAAAGATAGTCTCTTTAACAAAGGATGCTGCAAAAACTGGCTATATGTATGCATAAGAATGAATCTAGACACATATCTCTCAAAATCTACTCAAATAAAATCTAAATATTATTCTTTATGGCAGAATAGTACTCTATTGTATATAAATACCACATTTTTTAGCCATTTATTTATTGATAGACATATAGGCTATTTCCAAGGTTTAGCTGTTAGAAATTGTGTTGCTATATATGTAGGTATGCACACATCATTGTAATGTGATATGGCTTTAACTCTTTTGCTAAGATACCTAGAAGGGGAATAGCTGGGTCAAATAAAATTTCAATTTTTAGTTTTTTGAGGAATCGCCATACTGATTTCCATAGTGTCCATAGCAGTTTACACTCTGGCAAACAATGAAAAAGAGCCCCCCACCGCCTCTCTGTATTTGTTATTGGTTGATTTTTTGATGATATCCATTCTTTCTGGAGTGAGATGGAATCTCAGTGTTGGTTTAATTGCATTTATTTGAATGACCAGTGATGTTGAACATTTTTCTTGTATTTATTGGCCATTTGTACTTTTTCATCTGAGAAGCGCTTATTTATTTCAGGTGCCCATTTATTGATTGGGTCTTTATATTTTGGGAGTCTAATATTGTTGAATTCCTTGTTTATTCTAGATATTAGTCTTTTGAGGACTAGCTGGCAAAATTGTTTTCCCATTCTGTAGGTTGTCTCTTCACTCTGTTGGTGGTTACCTTTCCTGTGCAGAAGCTGTTTAATTTGATGTGACCCCATTTGTTGATTCTTGGTATTATTGGTTGTGCAATCGGGCATTTATAGGTAAACGGATGCATCCTGAGATGATAATGTTAAATGAAATAAATCAGACACAAAAGTTTAAATATCACATGGTTTCTCTCATATGAGATATCCAAAGTATAAATGAAGAACAAAATAAAAGATAGATAATAAGAAGTGAGATCTTTTTCAAATGGAAAGGGAAACAAGAGATGGATGGAGGAGAGAAGGAGAGGGCAGAAATGGAAGAAGGATTTTTATTTTAAAAAGTTGAAGAAAAAAATGCAAATAGAGCTTTTGAAAATGGAAAGAGGAAGAAGATTTATATGGAATGGTGAGGGATTGGAATGGAAGGAGTCAAAAATAAGCATTAAGATATGTTATATACATGTACAGACTCCCCCTGATAAATATGATCATTATGTACTGCAAACAAGTACTAATAAAAAATTTTTAAACTTACATATTGAAACAAAAACCCTACATCTGCTGGAACATAAAATAGGTAAATGTCTTGAAGACTTAGGCATAAGCAAGAACCTTTTGAAGAGAACCTCGTTTGCACAGAAAATAACATCAGGAATCAGCAAATTGTATTATATCAAATTAAAAAAAAAAAACTTCTGCACCTCAGAGGATACAGTCGAGTGAAGAGATAATCTACAAAATGGGAAGAAATTTTTGCCAGACATTGTTCAAAAAGAGGACTATTATCTAGAACATACAAAAAATTAAAAAAAAAACAATAAATAATGAACAACTGGAATGAATAGACAGTTCTCAGAAGTACAAATGCCCAGTTGATACAAGAAAATATGCTCAATATATCTGGTCATTAGAGAAATGAAAATTAAAACAACATTAAAATTTCATCTTACTCCAGAAAAAATGCTTATTATTAATCAATTGAATAATGGCCAAAATAAAAAAATAAATAAAATAACAACAAATGTTGGTGGAGCTGTGGGAAAAAAAGGAGCCTATAACCTTGTTGGTACAAAAGTAAACTAGTACAATCACTATGAAATCAGTGTACGGATGCTTCAAAATTAAAATTAGAAATTCCATTTGATCCAATATTCCACTTCTAAGAATCTTCCTGAAAGAATTAAAGATATCATATTACAGTGATATGGACATACCCATGTTTATATGAGCACAACTTATAATAGCGAAATCTTCAAAACACTCTGTGTGTCCATCAACAGATGAATGGATAAAGAAAATGTGGTATTTATACACCATGGAGTACTACTCTGCCATAAGAAAGATAAATTTGAGTCTTTTGAAGGAAAATGAGTGCACTTAAAGACAACAATGTTAAGTGAAATAAATCAGACACACAAGATTAAATATCACACAGTTTCTCTTATGTGAGAAACCCAAAGAATAAATAATTCAAAATGCAAACTGAAAGCTAGATAATAAGAAATGGGGAGGTATTTCTTTTGCAAATGGGAAGGGAACCAAGAGATGCATGGGGGGGGCAGTAAAAAGAATCAAGATGTGTTATGTTCATGTACCAAATCCCGATGATGCATGCAATCACCATATACTATAAACATGAACTAATAAATATATAAATTAAGAAATCTGTGGAGAACTAGGTGCTTGAACAGTCTCACTATGCTCTTCCTCTGATAAAATTGAAGGTTTTTGATTATATGACAGGCACAAAAATTTGGCTAGCCACATTCACAGGAGCTTAGCTGAAGTCTTACAGAACTCTGCCTACCAAGGGGAAAAGAAGCAGGCTCAGAGGTTCACCTGGAAAGGACTGTTTGCTTTCATTCCATTTTTCTTTTTTTTCTTTCCTTTTCCACCATTCATCTGAAACATATATATGTGGTGTTTATATATATGAAATAGAGAATAAGAATTAATTAGTATCTTAATTTAAATAGCATCTTTCGTGATAACATTAGTTTAATCTCCACCAAAACTTGTTCATTGAAGACACAAACATAAGCTTTTGTTAGCTTTTTATTTGGTTCTTACCCTCTTATAGTTTCCCCCAATCTCCAATACTTCCAGCCCTATTCTTTTTCTCCACCCCTGCAGATAACCTCTAAACTCCTTTACATCCCTTAATCCATATATAAATATGACATCAAAAAGCCATATCTAGATTACTACGTTCATTTGCTGTTGTCTCTATTTTCATTTTTCACTCTTATTAAACTATGTTCTTCCTTTTCTTTTTCTTACTCCTTTTTTCATATTCTACAACTAAATCTACTTATCATCAGCAATAATCCATTGTCTTTCTGGGTTGTTGAAAAAGAAAGTGTAACATTGTTAAAAGTAAATGCTAATAAAATCCCTCCTTATAGAACAGCAGAGGAGACTGACCTATTTATACTGAGTAAATGGAGGAGGTGCATAAGCACCAAAACAACCAAAGACAAGGTCACATCATAGGGAGGTATATACTAATAAAGTTATCTCAAAAATTATGAGAGAATTTCTCTACCCTAACTGATTTTCAGCCCTCATCAAAACAAAATCTATAGAAACATGAGAAAAAAAGCTAACAAGAAGCCTGGAAAGACCCACAACTCTCTGAAAACTGATATCAGAGTTACTGAACTAAAGAAAGTCACAGGCAAAGAACTCAAAAATCAAATACTTAAAATGTTTTAAGAAATCAAAGAAACAAAAAAGTAAATTCATACAGTGCTTATTGAACTTAAGGAGAATTAATTAAACAGTTATGGGAGTTAATAAAATTTTATCAGTAAACTAAAAGAAGACACAAAAATAAGCTGTTTGAACAAAATGATACAAAATATGAATGACCATTTTTTGTAAAGTATTACAAATTATCAATAGAAATCAAACAGATTTCTAGATGTTGAAAATTCAATTGAAAGTATGGGAAGCAGGTATGATCAATATGAGAAGAAAGTTTCAAGATTTGAAGACAAGATTGGTCCCAGACATCATGTACTCAATGATATACTAAATACAAGACACCACAGAAGCTGAATCCAAAAGCTTCCAAATGACTCAAAAAATCAACCTAAGAATTACTGGAGTAAAGGAAAAATTATAAGATGAATCAAGAGGTATGAATATGCATTTAAGAAATTAAGCAGAAAATTTTCCAAGACTAGGGAACGAATTCCATTTTAAGTTAAATGGTGAATATAGAAGTCCAAAGAACTATAACAAGCAAAGAACCATCTCATGACACATTATACCCAATATTCCAGAAACTCAGCTAAAGAAAGAATACTAAAAGCTATTACAGGAAACCAACAAATGAGCTAGTAAGGCAAGCCAATCAGAATAACAGTAGATTTCTCACCACAAAACTTAAAGACCAAGAAAGTTTGAAGTAAAGTTTTTCAAGCTCTGCAAGAAAAAAAAAAAAAACCTAGACTTCTATATTCTGCAAAATTATCTTTAAAATAACAGAAAAATACACATTTTTCATGACAAAGAAACCCTAAGACAGTCATGAACACAAGACCAGCATTTCAGCAAATATTTATGAGAAATCTAGATAGAGACAGAGAGACAACCAGCACCAAAGAGCCCAGAGGAAAGTATACAAGTAACAGACAGAGTAATTAAACAAAAGAAAAAAATAAAGGAATCATCACCATAAAAATTACACAATGACAGGACTCAGTAAATATCTTACAATAATGAATTTTCAATGTTTATGGTCTTTACTCCCCACTCCAAAAGCATAGACTGGCAGGTTGGGTTAAAAAACAGAATTCAACCATATATTATCATCAAGAGACAGACTTCATGCAAAAGATAACATGTATACTGAAAATTAAAGGATGGAAAATGATACTCCATGTAATTGGAGCCTGAAAATAAGCAAGAGTAACAATCCAATACTCAGACAAAGTAGACTTCAGACAAAAAGCTGATCAGAAGAGACAAAGATCACTATGTCCTGATAAAGGGAACAATTCAACACAAAGAGATCAATTATATGCACCAAATATTGGCACATGCAATTTTGTTAAACAAAAACTACTAGACATAAAAGGATAGATAAAACCAATACAATTAGAGCAGGAGATTTCAAAGCCCCACTCTTACAAATAGACAGTTTAAGCAAGCCATGAAAATAAACAAATAAATATCAGAGTTAAACCACAACATCAAACAAATGGACTTAACAGATATCAACAGGGTGGTTCATCCAACATAACAGAATACAGCTTTTCAGAACCATCTTGAATATTTTTCCCAAAATACACCATATCTTAAATTATAAAACATACTTGAATCAATACAAATAAATTTATATAATCCTGTTCATGCTATCAGATTATTGAAAAATGAAAGTAGAAATCAACAGCAAAAGAAACCACAGAAACAATGGAAACATATGAAGATATACACTCTTGAATAATCAATAGATCACAGAATAAATTAAGGAAGAAATTAAAAATTTCCCAGAATCAAATGAAAATAGAAGCACAACATAGCAAATCTTATGGAACACAATGAAAGCAGTTTTAACAGGGAAGTGTATAGTTCTGAATGCTCACATTAAAAGACCAAAGTAATCCTAAATAAATAACCTAATTAGGCATCTGAATATTGATATTGGAAAAACAAGAGCAATGCAAATCTGAAACAATTAGAAGGAAAGAAAGTATAAAGGTCAGAGTGCAAATTAATGAAATTGAGACAAAAAAAAGCAATACAAAAGAGCAATGAATTTAATAGTTGGTTCTTTGAAAAGATAAACAAGATTGATAAACCCTTAGGTAAACTTACCAAAAGAAGGAAAGGAAAGACCCATATTAATGCAATTAGAATGAAAAGGGTAAAATCATAGCAGATAGCACAGAAATCCAGAGGATTATAAGAAACTTTTGAAAACTTATATTCCAATTATTTGGAGACTAGAAAATATTGATGAATTCATAGACAAATACAAATTACTAAAACTAAAACAAGAAGATATAAAAGCCCTGAGTATACCAATAACATTCAATGGAATAGAAGCAGTAATAAAAATCCTACTACTTGGGCCGGGGGATTTAGCTCAGTGGTTTTGCCGCCTGCTGTGCAAGCGCAAGGACCTGAGTTAGATCCCAGGTACCAAAAAAAAAAAGACCTACCACCTAAGAGATGCCCCAGGACCCAATGGATTCACAACTTAATTTTACCAGAATTTCAAGGAAGACCTACTGCAAATATTTCTTTAATTCTTGCTTGAAATTGGAAGGGACATTTTCAAACTCATTTCTAGAAACCAGCATGATGCTAATACCAAAGTTGGACAAGAACTTCAACAGAAAAAAAAAACAAAAAAACACTACAGGTCAAATTCCTTAACAAGCATAGATGCAAAAATCCCCAAAAAGGTACTTGCAAGCAGAATCCAGCAAATCATTAAAAAGAAAACGTGTCACAACAAAGTAGGCTTCTAAGTGTCAAGGATGGTTCAATATAGGTAAATCAATAAGGCAATGCATCCTAAAACATAAACAAGGATAAAAAATTTTGGTTATCTCAATAGATGCAGAAAAAACCTTCAATAAAATCCAACATCCACTCATGATTTAAAAAACTCTGATGAAAATAGGTATAGAAGAATCATAACATTAACCGATAAAAACCATTTGTGACAAACCAACTGGTTACATCACATTACATGTAAAAAAAAAATGAGAACATTGCTTCTAAAATCAGGAAGAGTACAAAGGTGTCCATTCTAGTTCAATACAGTACTCAAAACAGAGAAATCAGGCAGAAGACAGAAATAGAAGGAATATGAATAGGAAAAGAAGAAATCAAACTATCCTCATTCAAAGACGACAAACTCTTTTTCATAGAACATCCAAAAAGCTCCACCACAAGACATTTAGAAGTTTAAAAAATCAAAGTGGCAAGATACAAAATCAATACACAAAAATCAATACCATTTCTATACTCCAAAATGAGCACACCAAAAAAAAAAATCAGAAAATCATTCCTATTAATGGTAGCCTAAAGTATTCAATATCTAGAAATTCACATGAACAAGGAAAAGACTTTTATAATGAAAACTAGAGTATTCTGAAGAAAGGTGCTCAAGATAACATGAGAAAGTGGAAAGACATATTACAAAAATGTCCATATTACCAAAATGATATTTAGATTTAATGCATTTCTAATCAAATTTCCATCAGCATTGTTCACAGAACTACAAAAAATAAAACACTCCTAAAATTTATAAGAAATTGGAAGAGACCCAGAATAGCCAAAGCAATTCTGAGCCACAGATAAAAACAGGATGCATTACAATACAGAATTCTCTTTCATTATTGTATCTTTTATTTCATCTTCATTATATATTGGGTTTCTCATATAAGAGAAACCATGTGATATCTAAATTTTTTCATGTGCTTTATTTCACTTAATATTGTAGTCTCAAGGTACATCTATTTACTACAAATGTCTCAAGTTTATACTTCTTTATAGCAGAGTAGTACTCCATTGTGTATAAATATCAAATTTTCTTTATTCATCCATCTGTTGATGGACATAAAGACCATTTCCAAAATATACCTATAATAAATTGTGCTGTTATAAACACAAGCATGCATATACCACTGTCATATGATGATTTTAACTCTTAAGAAGATACCTAGAATGGAACGCCTAGGTCAAATAAATTTTCCATTTCTAGTATTTTGAGGAATCTTCATAATGATTTCCATAGTGGATTTACTAGTTTATATTCACACCAAAAATGATAGAATGGCTCGTTTTTCCCTGAAGCCTCACAACATTTGCTATTAATTTACTGATTATAGTCATTCTTTCTGAAATAAGATGGTATCTCAATGTTGTTTTAATTTGCTTTTCTCAAGTGGCCTGACATATTGGACATTTCTTCATGTATTTATTGGCCATTCGTGCTTTTTCTTCTGAGAAATGTCTATTCATTTTATTTGCCTCATTTTCAAGATTCAATTCTTGTGTTAGATTTCTAGAATTTTAGCAATAATGTGTTATGGCATGGTTCTTTTCTGATCATGGCATGGTTCTTTTCTGATCATGGCTATTTAGGGTTCTATAAGCCTCATTTTTCTATATGTTAAATTATTTGTCTATGCTTGGAGAATTTTCTGTTATTATTTATGCAAACAGGTTTCTCATGCCCTCTCATGTCTTCTGATTTTCACTAATTCCAATTAATTTTGTATTAGTGTTCTTTGTGTCATCTACCACCTGTTGGATCTATTTTTCCTGTTCTCTTCTTGTTTTCAAGACAGCTCTCATTAACTGATCAACAACCAAAGCCCTAGCTTTAGATCTGACACTGTCCACACAATAATGGCTTCTACTGCCCATACTTTCAATGGAATTTTTTTTTTTATTTACCGGGTTTCTGTTTAGAAATTTCTTATGGACTCCAATTCTTTTCTATGTTGACCATTTATGTTTTGCATCATTCTTTAGCTCTCCTAGAATTTTATTAGTGCCTTCTGTAGACTTACTGATCATTTGTTTCATTAGAATCATTGGTTAAGTTATATATTCTTTGAATTTGTCAAGCACCTTATTGATCTTTTTTTTTATCTTTATTGTTATCCTTTCAGATACTTCAGCTAAGTGGCTTTTGATTTCCTCCCATTTGATGCCCCCTGGATCAGCTTTGAAGGAGTTGAGCATTTTTAGAAATATTTTGTTGCTTTATCTTCTCATGTTTCTGTTTTTTGTTTGTTTCCTTTGTTGAGGTTTGTGTTTAGTTATAGTGGGCAATTTTGTTGGTAGTGTGGAAAGGTCTACTTTTGAGAGATATCCTCTTGTCATAGATAACTATTGGGCAATAGTTATCCTGCCTCAAGAACTAACCACCTCCAATTATTTGGAAAGGAAGGTTATAGCTTATTGGCCCAGTACCCTGTTTTGCTGCAAAGAGCTACAATATTGTTCTGACCCCCAGGCAATCTATATTTTTGCATATAGAAAAAAATTGATAAGAATAACTATATATCACCTTGACTAAAGTAGTAAAATCAGCAACAACAGCAGTATCAATTATAAACAGGAGATTGACAAACCCTAAGAACCAAAAATGTATCACCCTTAACTGTAAAAAAGTGATTTAGGATTATAGCATAAACACTGAGACAAATTGATCTACAGCAAATATCTAATCAATCAAACAACTTTACTTCTACTAACAATAGAACTATGTTCAAGCATAGTAAGATAAAGTTAACTAACTATCTAGAGATCCACAAATTTTAATAGTTGTACTAGTAAGGATTGAGGTTTTGGGAAATGGGAGAAAGAAAAAAGCAGAATTTGAAAAATTAAGTTACGGAACATGAAGAGAAGGTGCTAACAGTGAAATAAAGGATCCTAATAAAAACCAAAAGGGACTCAGTAATATTGGACAAAAGTGACAGAAAAACCACCAAAGAAAAGGAAAAATAAGAAAAAATATTGTAAACTACTGCAAAAAAGGAAAAGTAATAAGGGAGCAAATTAAAAGAGGAAGAGCAAGAAAAAAGAGGTTCAAATCAGACAAACAAAATAATAGTAAATTTTAAAATAGGAAGAATAAAATAGAAGATAAAACTCTAAACACCATCAAAAGAGAAAAAAATTTTGAAGAGAAAAATGGGTCATTAAAAAAAATCCTCTGTATTTCCAAATTAGTGGTTTTCTTCCAAGACCTTCAGTCATTGGAATCCATCAAGTCACATTTCTCTCCACCTCACTTATAGCCTGTGGGTTTGGGAGGTGAGCCCTCTGCTCAAGAGGTTCCCAAAACTGTAAAACTGGAACTGTAGAAACTATCCAACCCAAGATGACTCCCTGCTCACTTTGGGACATGGAAAAGCAATCAGATCACTGATCTCTGCTGGATGTATGCAGTGGTACAAGGACTCAAGCAGACCACTGGACTCAATGCCATCACCTTCAGATCCAGCCAATTCTGAAACCTGCCATCCCACTATACATGCAGTCCCCATGTCCTTCCTAGTGTGAGTTTGAACTTCTCGGGACATCCCAAAGGATTTGTGTCTAGTCCTCACTCTCTCCCCATCTGTCTCCCATGACTGTCTCTAACCCGGTTTTGGAGTAGTATAGGTGTTCTGAGACTCAATTACACTCAACCCCTTCCCCAAATGACACCTGATTAAATTATATCTGGCAATATGGTAGACATTGCACTCAGTTTCTTCTGTAACTCTACCCTGCTGTGAAGAAGCAATTCTCTAATTCTCTAGATAAAAACACAGGTTTTTTTTTTACACCAGCTGAGGGATTTTCTTGACGACAGTGCTGCTGGCCTGTACATTAGTTCTCCTTGTGGCAGCCAGTTCTTCTGGGCTTACCTCTTCTTTGGAGAATTGACCTTGTCCTCGATCATGTCAATTGTTTGGTAGTCACCACTGTGGCTTTGTGCTGAGGGGAATCAAGGTCCAGAGAAAGCTAGGAGTTGGCAATTTGATGGCCAGGTGGGTATGGTGGTCTTCATGCAGCCCAGATTTGAAGATATAATATGAAACTACAATGATAAAAATAGTAAGATAATGACACAAAACTAAATATGTTGATCCATGGAATAGAATTAAAGGTAGAAAACCAACAACAGGCACTTTCAGCCATCTGATATTTTACAAAAGGCTAAAACTTATGCTGAAGAAAAGATAGCCTTAGGAAAGAAGGGGGCTGGGAGAACTGGCTATAATACATGCAAAGGATTGATTATAGACCTATATCTAACATGCTGTACTGAAATCAAATAAAAATGGATCAAAGGCCTAGATATAAAAAGAGAAACACTAAATCTGTTGGAAAATAAAATAGGTAAAACTCTTGAAACCATAAGCATATATAACGACTTTCTGAACAGAACAAGTGCCCCAAAAATAATACCCCAAACCAACAAACAGGAATATATCAAATAAAACATTTTACCAAGCTACTCGATGTACAAAAGATTATTATCTAGAATATATAGAGAATTCAACTATTAGATCCCCAAATAAAAGACCTGATCAAAAATTGCCAACTGAAATAGATACTTCTCAAAAATATATACCCATCAACAGATGATTGTATCAAGGAAATGTGCCCCTGCTGGGTATCTTCCCCAAAGAATTAAAAGAATCATACCACAGTGATATATGTGCATCCATGTCCATAGCAACACAATTTGTAATAGCTAAAACTTGGAAACAGCCCAATTGCTCATCAACTGGAGACTGGATAAAGAAAATGTGTTTTTAAAATATAAAATGGAGTACTACTCAGCCATAAAAAATGAGAAATTAGAGACATTTATAGCTAAATGGATGCACATTGAGGTGATGCTCTTAAGTGAAATAAATAGGATACACATGTGTAAATACTGAATAGTTTCTCTAGTGTGAGAAACTAAAAGTTTAGATGAGGACTAAAAGATATAATAGATAATGTGAAATAGGAAGAAAAGGGGCAAAGGGGAAGGGGAAATGGGAGGGGTAGGGGAAAGGAAAGAAGGGAATGGAATTAATATGAGAAAATGAAAAAATGGAAACAAAGTCTTTTTAAATAGGGAGGGATGGAGGGGTTGAAGAGAGGGCAGAGGAAGGGGGAAAAATAAGAACCAACAGAGATTATGTAAAGGTGCAAATTTCTAATGATGAATGTCATTATATTGTATATCTAAAATGCACCAATAAAATTAATTTCAAAAAAGAAAATGTGGCCTACAATGGAGTACTACTCTGCCATAAGGAAGGATAAATTTGAGTCATTTGTGGGAAAATGACTGGATCTTTAGCACATAATGCTAAGTGTAAAATACTATACAAAGAAGGTTAAATATTGTATAGTTTCATAAAAGAAATTTGAAATGTGAATAATTGAAAGAACAAAATAGTAGAGAGATGATAGCACGTAGGGAGTAGACTTTGTGTAAATGGTAAGGGAAGGCCAGGAGGGGAAGTACAAGTTAGCATTATGCAATATGTTAATATGCCTATTCCCAAGATAACAATTATTATATACCAGAAACATATACGAGTAAAAAATTTAAAATAAAGCACAAAATTCAGAGCATGGGTAAAATATAGGGTGTTCATATAGAAAATGTTAGAAATAAAAGAAAAAGTGAATGATTGCAGCAAAATATAAAATTCTACTTTACAATGCTTTCAGTCATTAGTAGGAACCAGATGAAGTTATCTGACCAAAAAGAGTAACCTGATATAGCTAATGGCTCAGACCACAATGAAAATGAGAAAGAAAATAAAGCCTATTAATCTTTGTCTGATGGAAATTTTGCAGAATCCTATTACCTCTAAATTCTCACTACCTTTCCACTAGTGCCAATTTCCTAAGGGTAAAACATACAGAACACTTCAACCATGTATTTGTACTTTTCCTTGAGGGATTTTTTCTAAAAGCTGCTTCCCTGGTGTCAGAAATGGGTTATATATCAATCTTAAAAGTTTTAGTTTTGTTTCTGTGAGAATTTATCCAAACTCTGGCCTTTTAGATCTTGTCACCTTACCTATATGAAACAAGAATAACAATGTCAAAAAACCTTATTTTCTACAACATAGTGAGAACTACTTACTCTTGTCATTTCTGCTTGTGGGCCTCACTCAAACAGGAGTTAGCCTATTTTACCATGAAATTTCAGTAGGCCAGTTTGGGGAGGAGAAATTATCTGTCAAGTTTCAAAAGACAGAGAGACGAAGGAAGAAAAGTTATAGATCTCAAAGATCATATAATGCATCCAGTTTTAAGTGGGAATTGAGAGGTCATGTTCCCATTAATATAATGTTGATAAAAATTAATGAAGAACTAAAGGTTTGACCCGAAGTTATGTTAGTCATATGATAATTCCAAAAATATGTTATTCTGCAGGGAAAGAGAAAAAAAAGGGGGGGGATAGTAGGGAAACGTCTGAGAGATGAAATAATAACATTTGATGTCTCAATTAGTAAAGAAAACAAAAAAAACAGTAGAGTCAAAAATCATAGGGAATTTCCACAATTGGAGACGATATAAATTATTATTACTATTATTATCATCAGTACATTTGGAAGTGTTAAATAACTTTGTCATATACAGAAGATTGGAATGAACCTCAGCTAAATTTTCTTGAGATTCAGCCGCTTAATAGGCTCATGGAAGAGAGCTAAGGTCAGAGTAATTGTTTAATGACTAAATTCTTACAAAGTTAATACCTGTACGTGCTATTTACTTTTGATCACTTCCTCCTTTAAAATGTTCACATGTTATTACGTATAAGTGTTGCCATATCAAATTTATTCTATATTTTAGAAACAATAATGTTATACCAGGATGACAAAACATATCTGTGACTCACTCAGAATGTTTGAGATAATAAATGAAAAACAAAGATTTATGAGCTAAGAATGTGTTCTGCTTCCATGTGTCACTCACAGTTATCATAGTGATAATATTATATTTCACCCATAGTAAGCAGTCAATTGATGACCACTAAGTGAAAAAAAGAATCATAGTTCTATTCCTGTTTTTAACTGTGGAATAGTCATCTGAATGACTAGTGAAGCCAGCATTTGTATCTCTTTGGGTCCTAGTCTCCTCGAATTAAATGTAAGGTGAACTATCCAGGATCTTCTTTGCAGGACACTTGAGAAATAAGGAATACAAGTCTCAAATAGTTTACAGCTAAAACTTTCAATAGTTTTTTTGGAGGTTAAATTGGTGCTGTCATATTGTAAGTTAACCTTCTACGGTTTTCAAATCTTACTAAAGCTACAATGGAAACTTTGTAGACTCCTCCTAGATTTATGTGATATCAAACACTCCGAGGAAAACTTAAAATACTAGATGTCTAGACATTTTCATGTACTCAGAAAACTGCCACATATATACAAATTTGCTAGAAATTTCAGCAGAGAAATTTTGACTTCTAATTTTGTATCCTGAAACTGATAGGTGGAATACAAAAGAAGTTCTTGAACTTGGCAGCAAGTTTTACTTTTCATGTAAGGCCTTGATATAATCAAATTTAAACACAGTGTAGAAAGCAAAATGTCCCGTATAGGTTCTTTAGAGCTTTATTTCTCTATGACTTTGAAAATGCCATTTCCTGAATTTAAATAATATATTCATGTCTTCCTACTAGGCAAAATCACAAAGATAAAAGTTATTCCATATTTGAAAATTGCAATTTTTCACCTGTAAAATAAAACATAACTATTTCTGGCAGTTCTAGAAGTTTTGAAAGTAACATTATTGAACAAAGCTTTAAGAAATTAAAATGTTTTTTAGTTTTAGTCCTTTTTTCTGTATTTGTTGTTATTTTTCCAAATTACTGCAGTTAACAGAAAACAGCATTTATTGAAATCTAGAGCATATTCTCAAATACATGTGTTCAGAATACCAAACAATTTATATACTACAGAAAGTAATAAGCAATAGATAAGAAGGATTGTGGTAAAGGGTTGCAGTTAAAATTATACTCTTCACTTATATTAAGATTGTTAATTTTACCACAACATAATTTTCTGGTTAGCAAAAGATTGATTTTCTTTTAACAATGTTCCTTACATTATCTATGGATCCACTAAAAATAGTAGAGGTGGTTCAATGTATTTGGGAAATTATTATCTAAAATGAATAAATCCATTAAGATGTTCAATGGATATAAAAATGCCATCGCCTATTGAACTACCAAATCAGGGACAGGCAAATGGTTCTCCTTCTTGGACCTTTTAGGTCATCTAAATTCAGGCTTTTTGTCATTTTTTCAATAACTAAACTTAATATGAACAGTATATGCTATGTACTAATATATTTTAAATATTTTTGCCATTGAACAGACTGTATCACAAAGACAGTTTCTTCAAATTAATAATACAGAGCTTCCAATGCTGTTTAGTTTGGCATGTAGACAAAAACATTGAGAAATATAGCATAAGGCACTCTAACTACAATCCTTCCTTCACCCTTCAGGTCAGGCAAACTTGCAAAGTGCTTTGATGCTCTTTTAGCTAATTCCTAAGAAGTATAGATGCCACTTAATTAGAGAAAACTAGGAGGGAGCTGTAAAAAAGAAACCACAATTTGATTGGAAGTAAGAACATCATTAATGGATGAAATTTCCCTTCTGCATATTACTAAGGCACGGTAAAGCAGAGTTAGTGTTGCTGAAAGAGTAATTTCTTCAATTCCTATAAGAAAGGAAGCCAGTTCAAGGTGAATTTTATGAAGTTTAGCAGTATTTTACTTCCTTCCATCTCGAGTAGTATATTAGCTGCACAATCAGGATTTTCTCTTGTCTATTCTTTTTTTTTCTCTTATCTATTCTTAATGCCACATATGAAGAAGTCTTCTGTGTATCTCCTCTGGCTGATTTTTAGTGTGTTCTTTACAAGTGCTGTTTAGTGGTAAAGAACAAGCAATTCTGTTTGCCTAGGAGATTGACTTTCTACCCCATCTCAGCTCTGGCTCTTTATTTTTTTTCTGTGCTGTATCTCATGTTAATGTGCTTGAAAGAAATTCTTAAATACCCTTGATACCAAGCTGCCTGTCTTGTCTAGCAAGATGTATGTAGTTTTTTTTAAGATAAGCTCTAAAATAATAGCACTGTCACATTTAAGTCTCAGGTTGTGAGGTTTGGGAGTAAAAGCATGAATCAGATTTAGGTATTACACAGGATCCTAGTAATAGAAAAGATGCTATTTTATATCCACTGGGAACACAGGACACAAGATAGTGAGACTTGGAATGAATAACCAAATTATAGCTGAGCATGGAAGATGAATTAATGTGTAGAATCATCATAATTCATGAAGAGAACTCAACTCTCATTGGCTAATGGCTGTACTAGTGTATTCATAGCACATGGTTAAAAACACTGTCAAGACTGATCCTCTAAGAACACATTCTTTCAAAATGGTGTCTGCCAACACATGTATAGTTCCCAAGTTCTACCATTTATTACAAGTTCTGATAGGCAGAATATATTTACAGATAAAAATTTTGTGGGGTGGGGACAGGAAACACACAGGTGAAACAAGTAGCTTTATTCATGTTTGCACTTTGATTCCAAGTTTATTATCAGAAAAGTAGAAAAGTTCATTTCTACGTGTTCAAAATGGTACCTGTTCATAAAGTGGAACAGGTAACAGAACAGGGATATTGGCAAAGGTTAAAGATGAAGGACAGGAAATTAATACTCTCAAAATGTGAATGAAGTAAAAGCAGAAAGCCTAAATAGAAAACATTTTTGTTTGTTTTGGAAAAACCTGTGAGATGGTGGTGATGATGCAACTCCATTTAAAGGCACAGAGTTGTAGCAGATAGGTAAATAGCTCTGGGATGGAAATAAAGGCAAGATGAGAATTGTTATCACTGTTCAGCTATTCTTTCAGAGAAATCCAACTGAGTATGTATCAGGGAGATCCACACAGTAGCTATGTGAAAATTAGTGAGGACCTGCAAACCTACACTGATCTCTGGGATCATTGTTCTTAAAAAATAATAGGAAAAGGTTATTCCTATTAGTAACTTTAACTTGTGTTTCTCCAATTTGGGATACTCCAATAGTGGGTGAATTACAGTGACAGTAATTTCTGACTCTGAGCTGAATAAAAATTTCCTGAGCTTTACTCCTCAAATACTCCTTGACCAGTCTAGCAATGTGGCTAAATAGCTAATTGGCTTATGGCTGCTCTCAAATTGGCACTATAATTGTTCTCAGAAACTGCAAACACTCATTTATTTTATTCCATTGCAGCCCCTGCTCCAATAAGGTCAAGCTACCTTGATATAAACTAGTCATTTGTCACTGCCTCATCATCATGACTCCTCCTATCATCATACAGCCCTTGTTACTTCAGATTAGGGTCACCATACATTCTGACTAGCCCAAGAAAATCTCAGATCAATTATTATAATATAATTGTTTGCAGTGTTACCTTTCATTCTCAAAAGGGCTAATTCTTTTTTTTAAATTTTTTTATTGGTACATTTTAGGTATACAATACGTTTACATTTATCATTGGGTGCTTGTACCTGTACATGATGTATCTTAGTTCTTATTTTTTCCCCATTACCTGTGTGCCCTTCACCCCCTCCACCCTTCCCTATTTACATAGATTTTGTTTCCATTTTATTTTATTTTCTCATAAAAAAGGGCTAATTCTTATTAAAGAAGGACTCTCTGACATCAGTTTACAATTCTTGATTAAGAAAACCCCAAAATAAAATATTCTCTCTGGAGCCCTGGGATTTAGCTCAGTGGCACTGTGTCTGCCTCACAAGTGCAAGGTCTTGAGTTCGATTCTCAATACCAAAAATAAAGAATATCCTCTCTGTTTCTTGTAATCCTCAAAATTTTAGAATTATTTTTTCTTGTTCTTTCAGATTTTTCCACCCCATGACATAGCAAGAACATTCACTTGAATGACAACAGGTCTGTGTTCAATTATCAGCTCTGGTACTCTACTAACTTGCTATATGGCAAAAATCTCAATTTTCTTCATAAAAATGGACATAATATTATTACTTAGATGATTGCTTTGAGGATGAATCAAACAAAATATATGAATAAAAGCTAGAATAGTACCCAAGATATTGTATAGAGTGAATAAAGGTTAATTTCCCCCTTTCACTCCCTATTTTTACAGTCGGTAATGTAAAACAGGTTTTTTAGAGCTTCAGTCAGAAAACATTTTACCTGATAACATTTAGTAACATACTTAAAATTCTTAGGCAATTTCTCCTACCCGACAGTGAATGAATTCCTTACCCCATAAATTTTTCTCTGAGTAGTTAGAAGTGACCCCTACCTCTCTCTCTCTCTGCCTATACTTCAATTCTTATTCTAAGATAGAATCATAAATTTCAGTGAGCTCCTTTACCATCTCCAAGGAGTCCAGTAAGAAGCTTAAACAAAAGAACTTTGAGGAATCAACTATTTCATTTAGATCAGAGGTCAGCAAACCATCTCTGAAAAGGTCCAAATTATAAATATCTTAAGTTTTGTAGGTCATACAGTCTCTGTCACAAATCTCAACTCTGCTGTTGTAGTACAAAAGCAGATGGAAATAACACATAAATGAATAAGTAGCTATGTACTAATAAAACTTTATTTACAGATACTGAATTTGAATTTCACATGCCATGAAGTGATGTTCCTTTATGTCTTGCTTATTTCATTTAAAAATGAATTGAAATTTAAAGTGAATGAATCCATTCATTCATTCATGAACACACACACCTCCCCCCCTCCAAAGAAAAGCAGTTGTATTGCTGAATTTCACTCCTGGCGTCTAGTTTGCAAATCAATGAGTTGACTCTTTTGGTTGTAAGTGGCAAGAAGCCAAACTCAAACAAACTTAATCAAAGTATAATATATTGAATTACTACACTTTTAGCATTTGATGTTAGGATAGTGTTTTGATCTGAAGTTCCAAACAATGCTACCAGACTATATCTCAACTTTTTAGTCTTTCTCTTCTTTGTGTTGTCTTTGTTCTCTTCTCCTGATTGTATAAAAGTGGCTGACCATATTTCCAAAGTTTTGTTTTTATTGTTCAGTCAACAGAAAAATGTTAATGTATTGGGTCTGATAATCAGTACTTTGAACTTGTTCACGTGTCCATTCCTAATTCAATGACTGTAGCCCAAGTCATGAAACATCCTCATTGATTTAAACAGAATATTGTGTCCTTGGAAAATGAGTCAGATTATCTCCAAACAAGCTATACAGAAGATTAATGATTCCCCATGGATACTGTAAGATACTGCTACCAAAAAAATTAGAAAAGGATAGGAAGTAGAACAAAATGTAATGTGTATTATATACCACAGAACATGCCTGACTTTTCAAGGGTATTCAAATTTGGATCTCCCTAATTCTCTTTAAAATGAACTTAAACAATTTGAAAATAAAAGTAGTTTAATGGCTTAAATTAAACACTCAGAGGTGTATATATTGAACAAATAGACCTTAATCTTTCTCTGTAACATGAAAAGGTTTAAGCGAAACTAGAATATATACAAAAAAGGCCAAATCTGACCTGCGGATCACAGTTTGCCTACCTCTGAACTAATTCACTGGAATCCCTCCCCACTGTACTAATCTATGGTTCTAGCTTCCCATATTTCACAGGCTTAATTCCTACTGTCTGTGCCAAGGAAGACCTCATCCTTTCACAAAAGTATTCAAATGCCAATGCAACTATTATCCTTTCCCATAGGAAGTGTGACAAAAATTTCTAAATGGTCACTTGTAACCTTTTGGCCCTTTGATATCCAGTTATCATACTTTCACTATTTTCAAGATAAACTTTCTTGTGGTTTTCTGAAAAGTAGAAACCAGTTTTTAATAGGCCAGAGGAATAAGATGGCCACTAAAATTTAAAGATTACCTTCCTAAAACACAAATGGAAAAATATCAGTCCAATATTTAAGAAGCTTCACAGACTGACATCACCTACAGGATGGAGGCTACACTTAAGAATGGCATTCAAGGACTATCATAGTCCAACGCTACCTAAGTTTTCTGTTTTTTTAACTTCAGCCTATGTTTGCATTACATAATATTTACATTTGTTTGGAGGAGCTGGTATATATATATGTGTGTGTGTGTGTGTGTGTGTGTGTGTGTATTTGTATTTTTTATTCATTTATTGGTACATTTTAGGTATACAACATGTTGACATTCATCATTGGGAATTTGTACCTTTACATGATATATCTTGGTTCTTATTTTTTCCCCATTTCCCTGCCCTCCCTATTTACAAAGACTTTGTTTCTGTTTTTTCCTTTTCTCATATTTATTACTTTCCCTTCTTTCCTTTCCCCTACCCCTCCAACATCCCCTTCCCCTTTGGACCTTTTTTTCCTATTTCACATTATCTATTATATAGTTTGTTCCTTATTTATACTTTCAGTTTCTCACATCAGAGAAACTATTTGGTATTTACACATGTGTGTCCTATTTATTTCACGAGAGTATGGCCTCAATGTGCATCCATTTAGCTACAAATATCTCTAGTTTATCTTTCTTTATGGCTGAGTAGTACTCTATTTTATTTTTTTAAAATATACCTTCTTTATCCAGTCTCCAGTTGACGGACAATTGGGCTTTTTCCAAATTTTAGCTATTACAAACTGTGCTGCTATAAACATGGACATTTTTAATTCTTTTATCTTCCCTTCTTCCCTTTATCTTAGTCCCCTTTCCTTTTTCTAAAAAGTCTTCATCCCTGTTTTCTACTATCTCTATTTTACTTTTTAATTAATCTACCTACTTCCTAACCTCAACTCTCATGACTATTTTATTTTGAATATTTTATCTACTGCCTATCCCAGTCTACTTACATTTTTTCAAACTTGTTGCACATTATATGCTTTATGCCTTTCCAAGCTAATAGACTACTTTGTCCCTAGTACCCTTCCATTTTATCTGTCTCTTGAAATGTTAGCCTTTCTATGACACATGCTCTTTGAAGTTTTCATTGCCCCTATCCCTGGGAAGAATTTACTCCCTCTTTGTGCTCCTCTATGATCATATTCCTAGTTAGTTATCATCAGAATGATATTGGAGTAAGGATGTAAAAATATAAGAAGATATAAAAAGAAAAATATTCTCATAGGTTTGAGTTAACCTTGAACAGAAATGTCTTCTGAAGTTATCCCTTAAGTTGAACTTTAGATAAAGTATCTACCATACTTAGGAATCAGGTTATACAAAAAATATAAATTTAAACCAAAGAATCACTCAGTAAAGAGAAGTGTTCACCCTATGAGAAGTAAGTGGAAACTGCCCTGAGAAAATTGCTGTTTTCTGTATTCCATTAAATTGAGCAGAGACCCTTGCTCACTAAATGGATTAGTGGACAATCTAAATGCTTTCTGGCTGTTTCTTTATCTTTGCTTATGTAGTTAAATATGAGTATTTTAAATGTGCACTTTGTAACTCTCCTTCCTCCTTGGAATCTGAGATATAAGATTAAGGTGGGCAGTAATCATGTCTTCTTCACTTGGATCCTCAGTACTTATTCACATAATAGTAGTTTACAGGTACTTGTAATTATAGTAATATAGATGCTTATTAATATGAAATTGGGTTGAATTTTATATTCCTTAAGTGATTTCAGATTCTTCTTATTATTTCATTTAATGGTTAATAAATTAATTTAATATAACTTGTTGATGTGGTTATGGACAATATTGTGTAGAAAAAGGAAACTTTAGGAAGTAGGCTTCTCCAAGGAAGCCTAGGGACAGTTCAGGTTTTTCAAATCGTGAATGTCACAATATTGCTCTCCTTTTCAACTATATACCATATCAAATTACTAGATAAAAAGTTAGATAAAACCAAAGTCAATGCATTTTAATATAATAAGCTTTTCTTATTCTGTTCATCCTGGAATCACAGAGAGTCAAACACTAAACAATGTTGTCCATAGAAGTTCAGATGATATACTAAACAAGCAAATAAACAAACCAATGTTTATTTGGAATCTTAGAATTGCAATTCAGGGAGAATAGATTTTACAAGAAACTAAAATATATCATGTTATGGAAGGATTCAGTTCTTTTAAGGGTAAAAAAGAGGAAGTTTAAGTGAGTTACATAAGTTATTTATCAAGAAGAATGATTGGAGGGAAAAATTACTTATATAGTTCTTTGGTCCAGCATAGAACAGCTTAAAGCATACCATTGTCCTAGGAAAATGTAGTTTTTGGAATCTTTAGGATGTTCTTCTCACAAAAAATAACTTTCTTTTGGCATATCAGCAAGTTCACAGAGTGGGTCATTACAGCACAAGATGTAGTCTGTGTACAAAATGGAGTCACTGCTGTCATCTTTCTTTCATAATCTTCTGAATATCGTTACACTTGTTAACAGTCCAATAATATCATTTTATAAATGTTTTAAGCCTCAAATAATTTGATTCTACTAGTACTTCATGTTATTCTTCATATAAAGTCAACTTTGAATGTGTAAAACTTTGATTGATTATGTATTTTCCAAATAACAGGTAACTTTTATTAGTTTTGGTACTGAAATGAAATATTTTCTAATATAGAATAATTGAATAAACTTCTCAATGACTGGACTGTTCAGTGATATTATTCTATTCTCTTACCTGTTTAAGGTGTTTTGACAGCAAAAACATGAGAAGGAATTCAGGAGGTGCAGTTGTGTTTCTATGTTGCTCCGATTCTCAGTCAGCTGGTTATACTTGTTATGATATTTTGTCTGCCAAAGAGTATTCTCCCATAAACAATGTTCAAAAACCACTTAATAATTAAATCACTAAATATTAGATAAATATATGAATATGTATGAAAGAAATAAATATATAAACATGGCTTAATAATTAATTCATATGATTTTCAGTTAGATTATCCCTAGTGCAACTCAAAAAGAAGGAAGGGATATATCTGAGTCAAAGCTCTTCTTTTCAACAACTTCTTTTATGCACAGCCTAGAAATTGCCCTAAATATGTCTGTGTCTCTCTCTTCTATCTCTAATCCCGTTGAACTAGTAAGCTTTGTTACAAAAAAATGAACAGTAACATCTGTTGTGTGATTGAACCTCACAAAACTATGGATGTTATGAGTGTTTTACACTAAGATCATTCTCAACTGATAGATGGAAGAGAAGGGATGCAAAGTCATCTCTCTCTGATTATAAAGCTCGAGCTCTCAGATGATGTATATGGTTTTCCTATGTACTCTATTTTCCTTTCTGTTCTTGTATCTTGTAGAGTCAAGCTTGACTAGAACACATAATAATTCTTGTCTGAGGCATAAAGATAAATATATACTTTGGTGTTTTGGTCTCTGCCTGTTCTACAACCAGTTCAGTGAGTCACAACAAACTGGAGTGACAAATGATCTTTCACATTTAATTAGTTTGCAAGTGCTATATAATGTGGACAATAAAAATATGATGTAAAAATGTATATTTGTTTTCCCTTCAAATACCTAGCAGACTATTATGCAAATAGCCATAACACAAAGCATGGGGTGGTAAGTGCCCCCAAAATGAAGAAATCATAATGCCAGAATGGTTATGCTCAACTCAATGATTAGTGTATGTATGTTTGTAATGAGAATTATCATCTAATGAGGCATTGGGAATGACAAGTGTTTCTCTTGAGTATTTAGGGTTTTGTGATAAAAAAATCTGAGGAGCAACTTTTCATGATTCTCCATTTCTATAACAAGAAACATGCAATAATATCATTTCAAGAATAGCAGGAGATGGCTTAAATTTTGCCAGTGTGTCAAGATTCTAGATAGACTTATTGCTTAACCAGTGGTGAGAATATCTGGTCCATCAAACAGTAGCCCATTTCTTACATAGTTACTCTAGAGAAAAATGGGTCAAGCAAATGCAAATATTGTATTTCTTAAATAATCATGTTGCGGAACTCTATTAACTGTCAGAGGAAACAAGAAGACTGTGCTGAGTGTGCTATTGTTTTCAGACATAAACTTATTATTCAAATCTGCAGACTGTGATGATTCTTATTCTAAGAATCTATAAAAATTGAGTCACAGTTATTGTGGGACTATAGCAAGGAACTCTTAAGAGAAATGATTCTGGAACTGATAAGCACCTGGATCTAACTTTTTTGCCTACATAAAAAAAATTGAAAACAAATTGTCTCAAAGTCTCTTGATTAAGTAATAGCCATAAAAATTTTGTGAAAACCAAATCCTATCAGAATAGAATTATCTTTTTCTGCAACAGACCAGATAGACTTTTCAAGGCTTTCAATTCCACCTTGCTGACACAATCATCAGCAAAATTGGAGTGTGGTATGAACTATATAGCTATTAAACCATACCACAATTAACTAGAGCATCATATTTAGAAAGTAGCATCAATCTAGGTAATATAATTAGGGATCCAAATCTTCCAGTCCATGAATTTTACAAAAAAGACTTCTGAGATTTTTAACAATATTATTAGTTAGGTTAGAAATTAAACCACTTTACTTGTGTTTCCTAATAGGTAAAGATTTTTATATGCACTAATAAAAATGATTTAAAAATGGACAAGAGTGGGTAAGCAAAACAAACAGACTTTCAGATTTAATCCCTGTATTTAGAAAGAATTCAATCAACTTTTGCTGATAGATTTAACTTATGTGTTTTGATGTCAGAGCTCTTATTGATTCATTCATTTCATATATATTTGGGAGGCCTTACTATAAGCACTGTTTTAGGTGCTGGGTATCCAAAGTTATCAATTTAGCAGTGAAACTTGTCTTCATTAGTCTTTCTGTTCATTTTTGATATTGACTGTTGTAGGACTATGCAAATGCATTTATGCAGCATTGCTTCCAGTTTATTATTCAAGTACTGAATATTTAGAACACAGACAAAAATAATTTATTTCTACTATTCAGCTCTAAGCCATCAGGCTATGAATTGATACTGCACTCCCAAAGATGTTAAAAATTATTTTGAACTGAATAATTATGATTTTTTAACTGAGCCAGTACTTCAGTCCTGTATAAACTCTGATGTATACAAAGGTGCTAAAGATCTCTTCCAAATCTATTGCTACTTTTACATAGTGTGAGCGCTAATTAAATGTACTAAATTGGCTCCAATTTATGATCTTTTCTTGCTCCCTTATACTTATTTTGCAGTCAAGTCAGAGGCTGAGATAGAAGAAATCGTTAAGATATCAATAACAGATAGTGTGTTTTATGGAGTATGGCATGTTTACATATCAGAGGACCTGTAGACTCATTCCTACTTAGAGATGTGTTCCTGCTCAGAGACTAGTACCTCATTAATATGTACCTTTTTATGTATTTATGTATTAGTTAAAAATGTCATATCTAGGGTATCCAACTGTCTTGGATTGCCTGAACTATACCAGTTTTAGCAATGGAAGTTGTGCTACCTGGGAAACCTTTCAGTCCCAAGAAAACAGTCTTCCAAGTGCAGTAGACTTAATACTATCTTGCTAAAAATTTCTGGCAAGATATGACATAAAGTCTCACAATTTAGAATCACTTTATTCTTTTATTTTGTTTACTGGAATGGCAGTAAGCTGGCAGATGATCTGTGACTCCATTATTAACAGCTCTAATACACATTTATCAATTTAGTTATTTTCCAATATGCAGATACCATTCACTATGTACTGTTTTCTCAATTCTTGAATATAGGTCAGTTCACAACAAATCTAAATTGAAAATTGGATTTTATTTTGTCATGGTCTGTTTTGCCACCAAGAGATTAATTTCCATAATTCAAGACTTATTCTAAGTTTTTCCAAATCATGTGTGTGTGTGTGTATATATATATATATATATATATGTATATATATACACATATAATTTACATGTTATATATTTACTTATTTATTTTATATACGTATATTTGCATGTGATAATATATGTCATATATGTATAAATTCATGCATAATTTCAATCAACTCTTCTCTACATCTTCATGTTTTGTTTTTCATGGGATAAAAGAAAATATAAGAAGCTGTCTACTAGATCCAGGGGAAGATCTAAACAAACTTGGAAGTGTGGTACATACCTAGACATTTATTGTAAGGCATTTCCAGACCAAATGCATCTGCTTTAAGTGAAGAAAATGTTGGGCTTTGCCCCAGCATTGATTAACAGGTGAAGTTAGAAACAGAATGGATTTTTGTCTACAATGTAACTGTAATAAGAAAAAGGTTTTGAGAGTTTTTGTGGCAGAATGCCACGTCCAAAAACTAGGGTGTCCAAAAACTAGGTTGTCCAAAAGTGCCTATTAACTGATACTTGATTTTTCAAAGTTATGAGCCACTCTGAAAGTCCTCCAATCCACCATTTCCCAGAAAATACTAGAGTCCAAGATATGCTAGGTACAGAAGCTCCCTGTGTTGAATATTATGGCATATTTGCAGAGCCCGATTAACTCTGGGGGTACTTATAACCTTGACCTTCACTGTAATAACAGAAAATTAAGGAAAAGTAAGCTTTAGATTATTAAAAAAAATTTATCATCCTCTCAGTTTCCTCTAACTCTCAGAACACAGCAAAGGAAAAAAGATAATCAACTACCAAGATTCCAAATATACTTTACTTATCCCCAGAAAAAAAAAGAATTTTGTAAAAGTATAAGGTAAGGGGAAACAATTCATTTTGTCATGATTTTAAATTCTTTTTATTCACTTTAGGTTGTTTTCATGATCTTAGAATAAAAGATCAACATCAGTGCTAAAGAAATGTAAGAGATTTTGAATCAAATTTTGAATCAGGTTAAGAGCTAAGAGAAATTAGGTCCAATTTGATTTTAGGAATTTTAAAGATAAACTGTGACATATTGATTCCAGATGGATTCAAATAACTCTGCTATTCTTTTGAATTATAAATGCAGAGAAATATTGAGGGTTGGAGAAAGTGTTACATGAGATATACTCTATATATACTATATATGCTCATAGATTATATATCCAGTATGCATTACTAAACTGCTTGGAATTTTTAAAAATCTACATTTTTTCCAAAACTTTGGTGGAATCCAGACTGACAGTTTAAGGTCAGAAAACTCCTAACTTAAAAAAATCTGTAACCAAATTTTATGCTGACAGTCCAGGTGCTTTCTCAGTAACTTTACCAATCACCATAAATTAACCAGAATATCAGCTACCAGACAAAATTAAAAGGAAAAACTTTAATAACATAATGATATATTTATGTCTAATTTTAATGACACCATTATACAAGAAGTAAAAATGAGCTGCTTCATTGTGGATTCCATTTATGCCTCTGAAATTCATAAGCATTACTTTCAGTTTCCACAGTGAAATTGCTTAAAAAGTTCTAAAAATCTTTGCGCCTATTTGATTTCTTTAAACCTCTCTGTACTGTAAGATAATAATATGCAGTAATCTTAAAATTATTTAAGTTCACTGATTTAAAAACAGTCAAGCTATATCTTATCCACCTATACTGGGGTCTTCAATAATTTTTAAAATTTCTTTTTATTCATACATATTTGCAATACATAATGAATACATTCATCATGGGGAGTTGGTACATGAACATATTACAAGGCTGAAAACTTACATTTGCACTTCTATGTTTTTGCTTTAATAATATATTATCTCAAAGTTTTCTCATATTCCATAATATTTCATTATGGATTTATCCTCCACAATTTATTAAGATGCATTTTGAAACTATTTATGTTTTGATCATTTATCATTCTAATTTCTTTCATAGATTTACTATCCACTTCATGAAAAGATCTTCATTTGCTCTTAAATTAGCCCTATTGCAATATTGATCTTTGGCTGTAGTTTTGTTCTGGAATATTTTTAAACAAGCCCAAATACACCAACTTGTACATTTCATGATGTTCAAAACTGCACCCAGATAATGTCCTTTGTTTTGAAAGATTTCATTTTGTGTAAACAGAGCATGAATGTACAAATGTATAATTTTAAGACTGATGTTGCTTTAGTCCCAAAGTACTAAGATAATTACTTATTCTTAGCAATATCTCCTCACATCTGGTATGGGGAAACTGAGGTATGGAGGAGTGTGGTACTATTGACAGCATGAATATCAAATCAGTTTGGCTGCCAGGAATAGGAACTAAGTTTAGAAGTTCAATCTAATGCAGAGTGGTTCCCAAGTCTGAATCTATTAGACTTGTGAGAATCACTGGGGGTTGAAACTGTTAGAGAAAAAACAGATTCTGATTCAATAAATCTAGGATAAAACCCAAATAGCATTGTTTTCAAAGAACTCTCACATTGAATCTGGTGAGTATCCAACTTTGAGAAACTAATGATGTAGTATATCACTGATATCAACCAAAATACAATCAAAAGTGCTGTGCTGTCTCCAATATCTCCAATTTACAACATACAGTATCATCCTTTGTGAGATTAAAAGTAAATGAACAGTACTAGTGTGCTTTCAGTGATATCTCACATAATGATTTAAGATATGTAATATGCAGCATGAGTTATATCTGACCCATTGAAGAGGGGATCCCAGTTTTTACAGAAGATTAATCTTTTTCATTGGAAACTGCCTTGTCATACTAATCCTAGTGTTTCATTTTCCTGAAATGCCTGTGTTCACTCAAGACATGTAAATCACCATATATTGTGCCCTAACACAGATTAATTATAAAACCATCAAGGGCTAAAATTATGGAAATGATGGCTTAGACTTCCGTGTGGCTCCACCTTTTCATATCTCCACCCATTGTGTATCCAAGCTACAATAGAAACATTTAAGCCCAGTCTTGAGCAGGATTAAAAAAGTTTAAGAAAGCTCCGACTGAATAACTGAATTTGGTTTTAACTAACTGTATCTTTGTATATGAGTCTGTGTGTGTGTGTTAAGGGGGACAGGATCTAAAAAAATAAAGAGGAAAAGAAATGGAGAATGAAGCACTGTAAAATATTCTTCAAGCCAACGTTCTGAATAACGATGAATGAAGAACAGCATAATTCATCAGAATCGCATAATCCATACTCTTGGATTTGGACTTTTCTTGTTTTAAAAAGGTTGTTATCCTCAATTCATTGACTTCCAATTTATAATATTAGAAAAAAGAACCATGTTATAGAATTGGAGATCTTGTTGGGAAAATCTTCCCTTGATAGTCTGAGCTAAGAGGGTGTGATGCTGGGGCAGTGCATTTTGTTGTTGTTCTTACAAAAGGGATAATTGTTCCTTCAGCTATAGCAATAGTGCCCAACAGCAACTGCATCCTGTGAAATTGTTCCAAGCACATTTCCATAAAGAAGGGTACTATTCTACTCGAACCCTCCTTATATTCCAACTCCATCTACATTCTACTCCAGTCTTTCCTGTGTTTCTCCTCCCAACAATTTGGCTATTTAATGCTTAGACAGGCATACAATTGTGCTGATGTCATCTAACCAATCAATCATAGAACTATTCATTAGGATATGTGCAATCAGGGCAGTGTCAAAGTGAACTACATTCATTTAGCTACTGAATTTCAAATGACTGAATTAAACTCATTGTAATGATGGCATTAAAGTGAATACTGTGCTATTATATTTTTTCTTACCATTATGCTGTTTGTTTCTAGAGAATATAGTAAATGCAGAGTATACTAACATTAAGACTGGAACCTAGCAAAAATAAAGAGGGCAGAGTATTTGTATTTCCTTATGAAAAGTCCCTTATATTTAGTTGATCAAGAACAAGGCACCAAATACTATATTTTAGCAAAATAAGAATGCATGAAGATATTTTTCATATATAGCTCAGTCTATAATCATTTGTCAACAGTAAAAATAGTTGAATGTAGGTATACAGAGTACTCCAATGGCACAAATTCCACAGAAACAAATTGCTAGCTATAACCAAAGAAAAATAATTCACATGTTATGCAGTTCTCTACTGAAAAAATGTGCCTTTTTCAAAATTAAGGTTAACATAGTATTATATTATTGAAAAGCTGTTCCATAACCTTTCATAAATTTAACTTACAAGAAATTCATTAAGGAAAAGTGGAAAATTGAATAAAATTTATAAGAATAATTATTTAGTGTTTGCTCCTGTGTTTCAAGCATGTAAGGGTCAGATATTAATTGAAGTAGTTAAAGAAATAAAAGGAAAATTTAAAACAAGTTAAATTTATTCTTTGCAGTTGTCTTTTCTTTTAATTACTTCACAACATATTAAGTGTTCTCATACTAGAATAATTGAGAACAGTTTAAAATAAATATTCATAGTGAGAGATACTAACATTTTAGTAAAATTTTAATGGGGCTTTTCAAAAGAGACAAAAATGAAGAGAAAGAAAGTATTTTAAGATGAAACTACTAATTAGCCAAGAATTTTCTGTTTTTCTGATGTTTCTCTCTTAGCACCATACCTTTTCTCCTAGATTTTGCAATAAGATCAGAATCATCCTCCACTTATTTCATTATATCCTCCTTCTTTCAGGGTCTCAGTTTCTGACTATGATTTCACCATTTAATAGAATAATAGAAAATTAGTTAAGAATATTTTTTATCTAACTGCAATTGGGCTTGAGCCAAATTGACAAGCTCCATTATGAAAATCTTGGCTTAAAAAAAGACTTCTCAAATATACTCTGAATCATCTTTCAGTACTTCATATTATAGTAGCACATCTATATATCTGAAAATAATTTTATAAAATTAATATGTTTTAAGAATGGAGGTAGGAATATCACAGCTTTATTGTGCACACATTTAGCCAGCAATGAGTTAAATCTAAATTTTCTCACACATAAGAAACAAATCTTTGCAATTCAATAAATAAAAATATGTTCTCAATCAATGTTATTTTCTAATCATATTAATTAAATGAATAAACACATTATTCTAAATTCTCATTAAGTTGAATAATTAAAATATATTATAGGCCAGTAATCTGAATTATAAAAAAGAAAAGTCACTTTTGTAAAAATAAAACTATCTTGAGATAATGAAAATAATATATTATTTTTTCAGGATCTTTGGAAGTTTGTACAAACTGGACATATATACTATGTAATTAAAAACCTGTACATATACAGTGGACCATTGACTTATGAACTCAATTTGTTTGTGTGGGCTGGTTGTAACTCAAATTGGTCAGCTGAAGGCTCAGACTCCACTACACAATTTTCAAAATCTCTTTCCTGTATATAAGCAGATCTCAATGTCCTTAGAGAGACATTGGTCCAGCATTTCTCAACTGCACACAGGAAAGGAAATAGTAATGTTCCTTTCAGAACCTTTCAAGGGTTAAATCTGTATCTGAGACCATCTGGAAGCACAAGCAGCTAGTATTCCGGTTGTAACTCAAAACTTTGGTCATAAATTAAAACTAAAATTATGGTCATAACCCAAGTTTTTCATAAGTTACCCTGGTAACAATTCTAGGGTCCACTATAATATGGAGCAATTCATTAAAATTTCTTTATCACACTGCAGAATTAGTTGACCAAAGCTATCACTATTGATGCAGAAGGGCACAGAGACCATGGTATGCACCCCTTACTGACCCCAGATACTGGGGTCTTGTGCTTAGAAGAACTCATTGCTTCCATGCCTCTAGAGACTGGATATAGCTGCACTCATGGATTCCACACTTGCCAAAATTATTTCTATTCATCCTCATCTTCTTTGCATCACTTGTTTCCCATTCCGAAGTGAGGAGAAAGTGGTTTGATTAGCAAACTGTAAGTTACTGTTCTTGTGACCTTGCTACACTGAGACTGAAGAAGAATACCTAGAATTTTCAACTTCTATATATGAGAAGTTACCTCTGCCTCATATGATAAAAGAATCACCAAATATAAAAAGCGAAGTTTAGATGTTGAGTGACCAAAACATGGTGACATATGACCACTACTTTTCACCCATTCACTTGCCTAGTATTAAGCAGGAGAGAAGGCTGTGATACTCCTCAGGAGATAATTATTCCTTCTTTCTTTTCTTCAATCATTCTGAATAATTTGAATGACTCCCTAGATGCCTTGCAGGTAGTCACAGCTACCACAGACTCCCCATGAATACTCCAGGAGATATTTGCTTTGGCTGTAGCAAGCTTTGATTGCAGGTCCATTCCCAATGATTCTACCCTCAGAGCCATCTCTGGATGACTTCCACCCTGTGTAGCTGTCCTTAATCAGTTCCACAGAAAAATCCTTCCTTCTCAACTAATAGAT
Organism: Heterocephalus glaber; assembly: GCF_000247695.1. The sequence continues at coordinate 5,586,092 of NW_004624851.1, read as the reverse complement.
AGAAAATCTGTTCCTACACATGTGTGATCCTACATATATGTGTGTGTGTGTGTGTGTGTGTGTGTGTGTACACAATCTCTGCCATACTTCACCAGGTCGGTCCATGCATCTTTCCCCTTTATGCTCCAGCCTAAGTTCTAATAAAGTTTGTTTTTGATGGTATATTTGGCCTATTCGTGAGTTACATCATGAGCAAAGTATGTTGACCTGGTACACTAAGAGCTGGTAATGCTAATGTCCAATGGAGATCAAAATGGTGAGCAGTTGGAGACAGTGATACTGAGAGCAGCTAGCAGCCATAGAAGGATGGAGGACAATGGAAAATTTTAGGAAGCTGCCACCCCCAGTTTCTGGAACAGTTTCCAAAGTCTACCAGTTGTGGCTATCTCCAACTGGCAGAAGAGCAGTGGAGAGCCACAAACACTAACATTTGACAGTCACTGTTATTCAAAGCTTAGGGCTGTTAACACTAAAAAGAGCTCCACCCTGCCTGCCTATTTGTGATTTCTATGTGAATGGAGCAAAAGAATTTTAAACCAATTGGTGAGATAAGCATATAATGATCTTCTCTTACCTTGTTTTGTCTAGCATTGCATAGTTCTTACATTTCTAAGGGTCATTATGAGTGATTCACATATGTTTATTCATTTAATCTTCACTACAATCCCATGAACTAAGCACTAGATGCTTCCCATTTTACCAAGAAGAAATTGAGTGAAAGAAAGATTAAACAACCTCCTCAAGATCTTAAATCTTTGCATAATACCATAATCGTATGTAAACCTTTATAAAATGAAAATGCATGATGTCTATGAAATGTGCCAACCAAAAGTTCTTATCAAATCTTTTATCCAGTTCTAAATCTATGGTGTCTTCATAATGGTCATTGTTCCTCTTCTTTTTTTTTTCTTTTTTTATGGTACCATGGATAGAACTCGGGACCTTGCACTTGTGTGGCAGGCGCAGGAACTACTGAGCTAAATTCCCAGTCTTGTTTCTCTTCTTATATCATACTTATTTCTCAATATTTTCATTGGTAAATTGAATAATAACAAGATTCCCTACAATTTTAACAATTAATAGTACCCCTGTTAAGTACCTAGGAAGGTAGTTGAAAATTAATTCAAATATGAAAATGCATACAGTGCAGCAAGAAAAATAGTTGGGTTGAAGCTAAAGTCCTCTCTTCTTCATTTAATTACAATGCCACTGTCATAATCACATTCCTTTTCATTGGGACAAAATACCCAATCCCCACACCTTGAAGGATGAGAGGTTTATTTTGGCTCACATTCTCAGTCCATAATCAGGGGGCTCCAAGGCAGGAATGCATAGCAGTGGGAAATAGCAAAGGAAAATCTGTTCATATCATGGCAACCAGGAAGCAGAGAGAAAAGGGCAGAACCTGGGAGGGAGGCACACTGTACTAAGTCATGCTCCCAGTAACTAACCTTTTCTGACTAGGTCCCACTTCCCCAAAGCAAGCCATCTGTAAAGACCCTGTAATATAATCACTTTCCACAAATCCTTCCTCTGAGCACTTGCTGCTTTGAGAGGACATCTAGATATGAACCATAAAAGCCACAATGGATATTAATGACTACATTCTTCACTGGTCATTTAAATTTCCCTTTTCTCTCATCTAGCACCTCTACTACTACTACTTCCTAACTCAGGGTGATCAAATGTTTATTCCTGAAGGATCTAAATGTTTAATATTTCTGCTTCATAAGGAAAAAAATTAAGTCTTTTCTTCACCTGTTACAAGGATCTTGACTAAGTCTTTATAATAAGAGACAGGTTAATAAGAGAAAAATATACACATATTTAATATAAGATTTAATAGCATACAGGCCTTCAAAAGTAATTACCCAAATAAACAGGACATTTGTGTGCTTTTATGGACAATTTTATAGAAGCATGACTGGAGGACAAAAGGTATGATATAATGGTAATAAACTGAAGGGAGAGACACTTAGCCAGACCTGTTTGTTCAATTTCTTCTTGATATCTCCGTGCGATATTCTTTCCTTCTTAATATAAATCAGGACACGTCACATGAAGGTCTTCATGAAAGAAAGGAGGGAGAAGGTCAGAGAGTGACATTCCTAAACTCCACTGGTATATATCAAATGCTACATTTTATAGAAAAGTATATCATTCTTACCTGGCTATCACATAATTGGCACAGTAACTAGGTCTTTAGTATGTTATATTATTCCATAAATTAAAGTTTTTGAGTGACTCATGGTAAGAACAGTGAATCACATGGAAATTAGTCAATTCATTGTCTATTTCCTGTGTTCAAAAATGAGTTCCTTGGTTAAATATAATATTCTGTGGAATATTACATCTGTGTATGTCACATTCAATATATGGATGATAGTATTAGCAGAAGTTTGATCAACAAAGAATATAATCAAAACATTTTATTGCATCAAGGAAAATAAAGAAGCCTGCTCTATAATAGCATCCCCTGTAATCATCTGTCACTATGTAATTGACCGGTCCCCTGGTATATTGGAGCTTAAAATCAGGTGTTACTGTAGGCAAATTGGGCAACCAATAAAGTCACCCTTCAATAGACATTTCATATTACTGATGACAGGTGGAAATTTCATTTCTGCCACTATGCCTATATTTTTAAATTAACTCATTGAGTGAATACTGGGGAGATTGGCAAAAGAATTCTAACTATTTAAGAAAAGATAATCTATGAATATTGAAAGTCTATACTGCCAAAGATGACATTGGGTGAAGGTAAACTTGAGACAAATCCTTACACTCGATGCCTATTCTGAGAGATCCATGCAGAAACCCCTCATTCAAACTCCTTTATAACTAATCCTACAATCTTACTCTTTCAAACTTCCTGATCATTCAGTTAGAACATTATCCACAACCCATGGTTAAGTGATTATCCCCATCTCAGGCCCTATACAGTATCCTGCCAGGCAAAGTGGACAATGAGATACACAATTTGAACTACAGTCAATTAGAAGATTTTCTCTTCAGTGCCTTTCAGGGTAAACTCTATGTGAGCCTATAATTCTGCAGTAGTCCACTTATTTTCTGGTGTCATATCACTCAGAGTCATCTATAAACCAGACTTAAATATTTTACCTTTGTTAGTTGACCATCAGAAAATCTCCAGGAAGTCAATGGTGTTTGCAAGAAGGATGACACTGCAACTAAAATATGAATACTGGAGTGTGAGTCATCTGGTGGTATAAATTATTTATAAATTAAGGCTGTGGTCAAGTCTAATATTGTGTATATCACTTCCTCTGAATGATAATATGATATTTTATGCCTAAGTTTATGATTTAGCAAATCAAATTGCAGAAATCTAATGATGGCTAGCCCAAGTCACATCAGTACATGAAGTACATGGTCAGGTTTGTACTCTCTATCACAGCCAACTCCAAGCTGGATGTTTCTCAAAAAAAGAGAGATGATTTGCCAGTGTAAACATAGCTGTGTTATAAAAGGAGTCTCCACTGTGTTTCTTTTTCCTCATCCCAGGATTCATCTTGCATATCAATGTGCCATAGTCATATGGACCACATGGATGAGAAAGTTGCTTTGCAGTCATCACTTGCTCTGACCCATTATACATTTCTTTTCATCTTAGCCTTATACTTTGAGCTCTACTGATATAGAAATTCTTAAACCCAATAAAAGAATAATGCTACAATTCAACAATATATCTCATATTGTGATAACTATCTGAACTTTACTGTCATCAGTTGCAACCAAATTAGAAACCAATTCCAGACCTCCCATAGATTCCAGAGGATATGTAGCTACAACCAACCTTTACTAGAGTTATCCTAGTGCCTATGTCACTTAGTTTGTTACTTAGCTTTCCATCGTGTGACAAAATACCTGAGGAAAACAAAAGATAAAACATTTGGACTCATGGTTTCAGAGATTTCACTCCATGGTTTGCTAATGCCATTGTTTCTGGATCTGTGTTTAGGTAGTACATCATAATAAAAAGGTGTGGCAGAACAAACCTGCTCACTTCATTCTGGATATCAAGCAGAACGAGAGAGAGGAATTACCTGGGAGCCAGGTATATCCTCCAAGAGCTTGCCCACAAGAACACACTACCTTCAACTAGGTCTCAATTTGCAATTTTCCGTCACCTCCCAAGAGTGCTTCAAATTATGAACACATCCACTTATGAGGTCAGAACCCTCATAATCTAATCACTTCACAAAATCCCAACTTTCGAACATTGAATCATTAAGAGACATTTCAAATTTAAACCACACACTTAGTATTCTTAGATGCTAAAAGCCCTCAGCAGTACCTGTGCCAAAGCTTGAATGTTGAGCTGCCTTAAAATTTCCTCTTCCAGGGCCGGGGATTTAGCTCATTGGTTCCACCACCTGCCTCACAAGCACAAGGTCCCAAGTTCAATCCCCAGTACCAAAAAAAAAATTAGTCCATCACTTTTAATCCTCAGCCTCATACAAAATTTTAGGGCATGAATGAAATGTAGACAAATTTATTGCCAGAATGTACCAACTATGGATTCTAATCTAAGTCCCAGTAGAGGCTTTATTTGGACCTGAAGCATCATGAGCAGTTTTTACTGCCTGGAGTCCTACAACCATCAAGTACTATGAGATCCCACTAGAATCGCTCTTCACGCTCTGATTACAGCATTGTAGACCTTCTCCAATCTGATTGTCCAAACATTTTTTCAACTTCTGAAAAAGTAGTTACACATGGTCTGGTATAGTCACAGCAGTAATGCTACTTCGTTGGTACCGATTTTTTGTATTGTTCAGTTTTCCATTTCTGTAACAAAGTACTGGATAGGTGCAATTTAAAGTAGAAAAGGTTTATTTTAGCTTATGATTTCAGTTTTTAGTTCACCACTGACGGAGTCCAAAACAGAAACTTCATAGCAGAAAATCTTGGTGGAAGAAAGCTACTCAACTCATGGCATCCAAGCAGACAGACAGGAAAAGAACACCAGAGATGAAGGGGCCAAGGATCAGATATAATCCTAAGGATCACACCCTCATGTCTACTCAAATATATGTCGATGCATACATTACTAATCTCCTATATGTAACTCAAGCCAACTAAATTGAAAATCATGATTAACCATCCAAACAAAGATTTATGAAAATATCAGGTAATGTTGGGCCTTGTAGGACTTTAGATTGACTTTCGGTTATATTTTGAGTGAAGTAACAAGTCTTTTAAGTGTTTTAGGAAAAGAAATGACACAATTTGACATATGAAATATCTTCATTTGGATTAATGTAACAAAATACCATAAAATGAGGGATTTTAATTAACTGAAATATATTTGTGTCAGTTCTGAATACATGGGACATCCAAGATTAGTGTGTAAACTGATTCAGAGACTAATAAGGGCCCTCTTCTTAGATGATTGTCTTTTTGCTAACCCTATATGGCAGAAGGGATAGGTAGTGTCTTTTACACCTCTTCTGTAAGAGTTTAATCTCATTCGTGAGAGCATAGCCTAACCTCTTGAAGATATCACCTCCTAATACTATTTCCATGAGATCAGGATTTATTTTATTATTATAATTATTAAGCTTAATAATACATATTAATTGCACAAGTTCATGGGGCATACAATGATATTTGCATGAATTTACACTAGAGGATAAGAACAGTGAGACCATAGTTTTGCTAAAGACTTTATTTAACAAGTATGTGGAGAATAAACTAATGAATCTTGTGGTCAGGTTCTTTATCTCTATCACAAACTGATACCTAAAATGAAGGTGTGTTCTAAAACTTGTATATGCATCCAAAATTACCTATCAAGACACAAGTTTGCTCAGATCAAGTATGTTTTAAACATTAAAATATTTACTTTGATGTAAAATATTTTGTTCATCTGTGTGGTTTCATTTTTGGTTCTTTTCTTTCCTTTTATAATTTTTAATTTTTAAAACTTATTTCTTTACCAAAGTCACAAGTCACGCGGAACATGCCAAATCAGCATGCTGCAGACAGACAGGTCTGCACATGCCCTAGCAAGGTCACTAGTCACGTGGAACACGCCGAATCAGCCAGAGCCCCGGCAACAATCCACTGGACACCCAGCCCCCGCCCGCTCCTCTGTGCAGCCACCTGGTTCCACACTACAAAGCTACAAAGATGCAGAGGACACCAGACCACCAGACCACGGTACTGAGTCCTGCCGTTCCTGGCCCAAAGGTAGGGGCTTTGGAGCTGACGTCCCACTGCTCCTGGTCCAGAGGAAGGGGCTTCCTGGCCACCATCCCTCCCACTGCTCCTGGACAAGAGGTAGGGGCTGCTGAGCTACAATCACACTGCTCCTGGTCCAGAGGAAGGGGCTTCTCGGCCACCGTCCCTCCTGCTGCTCCCGGACAAGAGGTAGGGGCTGATGAGATACAATCACACTGCTCCTGGTCCAGGGGAAGGGTCTTCTCGGCCACCATCCCTCCCGCTGCTCCCAGCACAGAGGAAAGGGCTTTTGGGCCACCTTCTGTCCCATCCCTTCTGGCCCAGAGGAAGGGGCTTCCGGGCCACCACCCCTCCTGGCACTCCCGGACCAGAGGTAGGGGCTTCTGAGCTGCAGTGCCACTGCTCCTGGTCCAGAGGAAGGGGTTTCTCAGCCACCATCCCTACCACTGCTCCCGGCCCCTGTCCCACCTCTCCCAGTTCAGAGGAGGTAATCCATGCAGGCACCAATAGCCCCCACCCCACTTCCAGTCGAAATGAGAACATATGTAAATAAGTCTCAAAACCAGATTTCCAGATCACCTACAGCAACCCCAAAGGGAAAGGAGATGGAACATGCTGATACTCAAATATATGGACCCACTGAACTAGCAACAAAAAGGGATCTGCAAAAAATGAAATGAGAAATAATTTCTCAGATAATAGGAGAAATTGTGCTCCTAGTGCAAGACATGATTAATAAATCTAGAGAGGACCTGAGGAACATGATGGAATCCCAACATAGGAAACAAATGGAATCCATAAAACA
>NW_004624851.1:5555257-5568911 GCF_000247695.1 Heterocephalus glaber | reverse complement strand
CTTGATACTGTAATTTAAAAAGTGTATAATTGACATTGTGTAATAGGAAGTAAAGGTCTAAAGGAGCAGGGGAAGTGGGAGGGGTAGGGGAAAGGAAAAAAGGGAAAAGAAAAAATATGAGAAAAGGAAAAATGGAAACAAAGTCTTTGCAAATAGGGAAGGGTGGAAGGGGTGAAGGGAGGGCAGGGTAAGGGGAATAAATAAGAACCAAGATACTCACGTAATGGTACAAGATCCCAATGATGAATGTAACTGTATTTTCTACCTAAAATGAACCAACAAACTTAATGGGAAAAAAATTAGAAAATACTGCTACTTTTCCAAAATATAAAACTAGACTCCAACAAAATGATTTAATAAAATTAGGCACAATGTTTAATGAGGCAAAATTCACACACAAGGTTGGTATAAGATTACAATATTGTGTTATTTCCTGGGTAGTTAGGGGAAAGTACTAGAATTGCAGTAGCTTAAATATTCTTTTTAGAGCACTTACTATTATAAAGTAATTGCTTCCAGGAGATTCCTACCTCACTGCTGGGGCTGTGAGTGCTGCAGACTCTCAGCCTGGGTGGCAATCATTCCTTCTTATGACTGAATAATATACCATTGTATTTATATGCCACATTTTCTTTTTCCACTCATAAATTGATGAACACTTAGGTTGTTTCTGTTTCCTGGTTATTGTGAACATTGGTTCAATGAGCAAAGGAGTGAAGATATCTTTTTGATGTACTACCAAGAAAGTCTTTGCTTAGGATATGATCAGTCTGTCATTATTTGGAGGTATAAGTCCAGGATTAAGCACTAGCTAATCCAGAACTCATATGTAAGATATATGAACAGATGATCTTTATTCCCCAAACCATCCATCCACTACTGTTACACAAATTCCTCTTCACAAATTCACACCTGTAATCAGGTGGGGGGCATTGTTTTATAATAAGTTGATGAAGAAGGAAAAGCACTGAGATTAGTTCATAGCTGAATCAGTTTAGTATTAGGTGGAAACTGAAAATGAACTTTAGGTGCATTAGATTCCTACTCAGGGTTCACTTTAGAAGACAGTCGTGAAGGAAAATCCCCCTAATGGCCAAAATTTCATATCTATATTGTAAGAAAAATGTAATAGTTAGCAGTTACAATGTATATAGACTCATGGTCAATTGAAAATGTCCTAACTGGTCAAAGGACTGGGAAAAAAAACAGATTGAAAGATCAAGGTTAATGAAGTCTGTGAAAGAAACATAGTGAGTGGATCTATGGAAACTGGTAAACAATGTAAAGTTATTTATTTTGCATCTTAATACCAACTAGAGAACACTCAACATGGAAAAGTCATTAAATAACAAAAGGGAAATGAAGATTAGACCAGTTATGTTACTCAAGTGTGGTACAATAGCTGTGTAAGTGGAGAATCCCTGATTCCAAGTATGGGGGTTAAGCATCATTGAGTCTTATGAACCAAAATCTAGCTACTGTTGCTACCAAATGTATAAACTCAACTTGCTACTGAGAACAAATCTGATCACTATTATGCCAACTTCTCTCAAAGAGACCAATTTTTCACTTCATGGTAAATGGATTTAATTGTATTCCCTAAATAATTCTAGAAGGGAAAAGATGTCTTCATATCTGGAATGATCTGTCTCTGTCTCTGTCTCTCTCTTTCTCTGCTTTGTGTGTGTGTGTGTGTGTGTGTGCGCGTGTGTGTGTGTCTGTTAGTGATTTTCTCTGTGTGTAGACAATGATGTATTAATTAACTGAAGAACTGAGGGCCTATTCATCCCACTATCTGCCCTCAGCCACAAAAAAATACTTGAGCCATGCTTAGCTGTGCCATAAAAAATGACAGAACAATTGGTGGCATATTTGGTAGGAAAACAAAATATCAAAGTACTGCTCAAATCCTGGGTCATTTTCATTTATTTTTCATTTATTTTGTACCAAAACAACTAAGTCTATCCCAAATTATTCCTTTCACATTAAGCTGTTGGCTTTTCTCTGTGCAGCTAATAAATATCCAGTAATCTCCATCAGCCTGCTCATGTATAAATAATGTCTGAGGAACAGCTATGACTATAAACATATAGAGCTCACTATGTTTCACCCCTCTCACTGTTCTTTTACTTGGACTGCATTTATATATACTGTGTCCATTAGAAACTAACTGAAAAGGTGAACAATGCCTCTTCAGTTTGATCTGGATATTGAATAAGTCCAGTTTCTACTCTTTATAATTTTTTAAATAACAAATTAGCTTTCTTCATTTGTTGGTAAATCTTTTACATTATTTCCATTTTGCCCTTTTACAAAATAGGGATGTCTTTCTTTTTCTACAAATTGATATATTTCTTTCCTGTTCAGCAACATTGTTTTTATTTAACCATCAAAGTGCGAATTAACTGAGACTAGAAACAATTGAACCAAGTTGATGATATGCTTAAGGTATTGAGAAGTTTATAGACAGCAACAAACATCATATATATAAATATATATATAATTAATACTCTTAAAAAGAGCTAAAAGTCTACATATGAACACACAAAGACCTTGCCTGTAGCAACTCATCTACATTGTTAATTTCCATGCACTCTATGGAACATGAGCCATGATACGAATGAAATCCATGAGTTTACTGGATTACTCATAAAATAGTAAATACTCATAAAATGTTAAATATTCATAAAATAGCTCTTTACCTTACATATATTCTTTTCAGATTAAATTGATAGTTTTACCAAAGTGGTACCATCAAATGTGTAGTACATTCCAGTGAGCAAAGTAGAAAATGAAACATAAATCTTACACTGTGGTATGACTTTAAAACTAAGAACAAGTAAAAAACATTCTCTCACTGATTAAAAGAAATAACAATAGACTAGATCTCTGACATAAATCTTCAAATTTATTCTGTTGGAAGTGACCAAGGATTTTGAAGGGGATCAGAAAATGTTACCCCAAGATAAGCCGTTTTGCCATTTGGATTGTTCTGATCAAACATATTAAGAAATAGCAGATAGAGGAATAGCTCTCACTCCCACATCTGCCTAAATCAGGACATATGAAAAAGTGCTTTTTTTTGTACCAAGATGAGAAGAACAATATTTGTCACTAGTTGATAACAGGGTTAGTATACAAAGCAGAATCCCATAAATCTGTTTATGGTGCAGATATTCCTTAACTTATGCTGGGTTTATGTCTCAATAAATACATCATAAGTTGAAAATATCATGTTTAAATTCATTCAATATATTTAACAAAGTAAACATTGTGATGTAGCCTAGGCTACCTTAAATCTTAGAATACTGAAGTCTGAAAATATTAAATGCAAAATTTCAGAAATAGACAATTTATAAGTTTCAAAAAACTTTTATTGGAGCATATTGTTATAATTATTTTATCATATTATATATTATTGCTGTTAATCCCTTTAGGTACCTAATTTATAAATTATGCTTTATCAAGGTATATGTATGTAGAATAAACAGTGTATACAGATCTGGTAATTATCCATACTTTCAGGCATCCTCTTGGTAGACTTAGAGGGCATTCCCTGCAAATAAGAGAGGGCTACTATACTTGCTTCTAAGAAAAAGTAGGTCATAGGTCTATAGTTAGTTGGAATGGAATAAATATTAAATTTACTCTCTCTTCTGGAGTTGGGATGTATACTTTCTTCTGCCTTTAGACAGTACCAGTATGCCTTCAGCCTCAGAATGGGTTACCCCATCAGCTCTCCTATTCTTAGGCTTTTTGGACTCAGATTGAATTACACCACTAGATTCCATGGTTCTTCAAATGTCATATGACATTTTATGGCCTTCTCACTATCCATAATCACATGGATCAATTCACACAATTAACACCTGTTAAATATATTTATCTTTCTATCTATCTACCAACTTACCTAACTATATATGATTACCTCCTAATGATTTCTGTTTCTTTGGAGAATTTTGATTCATAGAGTGAGCTTTGTCTTACCATAAGTAAATAGTGGGGACAGCTATGGAGTCTTATCTAAGTCCAGAGGGACAGGCTGGTCTCAGAATAAGTAGATTCTGGGAACACAAAAAAGTGGAGACATTTTCCAAGAACACAGGGCTCAGGTAAAATTCAACTTTGTCAGTGGGAATACATTGAAGGATACCTATCTTTGCTAATGAATAGTATACAATGATGGCAAACCCTTTAGTGTTTTCACTAACAAACAGCCTACTGTGGCATATGTGCCATAGGTTCGCCACCACTGGTATATACAGTGGTATACAAGTTGATTATAGAATAATGGGTTGTAACAACAGGTGAATGGTACTTGAGCAGAAAATATTAGCCTGTGGTAATACAGATTAATTCTTGTATGAGGAATTTTAAACTGCTGTGTTCTTGGAACAAACAGAGTGAAAAAGTAAGAGAAGCAAGTAATGTCATGACAATGGTGAATGTTATCCATGCCATGTGTTTTGACACAATGAGAAAGATAAAGAAAACCCCTTCCAACATTTGTCTTGCAGGAAATGGCTTGTCACAATCACTTTTCTTGAAATGACCTAGGTAAATCTCAGTGACACTCCCTTATTTGCCAATATCAAGCATAAACACAGACCCCACAAATTCCCATTTCTCCTCTCATAATTTATTTAAACTCTTTGGTACCCCTTGTTCAATGGAGGTGACAGCATATTAGCCTTCATTCTGCCCTATATTTTATGAAGACTACCTGCCCTCAGATGGATTTAGCACTCACACTCTTCATTGTAGCCAGAACTATGCCAAATAAATCAGTGCACTGATTTATTGATCCCAGCACCACACACTATAGATCCAGCCACCCGTGAAAAGCTCCATCTATGACTGCATGAGGCTTTGGAGGGACATCTAGAACAAACCATCACATTTCACTGCTGGACCTTCAAAGACTCATATACATCCTTTTATGCAAAGGCATTTAGTCCATCTCTAAGAGTTGTCAAAGTCCTAGCAGTTTCAGCATTGCTGAAAAGTTCAAGTTCAAGTCTCCTCTGCAATTTAAGCCAAACTCTTAGCTGCAAGCCCCTGTACAAGTGAAAAGGAAATTCAACACGTCAAACATTCAATGGCACAAGATAGACATTTCCATTCCAAAAGCTACAAATAGGGGAATAGAAATGAATGGGAACAAAGCAAGTCCAAAATACAACAGGGCACACATTTAGTCCTGTATTTCCATCCCAGCATCCCCAGCAATCCATGGCAAGATGTGAACTCCAAAGAGCTAGAGTGGCTCTGCCTTCTATGGCATTGCTGGTGGTTTTGTCTTCCATGGCCAGTTCTGCTCCCTCCTTGCAGCTTGGGCCAGCTCTTCTCCCTCCTTGCAGCTTTCCTCATACAATTCATATCCTTTTCTTCAAAATCATTGGAGTCTCCATTGCACCTTTAACTCCACACTCACATCTTCATACACTGTCTCTTAGCGGCACACTAACTGGCCTCCCAGGGCTTCTTCTAAAATTTGGGTGGAAGTCTTCCTGATCTCACACTTCTTGCATTCTGCATGCACCTAAAACCAGCACAACATGGATGAAGCCAGGATCTGCCACCAGCTGGCACAGTAGCCAGGCTTCCTTCTTTCTTGGCTGTGGGGTTCAAGTGCCTGGTTTGCTGAGCACACTGAACCCAATCACAAGGAACACATTTTCTAGGCCACCATCATTCTAGAACATGGTTCTCTGGGACTTTCTCCTCACACTGAAGTCTTTTATTTTTACAAGTCTGAGGCTTCAATGGCTGGAGTCCTACTTGTTCTTGTGTTGTCCCCAGACCATCTTTTCTGCTGTCTTCTTCTTGCTAGTTTTTTAATGACCGATTTCTCCTCTCTTTCATATTTTCAGGCTACAACTTTACTGGAGCTTCTTTTCTGGTCAAACTCAAAACATTTTAAATCATTCTTCTGGGCTCTTTGCTCTTCACTCTCAACATAAATCTGACTAAAATCTACAAGAGTAGCCATACCATGGCCTCAATATTAGACTACCTTGAAATGTCTTGTGCAAGATTAATTAATCTGTCACCCTTAATCTCAGTCTCAAGCAAAGTCTCTGGACATGAGCGAAATGCAGACAAACTTTCTACCAATGTATAACACATATTGTCTGTAGTTCAACAGCCAATTCAGTCCTTCTTGAGCCTGGTCTTTACCTGCAGCATTTCTATTAGAATTCTTGTCTTCTGAGCTCTGACCAGAATATCCCATCAAGTATAGCCAAGTTTCATCAAGGCTGCTCTTTCAGCGAGCATCTCCAAACCTTTTCAAACTCTTCCCACAAGCCTGTTCCAAAGGCTCCTGAACCACATGGTCAGGGACAGTCACAGCAATGGCCCCACTTCTGGTGCCAAAGTCTATCTTAATCACTTTTCTCGTTACTGATACAAGATACCCAATAGCCAAAGATAAAGTAGGAAAGGTTTATTTGGCTCATCATTTGTAAAAGTTTCAGTTTATAGTTGGCTGGCTCTAAGTCAGGGTGGCATGGCAGAGGGGCATCCCAGAGGAGAAATAGTCCATGGCCCTTATTCTGTCCCTTATATTTTATGCAGGCTACCCTAGGGTGGGGGTAGCACTCACACCCTTCATCCTAGCCAGAACTATGCCAAACCAATCAGTGGACTGAATTAGTAATCATATATACTTGATTCTAGCACCACACTCTCTAGATCCATCTACCTCTAAAAAGCTCCACCTATGACTGCATGAGGATTTGGAGGGACATTTAGTATAACTCATAACAGGGAGGTTCCAGTGTTTATTTATACCTTGATCTATGAGCTCTAAATCCTCCTGTTCTCTGGAATCCAGTGTTAATACCTAATACACATCAATACACTTGATAAGGCTGCATCACAGCAACTGCTTATCACACATTCCCATGCACATGCCTTTGTGGCTCATTCCAGAGCCTTCCAACACTTGCCACAAGCCATCTAAAACTGTAAGTGCCATGAACACCTTCTCCTCAAGTCTCTGTCACAGTTTTCACTTGAAACTATCCTATTTTGGTACAAGAATATTAAAGTCTGTTTTTAACAGGTTTGTCTTTCTCTATAACTCTCTCTTCTAACTGTTCCATTATCCCTTCACTTTGGTAGCAATGTGCTACTTGCTAGGAACCCAACAGTAAAAAAGGCAACATAGTCTTTCATTTTGAGAAACTTATACTCTAGTGATAATTCTAATTTGGCTAAGCACCTTGTTTTTGTTTTGTTCTTACTAGAGTACTACTTTGCTGAGGAAGGACTCTAGTTACCTTTATTTAATAGACTCTGGCATGTTATTTTCCTAGAGTCACAGAGCTAGTTATGATAGAACTAGGATTTATATCTGGCCCATCTGACTGTAGAGCCCACCCTCATGACTTCAAATAATCTCCCTGGAAACTATTTCACAGGGCTGGACAGTTTATGGAGGGGATACACTTACCAATATCCTCATCCATTTCATTCTCGCTTAGACCTCTTAGCAGTAATCCAGTGTCCTCTGAGCATTTCTCATTAACCATTTTTAAGAGATTAGCTATAAAATTAAGTATAAAAATATGTCAAGGTAGAGGAAGTAGGTGGAGAAGAGGTATTTTGTGTGCTAATAGCTTCTATGAAAAGCTCAGCAAGCCAAAAAAGCCCTTATATTAGTCAGAAAAAAGAAACACACTGAAGATAATCACAAAGTGAAATACATTTGATGCTAATATCTGCAAAGTGGCTATATCTATTAACTGAATAATCATAATTAACTGGGCCTAAAGAGGAAAAACTGTTCTTGCCTAGTAGAAATGTCTTGGCTCTAAGCAAATTCGAAAATGAAAGAGTGACAGTACTAAGGGAACAAGATTAGGGACTTTGTGTTTGGACTATCTCTAGCAATGGGGTTTCTCAGCAAGCTATCATACAAGTGCTTGCTGTTAGGTTAGCTGTCTCCACATTCAAAGGAACTGTTTTCTGGACTCCAATCACTCTGGTGTAGTTTTGGAATTGTTTCTCTGAATTTGAGTATTGGTGTATGCTGATCACCTTGGAATATCATTTGGGCTCCCCAATGCTAAGCACTATACTTCTGAGAGGTAGATGACAGATAAAACACTCTAGATGTGTCTCTCTGTAGATCACTAGAGCAATGACTTCCACCCTATTGAGAGATCACTAAAACTTGTTTTCTACAAATCAAAGTTATAGTTTATGCTGCATTTTTAATTATAATTTACATTTCAGCTGGCAAAAATTAAGATTTTTTAAAAATCTTAGATATTCTAATATCCTTAATTTACAATCTTTCCCATAAAATGGTAATCTGTTTGAAGCCAGGTTCTAGGTCAGTGGTGGTGAACCTATGTAATACATGCCACAGGGGGTATGCAGAGCAATATCTGTCTGCATGCTGGCCAAGTGTCTGAATTGTTTTTCTAAACTAATATTTCAGTATTAATGCTTAATTTCAGTGTTGACACTGTGCAATAAATAAATGGGTTTGGGGTTGCACTTTGGGCATTTGGTCTAAAAAGTTCACCATCACTGCTCTATGTCTTCTTTTATTCTGCAAATTTTGCTTACTATAAAATGCTTGTACAATGTTGATGAAAAATCTCTGCACACAATATAAAACAAGTGACATGAAACAAGAACAACTTGCCAGTCAGTTGATTGTTTAGACTCTATTTGACAATGGAAAAGTAATTGATACTTCACAGAATTGACTGAATTGTGCACCTGCTAAATTGTCACAGTAATATTCTGTCCTGTCCAAAACTGTAACCATTAGCCACATGTGACTATTATAAATTTAACTTAGAGTTAAATAATATTAAAATTCAGTCCCTCAATCACACTAGCCACATTTCAAGTACTCAATAATCACATGTGGTTAGTCATTATTGTATGTTAGCCAATGCAGTTGGAGAACATTTCCAGTATCACAGAAACTAGGATAATACTAATTCATATGATGAAGGCTCTGTAGCTTTACTGGGATAATTTGATTTAGTACAAATTTGCAGAGCACTTACTCTGATCAAATGATGATTTGTGCTCTTAACAATTCCCAAAGATGGATAGGTGTAAAATCACAAATTCCAACACTAGCCAAAATAGTTATGTTTTCCAATTACAGGAGTAAAGAGAAAAGAATAACCCTGATTTGGGGGGTTTGGAAAGACTTGGTGTTGCAGGTGTGATATAAGCTGTTTGCTCAAGAAGCATAACATGAAAATAGGAATAAACTGACCAGAGGAATGAAGGGAATGCAGAACAGCCATCTCAGTGGTATGTGAGCAAAGGGTACTGAGATAGAAAGATTTGGACCTACATGTGGAGCTATAAAAGTTGTATTTCATTTTTTTAAATGGTATATATTTAATGTATAAAACATGATGTTTTCATTATATATTTACTCACATAGTTACTTCGGTGCATGTGTTATAAAAGCATCTAATATATACTCTCAGAAAGTTTTCATTACACAATTTGTTTTGTTAACTATAGTCCTTTTGCTGTTCATTAAGTTTCTAGAGTTACTCATTACATGTAACAACAACTCGGTACACTTTGATCTACAGCTCCACATTTCCTTATCCTCCCAGTTCCTAGTAACTACATTCTACCCTATGAATATATGTATTCAGCTTCTATGTATGTATCCTTCTATGCATTCAACTTTTTAAGATTATGAATATAAGTGAAATTGTGCAACATTTTTTTTCTGTATCAGGCTTGCTTCACTTAGTATAATATGTATTTGTTGCTGGCATGTGAATACAGACCTTATATTTCAGAATCTTATTTTAATGACTTTATAAAACATTTTACGTCAGGCTATTTTAATATTTATGATGACATTCTTTCACAAGTTTCCTTGTAATTTGTAGATTATTTGAAGATAAGGCTGCAATCCAATTATTAGTGGCAGACTAATAATTTCAAATTATAAACACAAGACTGCATTGGAGAGCCTGAAATCTAAGCAAAAGGAGTTAGATGGATATTCCTTATAGCCAGTGTCATCTAAACATGACATCCTAATACATCTATCTGAATTTCCCTTAAGGAATCTTTCTTAAATGCAATGTAAATAATTTCTTTTTTGTATACAAAATCTGCAACAGTTTCTTCTTGCCTATGTAAGTCCAAACTTCTTCATTTGGCATTGACTTTCCTTAGTCAAATGACATTTACTTAGATGAATTTATCTCCCATTAGGGTACATAACATAAAACAATTTGATGCCACTATTTTGATGCGACTAGTTGAACACAGCTGTTTTGTTAGGAAACTTTTTGATAGTGCTACCTGGGAAAGATTATTTTACAACAGAGATATTTGATACATTCTAAAACAATAACCATTAAGGTATCACCATTTTATAAATCATGAACTATGTCGTGTTACATCTGTGACACCCAAACCAGTCACAGTTCCCTCCCATATCCATGCAAGTACATTCCACTGTGTGAACCCCATGCTTTGCTCAGTAGGTGTGTAGTATTTGTTAAATGAACTAATGAGAGCATGATATTCACCACCTTGTTCAACACACATAACTGAACTATTGCTGTTGTTCATCATCATTTCATACTGAAGTTGCTTCTCATTAACTTGGATATTATTACAAGTATCTTCTTTTTTGTACTTTTTTTTTGGTACCAGGGATTGAACTCAGGACCTTGTGCTTGCAAGGCAGGTGCAGTGCCACTGAGCTAAACCCCAGGCAAGTAACTTCTTAAGCCATTTTGCTCTGCTGCCCTATTTCGGTGTCTATTAAATAATCCATTAAATTCTGGTGTTCTATTTTTTCTCAAATGCTGTAAGAACCACTAGCAGTATCCAAGTCTTTTTTTAATAATAATGTTAATGTTTAACACATGGCAATGGTTATATTGTTTCTAACATGAATTAAGACTCACTACATTAAATAAAATGATATTGTCACAGTAGTACTTCTGAAGCAACTGTCTTCCTTTTATTCATTCTGATGTTTTTATTGTAAATGAGATCAAGTGGTCTTTATTACAATTGTCAGTTATTTCCTACTTGCTAAATCCAATGTAATCTTTACAGTGTGTGTCTTGCTTTGCTTTCATACACTATTTAAAACTGTCTTGTATCTCCCTTCTTCTGTGTTTCATGTCATCATGTTATACTAATTTACCTATATCTTCTATAATTTTTATTTGTTGGTCATCTTACTGCTTTCTAAAACATTTCAGTCCACTATTTTCATGATAGTGACACCAAGGTTAATCTGCTGTCTTAAAAGCATGTGAAACTCCTCATGTTGGTGGCTAAACTCATGATTTTTATCACACCTCCATAGTGAAGAGAGTTCACCATTAAATCCTGCTAATTATACTTTAAAAGTGTTCATTTATCTCTGTTTTTACCATAATTATCTTAGTTCAGTTCACCATTATCTCTCACTTTTAACAACCTCCTTTTTCTTCTTGAAACAAATATTGCTCTTTTTCAATCCATTATGTTTTTACATTTTTATCAAATGGTTATTTTCCAATAACCATACTCTCTCATTATTATATAGACCTTTCTGTATTTGTTACTTTGCTCTTTAAAACTCCTCTTTAAGAAATGGTTTCTCATTGTTCTTAAGATAAAAACCAAAATCCTTAAGATACTTAGAAAAAAAACCCATAAACTAACTCTCCAGTTTCTCAGTTCTTGGGCATTTTTTTCCTTTACTTTCAATTGTGTGTGTGTGTGTGTGTGTGTGTGTGTGTGTGTGTGTGTATGTGTTAATATGAAGATCTAGTTCTTCTATCATTTGTGAAATATTTTTAACCATTATTAATTTGAATATTTCTGTTCTCACAAGCATTATTATTTCTATCTGGAATTTCTATTAAACATATATTGGGTAGTCTCAATCTATTTTAAACTTCTAGGATACATTTTTGGTTCTTTGGACTGTGTTATAGATCATTTCTTCAGAATCTGGTGTTTACTATTTCTGTTAACTTCTGCTCATATCAATTTATGTATTAGTGTTCTTTGTAAATATGAATTAAGAGTTTGTATTTAGTAGGGTTTTCATTGTGACAATTCTGTATGACAAACTTGAGGCAAGAGTGTGCCCTTCTGAAGACATTTGTAATTTGAGTTTTCTTGTGACAGATTCCTTAGAAATGATAATAGAATGAAAATGGTGTGTTGTGTCCCCTACTGATTTGGTTTTCCTAGAATATAGTGTATAAGTCATGTGAGGATGGATCAGTGGTAAAGAAAAACATTTTTGTAATCTAGAAACCAGGAAAATACAGATACAATTCTATTGCTTATGAGTTTGCATTTTTCTAGTCCTTCCTTACATGTAGAATGTATGTATAATATAGAGGTTCTTGGATTTTAAAAAGATTCTTCACTATAAATTCCTACTTCTCATAGACCAAAAGCCTACCCTCTTGTGCCTGTGTGGCCATTATACTCCAGGTCTCATTTATAAAGAAGAAGAAATGTGTTCAAATCAACTAAAGGGTAAATTTTTTTATACAAGTATCCAGTAAATGTGTATTATGCCAAGCACTATTAAAAGCAGTAAACAACAGTAAATAAAACAGAGTCCCTGACCACGTGAAGTTTTTGTTTACCGTGCACATTTTAACTCTTATTTGTTTGGGGAATATTAAGGCACACACATCAAGCACTTAAAAATTAGGTAATAGCATAGCTATATGCCTATTGAATGTAACACTGGAACATTATGTAAATACCCACCCAAAATAATTTAATACTTCAGGGGATGATACTTTATTTGACCTATTATTTGCTATTCTTAAGGGCCAACAACTTGTTATATGTTAACTTGCTATTTTTTGTCCGGTAGACACTAAATGATTACAACTTGGTAGAAAAGATAGCCCCAAAGATTATTACGCTTTTCTTTATAGGACATGGACTAATTTTCCATGTAATCACAAAAAGTTATTTCAGCATTTCTTTCTTGGAGGATTATAATATCCCCATTCCTCTACTTCTCCTCTGACCCAGCTTTACAAACTCTCAGTTCCTTAATTAATGAATCAAATAAATATTTTACACATATTCACATCACATTTATATGACAATCATGTTTATAACTGTCCATAAACCATATGTTGACAAGCCCCTGACAATTTCTTTTACTGAAAGTTCTGATGAGCATAGAAAAGGATGCTTATTATTTTTTATCCAGCATTATTAGATATTTTACACTAGGAAGTTTTCTCTTTATATAATCCCCAGAATTTAAAACGTCTCTTCTCTATGTTGTAAGCACACTGGTCAACTTTCAATTTTTTTCTCTTAAATTCTTTTATTGGTACATTTTAGGTATACAACACAATTACATTTCTCATTGAGAACTTGTACCTTTACATGATGCATGTTGGTTCTTATTTTTTCCACATTCCGAGCCCTCCCTTCACCCCTCCACCCTTCCCTATTTACAAAGACTTTATTTCCATTTCTTAAATTTCTCAGCATTTTTCCTTTCCCTTATTTCCTTTCCCCTGCCCCTCCCACTACCCCTACCCCTACCCCTTTGGACCTTTTCTTCCTATTTTGTATTATCAATTATTCATTCTAATCATTGGTACATTTTAGGTATACAATATAATGACATTCATCATTGGAAATTTGC
>NW_004624851.1:5524362-5555157 GCF_000247695.1 Heterocephalus glaber | reverse complement strand
TTATCAATTATTCATTCTAATCATTGGTACATTTTAGGTATACAATATAATGACATTCATCATTGGAAATTTGCACCTTTACATAATCTCTCTTGGGCCTGTAGAGTAAACTTATCCAAATCATAGCATCACAAGGACTATATATGCAAAAAATCACAAAATATATTATCATATTCTTAAGGGGCTTTGTAAATGATCAATTGCTATGAAAGGGGTTCAATTACAGAATATAAATGAATAAAAAACATTGGAAGCCACTGGTCAAGAGAAATGGCATCTCAAATTGTCTTTTTATATTCATAGAAATATTTTTAAAAATCAAGAATGGAAACTATACTATATAAGAGAGGTAAAGAAAAAAGTAAAGCTTTTTTTCTTTTCCTTTTTTTTTCTTTTGGATTTTTGAGACAGGGTCTCTCTATGTAGTCCAGACTGGCCTTGAACATATGGCAATCCTTAGCCTCCCAAGTGCTGGGATTACAGGTGTGTGTCACCTCACCTGGTCTGTAAAATAAAGATTTTATTTAAAGTTGGGGTTGGAGAGCCCCACAGAACCTACTGTTTCAGCTTCCTGTCAATTTGGCAACAAGTACTCTCATGGAACCCTAGGATATTAAAATACATGTTTGAAAATTTTACATAAGTTCAAACTGCAAATTAAATGCCTCCAGTTATTGGGTAAATAATAGCAATGAGTGAAGCCTGTCAGGAACAGGGACTTGCCTTCTTTGCCATGGAGACAATGGGGAATGGTGGAGGACAGTGTTTCTCTCTCTCTCTCTCTCTCTCTCTCTCTCTCTCTCATTTCTGCTGGGATGGAATCTAAGGCCTTGCACCTGAGAGGCAAGGCATCTACCACTGAGCTACACTTCCAGTCTTTGCTTCTCAGCTTTTGATAATTCTTTCCCTAAAGGAACGTGGGTTCCATCCTGGCAGATCTCCTAATTTTTCAAATGTTAAAAATTAAGATTTTAATGTAGTATCTCTTGAGTAATTTTCATTAATTTTAATTGAAGCTTAACACTTTATGTAATGCACGAAACATATTGGAGACCATAATTAATTGCCTATTTGTAGTGTCTGCTTTTTAACATTAATGATAAATCATTTCTAGATTGGCCAAAAGTCAATAACAGTTCATTTCTATTTTTCCATTCCAATTCATTCTTAAATACATTAAAAGTGATTTTTTAAATGTAAAAATCAAAGGTCTATAATAAATGCTTCTATTACTGAACATACTTGCCTTTGGTAGTTGAAATTATTTTTCTGTATTAAAAGTTACTATACTTCATACCATATTCAATTTTACTATATGCTTTTATTAGTAAAAAAAATGGTACTTAAGTAGAATTTGAGTGGCTAAAAAAATAAAGTTCCAAATTTCACAGTTCTAATTAGGAACATAATTTACAATTTTCAAAGTTTTAGATAATTAAGTAAAGTATAAATTTATAGAAATGAATTAGAGACAGAGTCCCCTTATTCTCACCTACACACACACAGTAGCAGTTATGTGCTATGAAATAATTTTAATCTTATAATAATAAAAAATATATTCCCTTTCAGGAATATGCAATTTCAAATTCATAGAGAAGACAAAAAACATGGTTATTTACAAAGAAGTTATGAAAATTATCATTGAACATTTATAGAGGAAAAATCGTTCACATTTTAACATTTTTTTCTAGTAGGGTAGTTGTTAATTTCCTTTCTTTATTTACTCTAACAAAGTATATTCAATTTTATTTTCCACTCAAAAGAAAATATATAGCATTGTGTGATTACTTGAAACATAATACAGTAATTAGAAAAGGTGCACAGAATTTCTATGGAGCTTTCACTTGGTCATGTTAATATTTTGAAGGTTGCTTTGCATTGGCCAAATTCCAACCACTGCAGCAACATCTGTTACTAACCAGGTTTATCTATCTTTTGAATTCAAATTGCATAGAACAAGACAGTTATATAGGACTTATGACAAATATTTTATATTTTTCTACTGCATAGGTAACTACTAAACATTGTCAAAATAACATTTTGGGAAAGAAAGATATAATTTGAAACAGAATGAAAAACTTTTGATCTACATTATTTGCATTTTTGTATTAAGTTAAAAGGATTGGAAATTATAAAATCTTACCCAGTTCTCAGCATGTCACAATCAGCATGGCATGCTTGAAATTATCACAGCATGCTTGAAATGTGATCTTTGTTTTAGCTTGGGGACATGAATAAGACATGAATAAGAGATTCCTTTATACAATGTGTGCTATTCAACAGAGACACACCCAGATAAATGATTTCGCAAACAAATCCATGAAAGGGTTTGAATTCTGAAGGTTTTACTTTGGATTTTTGTTTGGGGTTTAAAAAAAAGAAGGAAAAGATACATAGGTCCTATCAGAGGCTTGGGAGAATTGAGGGAATTGGTTCACTCAGCCATAACACCTATATCCTTTTATTTCCTAAATAAGAACATACAAGAAAAAATACTATTTAAAAAGAAAATATTTTGATTTGCAGTTCTGATGGCAATCTCCCAATCTAATGATTTACCAGTTACTTCCATTTTGCCCCTCTTCATTTGGAATGTTATTCCTTTCGGCAATTATTATCTATAAATTTTATCAGTATTCTGAAAGGAAAAATTAACATGTCTCTGAAAATGCTTGCAGTAATGGAAAAAGAAACACTAGATATTTGGACTGTAAATCTTAGATTTTGTGTTATCTTTGCTAAAGTAATGGCATGTTTTCTGGTCCTATCCCATACTTAGTTTCATGAGAACGATTCTAAAGCCAAATTATTACAACCAAGTGTGAATTTGTCAGAATGACTTATGATTGTTGATGGACTGCAGCAAAAGACTTATGATCAGAGCCAATCTCATTCCAAACACATAAATAAAACACACCAGTTTTGCATGAAATTCAAAGTTGCCTAAATTAAGTGTATAGCTTAATGCCCTGTTGTCATGCAAATCCACTGAGATGTTAAAAAGTACAGGTTTCTAGACCTTACCTCAGGCCTACTGAATAGGAATCTCCAAGGGAGAGATCTAAATTTTTTAATTTTTCAACAAGGTATTTAGAAAACATCATTGTAACACAAATGATATGTTGCCAAGAAAATATGGCATTATAATGGGTGGGAGGCATGCATTTTATTGTCTAAACCAGGATATTTTGAGAGAGAAAAAGGTTACTATAAAAATTATACTAGAACAATAAGCATATAAGGGGTTGTTCTGGGAAAATGAAATCATTTGGCAATCTAATATTATTTCAAATCAACAAGTTATTTTTAACATTAATTTTATTTGTTAGAGGAATGCACAGAAAAATTTAAATGGGAAGAACAAAGTTTCCATATATATTTTGTATGCAACACACATAACCTCTACTAGTATGGACATCTACCACCAAAGTGGTACATCTATTGATACATCATTATCATTCAAAGTCCATGCTTTTCATTAGTATTCATTCATGCTGTTGTACATTCTATGAGTTTCAATAAATATATAATGATTATATTGTATTATATCGAACCATTATATCATTCAGAGTAGTTTTACTCCCCTAAAAATCCTTTATGCTCCACTTACTCATCTCTGCCATCTTCCTAACCCTTGGCAACTACAGTACTTGTTTATTGCCCCTGTAGTTTGTCTTCTCCAAAACATTATATAATTAGATTCATACAATATGTTGCCTTTCCAGATTAGCTGCTTTCACTTACAAATATTCATTTGAATTTCCTCCATGTCTTTGCATGGCTTGATAGCACATTTCTTTTCAGCACTGAGTAATATGGCATTCTCTGGATGCATCACATTTACATATATTTTACCTATTGGAGGACATTTTGTTTGCATCCCAGTTTTGGCCATTATGAATAAAGCTTCTATAACCATGCATGTATAGGCTTTTCTGTGGCTATAAAATTTCAATGCATTTGTATAAATACCAAGGAGTATGATTGCTGGGTCATGGGATAAATATGTTTAGTTTTATGAAAAACTCACAAACTGTCTTCCAATGTGACTGTATTATTTTGCATTCTCCCCAACAATGAATGAGCATTCTTATTATTCCACATTCTCAACAGTAATTTGTACAGTTGGCGTTCTGAATTTTTTGGCCATTCTAATAAGTGTGTAGTGGTATCTAGTTGTTTTATTAATTTGCAATTCTATAATGATATATTTGAACTTTTTAATATGTACTTACCTTCTGGATACATTTTTCTGATAAGATGTCTGTTCAGACCTTTTGCCCATTTTTCATGCAGGTCATTTATTTTCTTACTATTATGTTTTAAGGATTTTTTTATATAATTTGGATTAACAGCCTTTTATCAGATGTGGGGTTTTTCTCAAATATTTTCTCCTAATTTTTAGCTTGTTTCCTCATACTTTTGATATTGTCTTTCAGAGAGCAGAATTTTTAACTATAATTTTTCTAGTTTTCTAAGGTAGAAGCCTAGCTTGTTGATTTAAAATTGATCTCTTCTCTAATGTAGGCATTCAGTGAAATTTCTGTCTAAGCACTGCTTTCACTACATTCCACAAATTCTGATAAATTGCATTCTCATTTAGTTCAAATGTTCAAATTTTCTCTTGATATTTCTTCTTTAACCATATTTCACTTATAAGTATGTTATTTAATCTCCAAATACTTCAGGATTTTTCAGATATCATTCTGTAATTGATTTTCAACTTAATTCCTTTGCATATGGACCCCGCCTATATGACTCGGTCCTTCTGGATTTTTAACTTTCATATTTGTACACCCTGAGCCTCCACAAATTCTTCCATTTTACTTCAGGTATTCCTACCTAGGCACCAGTTTCCAAAGAGATTTTGCTCAGGGGTTTCTGTTCTAGTAAATTGTGGTCCTTAGTATCTGCTTGTCTGCCTGTCAAAATCTGGGGCCAGGGTAGTGGCAGTGGTTTGCCCTGTCACCTTACCTCTCTGGCGATCTAAGGACTACTGATTCATCAGTTTATTTAGTTTTTCTTTACTTGGTAGGGTAGAGTTTTAATTTCCAAGTTCTTTATATATCAGACCAAAAACAATGTTTCAATATTATTTATTTGAAAATTTTTCCATTTTCAAAACACAAGTGGAATTTTTAGTTGAATCCATTCTACTATACTACAAACTGACCTAAACTTTGTAACCAGTGTTAAGCATCTTGGGAAAGAAAATCCACCAGATGATATAGATTCTCTTTTTATTCAGTGAAGGCTAGATCCTAAAACTATAGAATAGAGTGCTTTACATCATAGCTTTTATGGAGAAATTTCTCAAGGTCCTTAGAGGCTTTGCAAATGATCCACAGGTGTAGCTAGTTTGAACAAACAGATGTGTTCTTGAAGACTGATGTGAAAATTGAATTTTTGTTAATTGAATCTTATTTAGAATTCATTTTCAGAGAGCTAGCTATTTAAAGTAGCCCTTTGGTGAATCATTTTGTAGAATGAATAACAGCTCCCTAATTTAACTTTTTTGAATATGCAAATTTTCACATGTGACAGTTTCTTAAAACTATGTATCAAGTCTGAGCTTATGTGAGAAGCATAGAATACTTAAGTTTTTTAGTAACAATACAACTCAATTTTCTATACTGAATGAAGATGATGTGTATAAATAACTGAATACATTTTATAAAGACAGTGTTATGTTTGGAAACAGAAATAGCCTAGAATTATAGGCTTGAAAAATAGCAGTAATTTTAAAGAATCTAAATAAACTGTATGTTTAGTTAGCATCAAATAATGTTAATAATACAGATTTAAATAACACCGCTGGTTTTAAGATTCTATAGATATAAAATAGGGCCCAGTGGTGGGCATTTGTATCAAATATTCTGCACTGTCTAATATGGTAGTCAAAAAGCTACCTATGTCTACTTAAATTAATTATAATTAAATTCAGTACTTCTGTGGCACTAGTCAAATTTCAAGTGCTTAGTAGCCACATGTGGCTAGTGGCTGTCATATAGGATAACACAGATTATAAAAGATTTCCATTTTCTTGAAATGTTCTACATAATAACACTGCAGTGATTCTAGTGACAGGTAAAATAAAGAAACATCAGTATAATTACAAGAAGACCCTCCTCAGAGAGAGAGTCTTGGGGCACTGAGATTTTAGGCCTCACCAGAGAAGTAACTTTCTGTGGTATTAGTTTATTCATTGCTACAGGTTCTATCAGGAGCCATTTTGCTGTAAATTAAAAAGTCTGTCTCTTTCTCATCATTGACTTTTATCCTGGATAGCAATTTCATGTTTCTGTCTTACGTGTATGACTACTAAATAAAAAGAGAAGGCCCTATGGGTCACAAGTGAAAATTAATTTCATTATTTTAGAAGCACACCTCAAAAACTGCATAAGCAACCATGTATTTTCTGTAGAGGGTGACAATAGAATTGATAAAATGGAAGTCAAGTAATGAACTTCTACTGGTAACATTTTCTCAGAGTAAATTTATTAGAAGGCATGAAATCTTTCATTGGATTCATATGTTGCATTAAAAATATTATAAAGCTTCAGAAAATGCTCAACATACATTTCTCGGAACTTTAGTGCATAAAACTAACATCTTCCCTTTCCTTCTATTATAAATAATTAATTAAAATATAGTAGTCCCTAATTAGGATGAGAGGTCCCGTTTGACCCAGCTATTCCACTGCTGGGTATCTTCCCGAAAGAATTAAAAGCATAATACCACAATGCTATATGCACACTTATTTTTACAGTGATACGGTTTGTAATAGCTAAATCTTGAAAACAACCCAAATGCCCATCAACAGATGAATGGATAAAATGATGTGGGTTTTTTATACAATGGAGCACTACTTAGCCATAAAGAAAGATAAACTTGAGACATTTAGAGCTAAATGGATGCAACTTGAGACTATAATCTTAAGAGAAATAAATCAGACACGTGTAAATATCACATTGTCTCTCTGGTATGAAAAACTAAAAGGGTAAATAAGGACTAAAATTTATAGCACATAATATGAAATAGGAAGAAACTGTTCTAAAGGAAAGGGAAACTGAAGAGGGGAGGCAGAAAAAGGAAAGGAAAAGAAAAAAATGAGAAAGAAAGGAAAAAAAATGGAAACAAACCTTTTGTAAATAAGGAGGGGAGAGGGGTTGAAGGAAGGGGAGGGGATTGGGAGAAAAAGAGGAATCACAATATACCAGGTACAAATTCCCTTTGATGAATGTGATCGTTATGTTTATTTAAATTGTACCAATAAAATTAATTTTTTAAAAATATAATAGCCCTGAATCTAACTATTTTGTGCCTGATTTTCTCTATCTATAAAATAGATACTATAATAGTTCCCATTTCAGTGAAGTATTTTGTAGATTAAATGATACATATAAAAACACTGGCAACAGTATTAACTACACTATCAAGCAAGGGTTTAAATTTTTTCAACAATTACTCTTGTTATTCTCATTAACAGCATCACAGTTTTATTTATACATCTGGACGTAGAACTAATCCTGCTAACATTGTAGTTCTTTTGTCTGCATTGTGTTGTTTCAAGTTAAGTTCTACCATGTTCCATAATCCTAATACACTCAGAATACCTGAGATCTGGGCTATCTCTGTTCTACACTTCTTATTTTTCAGATCAGTCAACCTATGAATTTAGTGAACCTGAGAAACCTGGAGTCGCAGGATTGGACAAGGCCTTGAGCTCTGAAGGAATTGTAAGTGTTCCTAAAAGTAAAAATATTTCTATTTGGATTGATCTATTTTTGAAAAAAAAAAAAAAAATATATATATATATATATATATTTAAAGGACTACTCTTACAGTAAACATCTAAATATGAAATGACAAGACTCATAACATTTTGCTTCTCTAATGCAGACTCTGATAACCCCTGCTGGGTAGAACTATAGGTTAAATGTCACTTTCTTGGTTCAATTATTTACTAGACATTTTAGTATTTCTGACAAGGATTACATTTTCATTTTGGCTGTTCTTTGACTTGTTTTCTAAGCCTTCAGCTAGTATTTTGTCTTGCACTTGCATGGTCATCTTTCCTTGGTGAGGTCATTGATTCTGACAAGATGTGTATTTTTCACTCTAAACTATATAAGTTTACACATATTTGACTGGAAAGAAGTATGATGTGTTGTTGTGGTTTTGACAGGTAAACCTTTGTGAAGAGTCAAGCTTTTTGAGCCCAGACAGGCTGATGGTCTACCAAGATTCCAGTAAAATAGATTAAAAATTTAAGGAAAATAACCATTCTATGGGGTAAATTATAATTTGGCCTTTTAAAATCAAACATTCACATTCAAAATATATTTAAATATTGGGTAACTCAAAGGAGTACAGTCTGAATAGCTTCTAAAGAAAATATTTATGAGTTATATAATAGGCTTTTTTGTTTCCACCATTTCTCATCTCCTATAGACTCATAACTAAAGATTTTCATTTTGCATGTTCCCTGGGAGCTGCCTCCCACTCATCATTTAGCTGATCTTATGGCCCCATTCCCCACCCACCTAACTCTGCATGAGCTTTCCCTACTGCTTTTATGGTTTTTCTTCTGTTCCTTCCAAAAGCTTTCATTGCTTTTTCTGTTAAAGGTTTAATGCTTCCTTTGTCTCAGCCACTTACTGAAGAAGCAAGTGAACTGGGTAAGTGAGAGACAGAAGACATAAAGATTATTTCCTAAACTTTTCTCTTATCTCATGACTACTTTTACCAGACTAGTTGAAAATCCTTGCTCTTTTTCCTTCTGCATTAACATGTATTATCATGTGTTTGTCTTTCTAGCATTATGTTGCAGGCTGAAACAACATAAAGCACTTTTTAAAAGGTCCATTTAAAGGCAATCTCGAAAGAAAAATTCATTTTAGTTCACTCTATCACCTACACTATTCCCAGTCTGGGATTGGAATGAGAATCACATGAAAGTTTTTTAATAATACAGATTTTCAGGGACCCAGAATCAAAATCTGTAGAGTGGCACCCTGTGTATCTGATTTTTTTCAATGTCTCAGGTGGACTTTTTGGTCTAGGAACAGACATCTGGATTCTCACTGGTAAATGGTTCCTAGACTCCTCTCTCAAAAATGTAGAGATAGGAGAGAAAGTCCTGGACAAATTACCCATGTTTAAGTATGCTGATACTTCCCTAGACCATCACAGAGAATTGAAGAGTTCATTTATTAATTTTTCAAAATTTTCATATTCAAACACAAAAGTTCACAAGCAAACAAAGAAGATGGGATTGCTAACAGATTTGTTTCTTAGTTTAGCAATGCAAAAAGAAGGGGGAAAAGAAGGAGGAGGAGGTGCAGGAGAAGGAGGAGGTGGAAGAGGAGGAGGAGGAGAAGGAGAAACACTATTCAATAAAGTAGCAGAAAAGTCATAGCAACCAGACTGCTGATGAAAACACACTTAGATTTCAGGGGAAAAAATGGTGGAAAAAAGAGTGGCAACAACTCAGCTTCTCCAATATTCAGAATCCAGACAGTAGAAAAAAAGATACTTGGGGAAGATAAAGAAGTAGATCCCTGGGAACCAAGAAGAACCTGACAGGAAAATTAAAAGCAACAGAGTAACTGAAGAGGTGGAACACAACACAACGAAGGGAAAAAAGCAGCCAGGACTTTCCCCCAAACTCCTGGCTTACATCTCGTGGAAAAGTAAACTGAACCTGCAGAAAAAACAATGAATGTCAGGGACTCCAGGGGCCCTAGGGAGAAATATAGTGGTGGAACAGACCTATAGTTGCTATGATGTGCCGGGACACCACAGGGTTTTGTTCCCCTAGTAAACCTTCCACAAGTAACAATTGTTGAGTGATTCCAGTCCAGATGCCTGCCACATTTGTAGAGAGAATCCTTGGTTGGGCGCCATTCTGGGAAAGGGTTAATTGAACTCAGGATTCAGAACAGCCGTGGGATAGCTTTACTTCAGTGTTCCTTCCAAGTGTTACCCTCCCACAGTGACTGGGTGAGAGATAGCTGTGGTTAGGGAGTGGGCTTGAAAGAAATACCTGAGAGATTTGAGTGTGGTGTGAATATGCACAGGTCTTCCTCACTGTGGCCAGAGGACAGACACAACCTGAGTTGCTCTGGAGTTGAAAGTCTCAGCATTGGAGCCCGCATCATACTGCTTGCTGGTGCCTGCATCCAGCATAGATCTGGGGTCTGACTGCCTTATTTTCCAGTGTTACTAGGGAGGAGTCTTTACTTAGACACTGTCACATCCTAGGAAAATCAGAGAGGCCTTGGAGAAAATCAAGATATGCTAGATCCCAAATTGTAGAACCCACAGGAAAATCATGCATTCCAAACAGCGAGAATTTTTTTTCTTTTTCTTCTTCCTCTTGTGGGTTTTTTCTCCTTTCTTCTTTCTTCTTCACTAGTTTATGAGAGCTTGAGAAATTTTCCTTTGTCCTTTTTATTAATCTTTTTTCCTTTTCTCTTTTTCTTACCTTTTTCCTATTCTCTTTTCTAATTTTTCCATTTAATTTTTTTCTGTTATTTTTCACTGTACTTTTCATTTATCTTTTCTCAGTTTATTCTGTTACCTTTACCTATGTCTAAAAACACTGTTGTACTCCCCAATAGGATCCCTTCTCCCACTTCTTTCTTCTTC
This sequence comes from Heterocephalus glaber, assembly GCF_000247695.1. The sequence goes on along the minus strand of NW_004624851.1, from coordinate 5,544,504 downwards.
TCATATTCTAGTTTAAGGTGTCAAATTTTTCTACATACATTTCCCCCATATCAAATCTCCTATATCTTTTTTTTTTTTTTTTTTTTTTGGTACCGGGGATCGAACTCGGGTCCTTGCAGCAGGCAGCGAAACCACTGAGCTAAATCCCCGGCCCTAATTTATTTATTTATTTATTTTTGGTACCGGGGATTGAACTTGAGTCCTTGCATTTGAGAAGCAGGCAGCAGAACCACTGAGATAAATCCCTGGCCCTAAAATGTATAATCTTTTTTTTTTGGTACTGGGGATCGAACTCGGGACCTTGCGCTTACAAGGCAAGTGTCAGAACCACTGAGCTAAATCCCCAGCCCCTTCCTATATCTTTAATAGTATAATCAGTATGCTTTATTAATCTTTACATAATTAACTCTATATAAAATTACTATTGAATTCTTTTCTACAATTATTGGAGATATGGGTGTCACATTAGTATGTACAAGTTGTAAGTCAATACCTAGGTTGTCTTAGTGCTTACATTAAAATTTAAGATTTCTTCTGTAGGAAAAAGAGAGGTAGAGGAAAGTTTCTTATGGTATCATAATATCCAATTTGTCTTGGACAATATTACAAAAAGTGATTTGCTTGATATTGGCAGAGTCACATAACTGTTGTTGTTAATAGGATTGCTCTGTAAGCCAACACCCAGATTATTTTTGTGACATTAACAACACTAGGGTACAGTCCCAGAGAACTCAGTGTTGGACAAATTACACTACATTATCCCCTCCCAAATTAACTGAGGTGGTCAGGTCTTAGGGCAGAGGCAAAGGACTATAGTTATCTAAAAGTATATCACTAAAAAGTGATTGACTAAAGAGATTTCTATACTAACAACAAAATCTTTCCACCATAAGCATCCTCATCACACAACACAACACAACAAAACAAAACAAAGAATCATGAGAAAGAAATATGAGAAGATAAGGCAACAAAATGCCTCCCCAAAATCACAACTCTCCCAAAGGCAATCTAAGGTGTATTAAGAGGGAGAATAGAATAAGCCACACATCTGAATTACTCAAAAGGATAACAGGGATAGTTAGAAAACAGATCAAAGAATTGCTTAGAAGGAAGATACAACTCAACAGAAAATGACAGTAATAACCAAAATGATCCAGGAGCTTTTAGAAGATACTAATAAAATATAGCTGATCTAAAAAAAGAATACACACCATAAATGACCAGTTTAGAAAAGAATTAGAGTCCATGAAAAGGATATAATCAGGAATCTATGAGTCTGAAAATTATATTGAAAGTAGGAACAGTCTGATCAATGTGAGCACATAATTTCAAAAACAGAAGACAAGGATGCCTTCACAGACAAACTATTCAAAGACACTTTGAAAACAACAAGAAAATATAAAAAATGGGTCCAATAGCTGCTAGATAATACAAGGAAGATTAATCTAAAAGTAATTGAAAAAATAAAAAGTCAGCACAAATGGCATTAAAAAATCCTGTTCACAGAAATAATAGCAGAAAAAGTTTCCAAATATAATAAATCAAATGAACCTACAGATAAATGAGGCATATAGAATCCAAAATAGCCATGACCAAAACAGAAATTCTCCATGCCACATTATAAAGTTTCTGAATTTGATCACAGGAACAAAATTTCAAAAGCTGTTAGAGAAAAACAATACATCACATATAAAGGTACACCCAATAGATTCCAACAGACTTCGAATACAAACCTTAAAGGCCATGATGGCTTGGGGTGAAGTGCTTCAAGTGCTAAAAGAGATAAACTTCTAACCCTGACTTATAAATCCTACAAAACTTTCCTTTAAAATTAATGAAAAATTTAGATATTCCCATGACAAAGACCAACTCAAGAAGTTCATGACTACTAAATCTATATTACAAAAATTTTCAAGGCTATTCTAGAAAGAGACAATGAAGCCAAAAATAAGTGAAACAGAATGAATACACCTGGCAGGAAGGGCAGCTAAGCAGAAGGAAAAAATATAAGAAAATCAACAACAGAAAAATAATGCAAAGACAGGAATAAGTCAATACCTAACCTTTTAGTACAAACTCTCAATGGGAATGTACTCAATTCCCAAATCAAAAGAAACAGATTGGTAGAATAGATCAGGAAAATCAAAGGATGCAAAACAACTTTTCATGCAACAGGAACCCATAACAAAGCAAGAGTATTTCAGACAAAGGTCATTATATATTTGTTAAGGGAAAAATTCAACAGAAAGAGATAACAATTATAAACATATATACACCAGTCACTGGGATACCAAACTTCGTGGAACAAGCACTAATAGACATGAAAACTCAGATAAATACCAATACAATTATAATGGGGGACCTAATTACCCCACTCTCACAAAAAGATAGATCAGGTAAACAAAAAACCAAAAAAGAAATATCTGAGTTGAACCAAAACTTTGAAGACATGGATTTAATAGATATCTACAGAGTGTTGCACTCAGCAACAACAGAATATACATTCTTCTCAGCAGCATATGGGAATTTCTTCAAAACAGACTGCATGTTAGCCCATAGAGCAATGATGGTTAACCTTTTAGACCTTTCAATGATATAAACAGCCTGCTGCAGCATGAATGCCATAGGTTTGCCACCACTGCCACAGAGCATGCTTAAATAAATCCAAAGTAATGGGAATTATCCCATGCATATTATCAGAATATAGTGCAATGAAACTAGAAATGGATGGCAAAAGAAATCACAGAAGCTATGCAGACACATGAAAATTAAACAATACCTTCTTGAATAATCAGTGGGCCACAGAAGAAAACCAGGAAAATTTTTGACAGTTCCTAGAATCAAATAATAATTCCAGTACAACATACCAGAACCTATAGACCATAATGAGAGCAATCCTAAGAGGTAAATTTATGACAGTGAATGCCCACATCAGGAAAATAGAACAAATTCAAATAAATAACATAATAATGCACTGAATCATGAACTTTTTTTCAATGCTTTGTTGATCATAGATAATACTGCCACTATGAACATGGATGGGCAAGTTTTGTATGGGCTTATTTTTTCATTCCTCTTGGGTAGATATTTAGGAATGAAATTGTTGAGCCTTAGGCTGCTTTTAGACTTATCTGAGACAAGACCAAGAGCACCTCCAGGTATCTTAAAAAATGATTCAAACATCACACTGATGGTTCTGCCTCATTCATATCAAGTTTGCAGTCACCTATCCCTCTGTCTTTTCCCCTCCTACAATCTCCCTCTTTCCCTCACTAAGTTTCCTTTGTCCATCAAAACAAGAGTTAGTATAGTTCCAATATCTCATACCTGGCAATCTTTTTAGTGTCAGGTATGTTTATTTTCATCTATTTAATATGTTCCCTCATCCTAAATCAGGTAAGTTTTGATTGCCATGGGTGGGAGATGACAAGACACTTTTTAAAGGTATCTTTCTACAAGGTTTCATAAATTTTTTAAGGATTGTTAGGGTAAGGACAGAGCAGGAGCATGGGTCGTTTAATGGCAGAATTCTCACCTGTCACAAGACAGAGGAGGTAGGATATCTGACAATAGCTGAAATTGGTTCCTCAGGGTAAAATAAGTTTTGATGTGACTTTTCCAGTCTCTGAGGCAAGTGTCTATCTTAACATTTTTCTATTGAATAAAACAATACATTGTATTGACTTTTAAAGAAGATTTACTCTTAAAATAATAAAGCTTTATGAATACAGTAGAAATAGTTGTGTATTATTCTTTTTATTGGCTTAGCAATATAAAACAAACACTTTTAAAATCATGAGTAAACCTGCAAAATCATAATTTCAATAGTCATATGCTTGTTTCTCATATTTCTCTACCATAAATTAATTAACCTTTTCTCAGCTGGGGAGACATTCATAGTTTTCACTGCTATAAAATTCACTAAGATGCATTTTGCTGGATTTTTAATTCCTTTGGCATGATTATTATTAGTAAATTTGTTAGGTCAAAGAGTATCAATATTTTTGAAGCTTATATTACTAATTTAAAGGCTAATTTTAGCTCTACCTCTACCATGGAGCCACCATCTATGGACACTTAGCTTAATGATACCCCTTTTCCTCTGAACTACTTGTACATATAGCCATTACCATACAAGAATTTTACTTATTTTTCCCTCAATCATTCATTTTCTTTTGTATTTGAGCTTAATGATTAGACTGCAAATTACAAAAGAATGGAGATAATGCACTGTATTTTATTTGAATTCTTCAAATTTTTTTCTTTCTATTGCATATAAACAGGAATAGCATATGTGATTTTTCAGAAAATAACCATTGCAAAGCACAAGTGGTGCTCTTCTAAACACAGAAATTATAAATTTGTTGACATAGCTCATTTGAGTCTATTTCTTTAACCTTGCAAATTTGATAACCTTGTTTCTTCAATTACTGGATTTGCATATTATAACAATCCTAGACAAGTTTAGATTTTATGTTATAACCACTTCTTCTCTGGCCTTCGACCTTTTGTACTTTAGTAGAATGGATCCAGCTAAATCATTCCTGCAGCTAAAACACAGCCTTTCTAACACACTAAGTTCTTTTCTTTAACACTAAGAAAGGTTCAAAATAATACAAAATAGTGGAAGCTTCATGTCGACTGCAGTCTTTGATTTACTAAACTGTCATATGTTAGGTTATTTTTCAAATCAAGAATACTAGACACGGACCGGGGATTTAGCGCAGTGGTTTCGCCGCCTGCTGCGCAAGCGCAAGGACCCGAGTTCGATCCCCGGTACCAAAAAAAAAGACTACTAGACAGGGTGAAGACCTAAGAAAGTAAGAACAAAGGGCTCCGGAGATTTAGCTCAGTGGTTCTGCCGCCTGCCTCGTAAGCATGAGGACCCGAGTTCGATCCCCGGTACCAAAAAAAAAAAAGTAAGAACAGGAACATTCATCCTAGTTATGTGCTAAATTCATGAATATTAGAATGTTGATAAGCTACCCTGGGGGTCAATTTTCCTACCCAATGTAGTTGACAGAACAATGATCCCCAGAATGTCCACACCTTAATTTTCTAAGCTGGTGATTTTGTTAGTAGCAAAGGTTCTGTAGTAAAGGAGGATATTTAAGTGTGATTAAATTGAGAATCTTGAGATGATATTATCCTGGATGATCACAGGGTTCTTAAATGTGGAAGAGAGAAGCAGAAGAGTCAGAGGGAGATGTGACTTTGACAATGAAGAGGCCATCAACTAATGAATGCAGGTTCTATAAACTAGAAAAGCCAAAAACATAGATTCTCCCACAGATCATTCAGAAAGAAACACAACAATGCCAACTTCTTGATTTTAGCTCAGTAAAGCCTATTTCAGGTATCATCTATTTTACAGGGCTTATTAAATTTGAGTTGTTTCAAACCACTAAGTTTGTGGTAATTTATGACACCAGCAATGGAAAACTAATACACCTGTAAGGGGATGGAATAAGTGATATAACCTGTAGCAAGTCTCGCAGATGTGAATTATATAATTTTACATCTCTAGAAACAGTACTTTGAAATCTGTTAGAAAGCATGAGGCAATCATTTTAGAAATACATCCTGTATTCCTGAAATGTATGAAATAGTTTTAGTGCAGAATTTAAAAGAAAATAAATCTTCCTTCTGAAAGCAGTCTCTTAGCTTTTGGCAGCACCTCGTTCAGGTTTTGCCCTTCCCCCCATAACCATTAGCGTTCATTCCCCTACACATAAGGTAAAGAGCAAGATTCTTGCCAAGAGACTCCTGTGATGACCTGGTTTCTCAGAAATCTGCCTTCCTTCAAGGCTGACCTCCCCCTGGTACTGATAAGGCATACAGTTATATTCTTGTAAATGAAGTCTTGTGACCTTTGAGGAGTTGTATGCCCTCAAAAGACACAGACAAGGTTGACTACTGTGTTCCTGCAAAGAAGGTTTTACATCTTGAAACTCCTGATATTTGGCTCTCAAGGCTAAACTGTAAAACTAATACTGAGTAAAAAACACCCTGTCTTTATTTCCTTCTGCCCATACCCCTCCAGAAAATGTATAAAAGCTGGAAAATTTCTTTGTTTGAAGCTTCAGCTCTTTTGGACATAAAGTCCAGCTGATTGCCGATGCACCTGTAATAAATCCTCCTGATTCTCAGTGGTCTCCCCTGTCTCTTTTATCCTGCAATAGTTTTAAATATTCAAGTGAATTATGAAAAATAATGAAAGGTCTGTAAAACTGCTTAATTTGGTGTTACTCCTTGACACAACTATTTGTAGTCTGCATTTTGTAGATGAGAAAATTGAATCATAGGGTTGTTCAGCAATTTGTATGGCTTACAAAATTGAATACAGGACTCAAACCTAATCAGTAAGACTTCAAAACCCCAAGCTCTGAAACACCTCCTGTACTGTCTCTCAAAATAGTATAACTGTTGATTATAAGTAAGCTTTTTGTTAGAAACAAGCACAGTGCTGGAAGACTTGTTAGGCCCCTTGCACATACCTACTTCAATTCCTAAGGTCTCCAAAATCATTTCTACCTTCTTTTTACAGATTCTTGAGGCAATTGAAAAATGTGCATAAGAGTCAGGTGGGAATCAAAGCATCACCTGTAATGCTGAAAAATCTGACTACCAACAAGTTAAATCACAATTGGACTTTCTTGCACTAACCCACTGAACTGAACTGGAATTTTCACCCAGTAGCAGAATCACAAGTCAGACATTTCTCCAAATTTCACCAATCACATGAGGCACTCCTTAATACATGAATAGAAAAAGGAAGAAGAGGAAGAAAAAGGAAGGGAGATAAGAATGGTCATTCTTATTAGAAAAGTATATTTCTAGTATGCTCTCAACTTTTTCTAGCAAAATATTATATTCTTGAACTCTTTTCTTCTACTTTAATGTCTGGGTTTTTCAGTACTTGACAATATTGTGGTCCAAATCTCTTTTAGAGATAGTTGTTCTAATTACCTGTTCAGAGGTATAAACTTTACTTATTTATTGCTATAATGTTACATTCTTTGTCTCTCACCTCCCCTTGGGAAATATACATCAAAATGTCTGAGATATTATCTTCTTTCTTGAACACTGAAGCAAATAATTCTTTTCAAAACTCAGCAGTTTCCATTACCATTATATTTTTATACATAATAACACTTGTTATTCTGTATATTAAGATAAGGATAATCAAACTTCAGCCTCATAAATTGATTGGCACAAGAGTTAGAACTTTTTTTTTTTCAATACCTCATGCACTCAGCATGCCTAAATTTAAAACTATAATTCTCTTTGGTTCTGCCTACTACAGAATTGTGAAAGTTAGAAGGAAAGCCATTATTAATGAAAAAATCCACCTTCTATAGGAAATATGAAAAACTGCTTACAAACACACACCCCTAGATATTGCATTGGCCAAGTTTATTCTCTGTTTCCAGACAATACAGAATATTTTTAGAATGTTCAAATTAATCAGTCCAAGGTAGAAAATGGTTACTTACTTTAAACAAAACACTAGGATCTGGCTATTCTCTGAAACTAAGATCCACACTTGTTTAATGAGTTTTCTTACATCTCAGAAAACCTGATATTGTCTATTACCACTATTAGTAGTCCTTTATTAATTTATTCCAAACTTGCTTGTAATATTTTCACAGTTTATATTTTTAATAATTAAGTAATAATAACAAAAATAATGAGGAACAGCATTCTTTATGAAATATTGTCTGTGTGTAGGAACACACTTAACTTTCTTAATTATATGTTTCAATTCTCAATGCCAGCTTTTGTCTGTTTTTTATTCCAGATTAGTCTTATAGCTAAGGCTAATTTTAAGCAATTTTCCTGATTAAATGAGCTTTGCTATGGTCATAAAGAGCACTCAAACTTCCTATTGGTTCTCCATATAAAGCATTAGAATATTATTGACCATAACTGGATGTCAAGAAAATCGATTGTTTTTCCTATTAACAATAGGACTATGACTGATTTTAGTTGTAATATAGAGAGAAACAGTCTTCTAAGTACTATAGCTCGAATGGTTTGGATCTCTTCCACAGAAAAACACTGCAGTATGCTAATACAAAGCATTTATGAATGCAGAGTAACTCCTTCTATTACCAAATTATCTGAACAATGGTTCTGTATAAATTATAAGATGCTATATTTGCTAAATATAGCATATTATACAGATGATGGAAGAAAATAAAAAATTAATTACCCAATATCTATAATGACATTATGCATTAGTCAAATTTAAATTTTTTTTCAAATTAACCCTTCTATGATAAACAAAAATCATAGAATATATCTATTTCTGCCAGGGATTTAGCTCAGTGGTTCCACCAACTGCCTCGCAAGCACAAGGTCCCGAGTTCGATCCCTGGTACCAAAAAAAAAAAAATATATATATATATATATATTTCTCTATCAGTCTGTTTCTGGATGTGCTTGTTGAATTTGCATTCTTTTCTGTATTTCACACACCTTGAATCTGCAAATATTTTGTTTGTATTTTGTTACCTTCCCCTTACATAGATTTTTATTTTTTAAAAGGGAACAATTAATTATTTTCTAAAATGTGACATGTACATTTTAGATTGTGGACAGAGGCAAAAAAGTATAATTTGAATGTATAATTTGTAAATCATCCATCTCTTTTTTTAATACAATGTCCTCCAAAGAGTGTCTGAAACCTACAGGCTCCTAGTAAGGCAAAGTTGGATACTGAGATTCCTAGTTTAGTTTCTTTTATGTATCCAAAATTTGCTAGTATTTACTCAGCTATAACTTTAGATGAAACTAGGGACATTTTCTTACCTACATGTATTCGTTTGCTTCAAGGATTTTTCTCCACTTCTCTTAGATTACAATAGACACCTTAGTTGGTTTAGATAGATTACACCTGTTCCTGAGCAAATCGAGTACACGTAGTCTTCCTCACATATGTATTAAATTTGTGAACTGCCAAGGAATTCATTGTTTTCAAGAAATGTAAATCTCTAAGGCATACTTGGACAGTCCTAGTCTTTGTCTTGGTCATGCTCAGGTTTCTTCCCGTGTGTGTGTGTGCACGTGTTTTCATTTTTGTTTGTAGTTTGATGAATTAATCTCTTAATTAGGTTTAATCAGCTGAAGTCTGGGGAACATAGTCCCTCCAGTCCTTGACTCTGTACTCTAATTCTCAGTCAGTGAGGCCCAGAAGAGATTGGCCCTTTCTCTGTCCATTCACCACAGATGTGATAATCCTTCTTTTCATGCTTATTTACGTGCAGCTCTCACCCTGATCACACTCATACACACCCCAGTTCTTTTCAATAAATCTAAGAAACCAAGAAATCAATAAAGAAGTTCAGCCGTTCGTAATCATGATTTGTCTACCCCTCTGATGTTTTTTCTTTAAAATATAGCAAATTCATTTTAATCCTCATTTCCTCTTTAGTTGTGGTTGCTTAATTTCTGTTCATTTTATATGCTTTTATATGTGTATCTTTGAAGACTGTTATGTTTCTCTTTTAATTCTAGATATATCCAAGGTTTTCTACTTGTCCTGCATCTGGGCTTTCTACCCACATTTTCTAAAATGTTCTGCTCAGTATCTTTTTAAAAAAAATAAGCCAGGTGTTACCATCCTTCCCTATTCACCACAAAATGATGTCACTAAAACATATCAATCAGTTTATTTGTAGGTGTTTGCCCATATGTTATTTAAAATCATGCTTATATTAGTGGGTAACATACAGATGGAGTAAAAAAGCAATCATGTTCCAAAGCTATAAAAGTATTCCTGTCTTGTCTCTTCTACTTAATACTGTGAACCTATCCATGCATAATTAAAAATCTCATTACCAATTGGACACTGGGCTCATTACAAGCCTTTTATATATGCTCAAGTTATTTCACCGTTGGCTTGTTCCTTTATGTCTGGTGGCCTGCAACATACAGTACTGCAATAGCTAGTTTATTGAAGTATGTCTAAACATTTCCAACTTTAAGTTCTAACAGCTCTGCACTATTACAACCAGTTATTATATTTATTTTATATTTTATTGGTTCACATTATACAGAATAAATGTGTTTAAATTTGTCATATATGTACATGTATATGACATGCATGGATCATATCCACCACTCATTACCCTCGTTGTCCTTCCTCTTTTTCTCCCTCTGATTCCCTTCCTTGTCTCTAGTAGTCTTCCTTCTATTTTCTTGTTTCTTTCTTTTCCTTGGATTCAACAAATGAGCGAAAACATATGATGTCTGTGTTTCTAAATCTGAATTATTTCACATAACATGATTATCACCAATTCCACCCACTTTCTTGCAAATGACAAGATTTCATTATTCACTGTGGATGAATAATACACCATTGTGTGTATACATCACATTTTCATTACATATTTATCAGTTGACTGGACACATAGGCCATTCTCATAGCTTAGCTGTTGTGAATTGTGCTGTAATATACATTGGTATGCAGGTATCTCCCCTGCCATGACCATTCTATTCTTTCCCATTCTATTAAATGCGTCTTTGATCACCATGACTCCCTGTTATGATTTAGATAAAAAAATCTTCCCAAAAGATATATGTGCTCAAAGGTGGAGCTTTTGGAAAGATATTACATAATGGGGCACTAAATTTATCACTCTTGATTTTTTGATGAATCTATAGGTGAATACATTGTGACATGGTGGACCTAGTAGGGTATATCATTCCTTGGGCTCTTTCTCAGGTTTCTGCTTCCTAGATTTGATTAGTTGAGCAGCTTTCCTCTGGCATGCCCTTATTTCAAGGTTTTTTGTCTTAGAACCAGCCAGCCATGTACAAAAACCTATGAAACTATGTGTCAATATAAACTACTCCTCCTCTAGGGTGAGAATGTGAGATATTTTGTTCTAGCAATGGGAAGCTGACTCATTCAGACAATTGGTACCCAGAATAGTGTGGTTGCTGTGAGTATAGCTGCACATTTGTTTCAGATGTCTTTGGATCTGGTTTGTAGAAAGAGTTTGAAAATTTTGAAAAATCAGGCTTAGAAAACCCCTTAATGCTCAAAAGACAAGCATGGTGATAGGAATGTGGAGAGCAAAGTGGTTTCATGATATTTCAGACTGGAAGAAGGAAACTATTTGGAATCAGAGTAGATGACATGTGTGTTACATTCTGGCAAAGAATTTGTATATATTTTGATCATGCCCTAAAACTTTGTGTGAATCTGAGTTTAAAAGTAACAGACTAGTTAATCTGGTAACTAACTAAATGAAGGAAATTTCTAGGTAATTGATTGTTCAAGCTGTGGTATGAGTACTGTTGGGTGCTTCTAGCCTGATTTATAGTGTGAATAAGGAGCAAAAATCAGAACAGAAAGATTTGAAAACTTTCAGTTTGGCCACAAAAGAAGTACATGTAAAGTTGGGATCAAAAAGTGGGGTTGCTGAAGAGATTAACACCATTAAAAAGAAATCAAGTACTTTGCACTCAGATCAAAGGAAAGGTAGCTTGAGGACAGCTCAGGGTTCAGCTACACCCCACTGTTCACAGCCTCAAGGATGTGAAAGTGCATGGTTATTTGAAATACATTGCTTTGAGAAGAACGCTCAAGGTTCTCTGCTTACTTAGTGTCATCTAAGGCAGTGATCCCTTGCATTCAGTCATCCAGGCCCTCAGAGGCTCCTGTGGTATGGTCCAAGGCACCAGAGCTTGACAGCATTTATGTAATGCTGATTTTGCAGGCATGCAGAATGTAGGAATTGTGGGTTCATGGAATCTTCCACCCAGATTTCCAAGGAAGGCCTAGAAGACCAGACACTGTGTTAAAGTACCTGCCAGGAACCACTGAAATGGCAGAGCATAAAGCTGTGTGAGTGAAACAAAAGGTACAGTGAATATCCCAGGAATTTGGAGATAGCAAGTATGTAGAATATCTACCAAGGAACACTGTAAGCAGCAAATGGACCCAGCCAAAAGGGAAGCCATGTGGGCTGCAACCATCAAAGTTATATGGGGGAGGCTGGCCAAACTCCTTGGAGATCACACCAAGCCACCCAATGTCCCAGACACTGATCACGCAGCTGTGAGATTTAGTGTTTGCTCAGCTGGGTTTCAGTCTTGCCTTGGTCTGATTCCTTTATATTCTCCTATTTTTTCTTCTTGGAATGGGAAGATTTACACTGTGCCATTACATCTTTGAATTATGTATCTTCATTTTGATTTTTACAAGGACTCACAGCTGAGTTTGAGTTTCAGAAAAAATGTTGGGCTTAGGAAAATACTGGAAATGGTGAGACCTTAGCAACCTTAAGCAATTAACTAAATTATTATTACATAATGAGATGGGAATGAGCCTTCTTGGGCCAAAAGCAGAATATGATGGTTTGAATCAAACATGTCCTCCAGAAGCGAGGCTTTTGGAGGGAAGTAGAATATAGAATGCTAACCTTATCAATGCATCAATATTCATTCATAGCTGAATGTACTTTTAGAAGGTGGGATCCTGAGTGGAAAAAATATCTTCTTGAACATATGCCTTTGAAGACTATATTTTTCCTTGAGCTCTTCCTCTGGCCTCTCCTTCCTAGATGCAATTAGTTGAGCAGCTTTCCTCCTCCATGTCCTTTCACCACAATGTTTCTGTCTTGGAGCCAGCCAATCATAAATGAAAACCTCTGAAATTATGAGCCAAAATAAACCTTTCCTCTTTCAAGTTGGACCCATTAGGTAGTTTGTCCTATTAGTGGAAACCTATCTAATGCCCCCTCCTGCAAATAATGATATCCCTCCTCCTATAAAAATACTTCCCACAGTGAAAGATTCCCTTCAGTTCTCACAGTTTCCATGAACACCATTTCCCAACATGCAGAAAAGCTGAAATTAAATACCATCTATATTATTACAATCTAGATTCTGCAACCAATTAATATTTTAAACTATTTTATAGCATAACCATCCACATACCCATCCTTTTATCCAATTACTGATCTGACTTGTTTTTTATATATCTCAAAGTAATTTTCAAGATATCCATTTTCTTTACCCCCCTCCAAATATCAGGACATATGTATTAGCTAGAGTTCAATATTTGTCCACAGTTCTTTTGTTAGGTATAATTTATAAATTTGAATATAAAAATTGTAACTATCATTTAATGAGTTTTGTCAAGTGCAAATACCTGTGTAACATAAAGTCTTATTAAGATGTAGAACATTACCATCACTTGAGAGTGTTCTCTTATACCCTTTCCCAGTCAGTCTTCAATTCTGTGTGGGCAAATATTGTTCTGATGATTTCTGCCATAAATTAATTCTGTCAGATTTGGAATTTCACATAGCTGAAGTCAGATACCATTTCATTTAAGTCTTATTTCTTTCAATATAATGTATGTGAGATCAATCCATGTTTTTGTGTGAGTAAATAAATATTGCATTGTATGCATATACCACAGTTTGCTTAGACATTTTTCTGTCAATGAATACCTTGAACTGTTTTTAGGTTTGACTAATATAAATCAATCTAGTTTCCTGTAAAAAAGTTTTTGTTGACATTTTTTGCTTTTATTTTTCTCAGAAAAATACATAGAATTGGAATTACAGAGTAACTGTAGTGGTAGTATGTTTATGTTTTTGTTTTGAGGAGTTTCTGTTTTATAATATGCTCTAGTTATTTTCATTTCATTTTTTTTGACTGTAGCATTTTTAATTATGGTAAAATGTACAGAAAGTAAAATGTATCATTTTAACAATTTTAAAAATATATTTCAGTGGTATTAACATTTACAGTATTTCACAAATATCATCACTATCCAGTTCTAGAATTTTTTTCAACATCCTTAACAGAAACTATGTACCCATTAAAAAAAAATTCCACATCTCTCTCAAACCCCAGTCCCAGTAACCTGTATAGTATTTTGTCTCTTTGAATTTGCCTACAGAAAGTACTACATAGAAATACAATAATATAATATTTGACCATTATGCCCAGTTTAATTTATTTTGCATGCAGTTTTCAAGGTATAGAATTGGGAAGGTGTGATATCTTTCCTCACATACCATAAAGATCAAGGATGACACTCTTATAACAAAACACAAGTTAGCAAGAGTAATGAATAACAAATCTATTTGATCAAAGTTTGATGTGATGTTGGAAACTTCAAAAATGAAGACCCAGAAATCCAGGGAAAACTGTATATTTATGTTTAGGTTCAGTAAAGAATACACAGTCGTGTGCATTGGTCAAAGAGGTAGTGTGTAGTGGTACTGTGATTGGAAAAATATATTACCTAATGGTAATTGACTGAGGGTGGGAGGAATCAAGCAAGGCTTGTCTGTGTATATTCTTCTTGGCTTCTTTATGTATTATTCCTTTCTCTTACAGTGCAGGATCGTCCCTTGAATGAAAGTAGGTCAGAAAATTTCTTTATGAACATATCTTATACAGAAAGCCTGGAGAGATAAGAGTAATATTTCTAAGCTTTATGGTTTACTTTGGGGTAGAGGGTTGTAGTTTCTGTGATGCATCTTGGGAAAGAGAAATTGTGGTTTCTATGAGTAATTTTGTGGGGATGCACTGGAGATAGGAGGACAGGAGAGGGTCAGAGAGAGACTTTGCTTCTGAGGCCACCCAATCCTCTCAGTTTGAAAGTACTTGGCATGACAAATGCTGATACACTGTGATATTTTTTACTGGGGGCCAACAAGTGGGCATACATTACGTTGCTTTGTAAAAAGCAACCAGACCTCTCTCTAAAATCTTTGTACAACTTTCTGCTCTCACCAACAATGAATGAGAGATTCCACTGCTTTACATCCATATCAAAATGTGATGTTGTCAGTGACCTTGATTTTAGGCATTTTTGAGTATTTAAATTCAGGCTATTTGCTTTTCAAAATCCTTGTGTTTTGATAGACTTCACTATACAATTTAGAATTTACTGTTTTTCTTTGCATCATATAATATGAAATCCTTTTCCAGACATGGACTTCAAACTAGTTTTCAAAAAGAGACTACCTTACCTTTTTCTATTTAATTTGTGGTGCCTAGCATTGGATTAGGTTCAAAGTAATAGTCTAATATTTTTAATAATATTTTGAAAATTACTAAATACAAAGAAAGGCAGAGGGGTATTTATCTTAATACATGGGTTACTGTTCTGTTTAAAGATTTTTTACCTCACGTTGAAGGTCTCACTTTTTCTTTACTTCATTTCCAACCTTGTTCCAACTGTAGATTCAAAAACATATTAGGAAAACATGTCAATAGTTTATGAAACTTAACCAGGAGTCATGTAAGTCTGCTAAAGGTCTTAATTCAGGCATAAATTTTACTATATGTACTACTTAAATTCCTCCATGAACATAGATTCAGAAAGAGAAACTAATAAAAGAGAGAAAAAGAGAGTAAAAAAAGTCATGAAATTTACTTTCTTGGAAAAGAACCCATTTACTCTGTGCATACGTGTGTGTGTGTGTGTGTGTGTGTGTGTGTGTGTATGATTTAGCCCTTGTAATTTAAGTGACAAAATTATTGCATACAAATTAGTGTATACTCATTAATGTATATTATGTTTTCTGTTTAGGAATAGCTCATTATTATATATTAAAATTTTAAGCAAATATTCCTATATTCATTATTATATATCACCTACTGCTCTGAACCGAATTATGTCCCTTCCAAATGTATATGTTGAAATCTTAATACCCAATTTGATAGTATTAAGATCTGGAGCTTTAAGCAGATAATTAAATATAGATGAGGTTATAAGGGTGGAACATTCATGATGAATTTAATGCTCTTTTAAGGGATACCAGAGAGCTTGTATCTTAGTTATTTTTCATTGCTGGAACACAATACCCAATACACACAAGTTAAAGGAGGAAAGGTTTACTTCATATCACAGTTTGTAGAGGTTTCGGTCCATAGTTTGCTGGCTCAAAGGCAGGGCAGAATGGCAGAGGGGCATACCAGAAGAGAAACAGTCCATGGCAGGTTAGGCAGGAAGCAGAGAGAGAGAAATCAAGTCAGGAGGGAAGGAGATAGACCTTTCCAGGCCACGCTTCCACTGACCCACCTCCAATTCAGCTTTACCTGCCAAATTATGATCCAATCACCTCTCAAAAGCCCCCATCTATGAGTTCATGCGGCTTTGAGGGAACATCTACATATAAACCATAACAGCTTGCTTCCTCTTTTCTCTCTCTCTATCCTCACCCCTCTCCCCACTCCATATGAGAACACAGCAAGAAGTTTGCTGTCTGAAAGCCAGGAAGAGAAATCTTATCATGAACCAACAATACTGACACCTTGATCTTCAACTTCTAGCCTCTAGATCTATGAGGAAATATATTTCTGTTGTTTAACTGACCCAATCTTTTATACTAAGTTACATCAGTCAGACCTGACTACTTGTTTTCTTCAAAGGTCTACCTTCCCCACAAAAACATTTTTCTAAAAGAAAACTGGGTTTTTCTTAGTAAAAAATCTTAAGTGGCACACACTACACTTTCATTAAATGGGTTTTAGACTAAGTTAATGCAGCTCACACTTGTAACATTAGCCTGGAGCTAAACTAATTTAACATATTGGTAGCACCAATCAGTTTATCTGTGTTATGATTGAAAGGATCCATAGTATTTTCTATTTATATTAATAAACTGTTGCCATTATATAGCAACTCCTTCCTAAGGAAAGCTTTAACTTTAGTTTAAATGCAAACTAATTTTGAAGGCACAATAAAACATGGTTAAAAGCAAATACCTTAACAAGGATTAATGAATGGGGTTATCCATCAGTATTCAAAAAACCAAAACATAGAACCAGTAGAAAAGATAGATTTGTATTTGTGTAGATGGGTAGGGATGAGATGCAGCATTTTAGTGGAAAAGTTGCTAATATTTATCCATTGGAAGAATTCACATGAAAATATGGATTTCTAGTTTCTTTTGACAAAGCAGGTCTAAAAGCATTAGGTCAGGATTCCTTCATGTCAATAACTGATATGATAACTGCCACTTTTGAAATGTTACATACTTACTTTGAGCACACACTAAATTATCCACCATACTCACACCAAGTGTGACTTTATTGTGTTATCTGCCCAAACACTGTACGCTTTCTAGTTGCTACCTCTGGTCTAAGGCCTAGGTGGGTTAGAGTTAAATGTGACAATAATAGAGGAGGCTGAACTTCTAGATAGTAAAGGGCAAGAAAGATGATGAACACAGAATGATGTGAAGAGAGGGAGTGACAGTGCCTTAGAAACTGCATAGCTCACCTGTATAAAGTAAATTCAGGTGAGATCACAGAACTTTATAATCCACGCCTTCATTTCCTGAAGTGCCTCCTTCTTATTTCCCACAGTCCTCTAAAAGTTAATTAGCTCATCATATGATGCAATTATTGCCAGAAGCCACTTTTAGTTGAGCACTGCATTTTCCAATTTATTCTAACAATTTGAAAATAATCTGTAATTACCATCCTGAATATTTGTATTGTTCAGGATGTTGAAAGTTAAGCAAACATTTTTGTTTTTAATTTACCACATTTGGGATATCATTTTGAACTCATTTTATCAGAAATTCCCACTTTTAAATTCATTGCTTATTTCCAAATTATACAAACCTGAGAAATATAAAGGAATGTAAGGTAACAAAGACATATTAATGCTGTAAAATGTGATGATTCACAGACTCAAACTGATTTTCAGCATCTTATTTTTGTTGCCTTGAAGCCATAAAGAAGTGGTTGCCATATTTTTAGCCTAACAGTCTCCTTGTGATGAATAGATACTATTATCCACTAGCACAAGCACTTAGCATAGTGTCTTCACAAAGAAAATATTCAGTAAACATCACCTTTCTTCTTAGACCCACTCTCATCCTTCCTACATCTTTCTTACTATTATTTTGAATAAAGAAGTTGTATTTTAATGAGCCTAAAAACACTCTATAAGTTGAGAACTTTAACAAGACATGTAAAACTTTGCTGATAAGAATAGAATGGTGAGATAGGAAAGCAGTTGCTTTCAAACCAGTCTTTTAAATTAAATTAAACACCAGTTTAATCTCAGAAAGAAATATAGGAAATAGAAAAAAAATGTAAACATATTACTTTTCTCTTCACACAGGTGTCTCGACTATTTTTTGTGTTATGTTTGCAGCCAAGACCATTATTCACTGCCACACACATAGGGCAAGCACTGTGGCCAATGATAAGGTCAGGAAATTTTTGTCCTTTTCATTCACTCCTATGCTCTAGGACCCAGAAAAGTGCCTTCCAAATAGTAGACACTCAATTAACATTAACAGAATGAGTCAATGTACTTGTCATTGAAGAATTTGAAGTTAAAACAAATAACAAATCACAACAGAATATAACTAACCAAAATTCCATGGGTATGAATGAATGTACCCCATTTACCACTCCAATTTCTGTTACCACTCCCTGTTACTTTCCCATTAAAATTCATGCAAAGATATGGTGTAAAATAAACAATAAGCATTTTCCCCTTTCATACATGTTTATGACATTTCTCATTTCATTTCACACTCATTTGCTAGACTGGCATGAACACAAAATTACAAAACCACAATCTGAAAAATTTTTAACCTCAATTTGTTACTGCTTCTTCCTTACTGCTTCCTCAGTCAAAAACAGATAATCCTCAATTTACAATGGCTCTGTTTATAATTTGGGGGGCTTTTTTGGGAGACAGAAGTCTCACTATGTTGCTAGGCTGGATTTGAACTTGTGATTCTCTTGGCTCAGCTTCTAGAGTATAGATGTGTGCCACCACACCCAACTTCAATTTTAAAATGATGCAAAAGCAGTACACATTAAGTTGAAACCATACTTCAAATTTCATCTTTTCCTGTCTATATGTGATACAGTACTTTCACTTGATGTTGGATAATGGCAAGAAGTTCTAATTCCCAGTTAGCCACTCAATCAGGGGGGTAAACAACTGACACTCTACATTGTTCCTTATTGCCAGAATATTTTGGATAATTGTTTTATGTTTTCATATCCTATCATGTCTGTAAAATTCCCATCTGTGTCTCCTGCTTTTAGAGTATCAAATTCATTTGCAACATACAATAGTTTCAACTTATGATTGGTTTATCAGAACCCATGGCAAATTTTGTCTGTACTTTCAGCTAGATTTTTCTTCTTAAAGGATGAGACAAGTGTATATGTGATTAGTGGTACAAGTAACACAGGATGATTAATTAGATTTAAAATGTTCCAAAGCATGGTGTTTGTGACAACCAGTACAATATATATTTTGGTTCATAGATATCTAAAAAGGGGATTATATATTTGTAGTGTAGTCCCAATGATATAAGACCACATTGCTGCAGTTGCCAACAGCAAGGAGCTCCTCACTGAGGCCCTCCCATTTGCATGGTAGACAACACTTTCACATCACTACTGTCTCTAGATATTGTCTTTATAATGGGAGGGAGAACATGGAAATTGGATGAACAATATTTTTATTTATCCTCATTTATTTTTCAAAATGGTGGGATGTGAAAGAGAATAAAATCAGCAAAGAGAATAAATAGGTGAAGAAATACAAACATAGTTTTACTCACTACATATTCAAGTCCTGAAGTAGTTCTTGGTATAGAACCTTCAAAAGAACACAAACATTGTCTGCCCTATTGCTGATCTTACCCAAGACTTAGGCGAACACGTAACACCATAATAAACATTGGTTGAACAAATAAATTATCTGTAAAGGGGTGATTATTATTGAACTAGTATGTGTATACACAGCAGAATTATGTGATAATGTTTTCTTGTTCTTTTTCTTTTTTTGTTAAATTCTTTTATTGGTACATTTTAGATATACAACACAAATACATTTCTTATTGGGAATTGTACCTTTACATAATGCATCTTGGTTCTTATGCTTTCCACATTCCGAGCCCTCCCTTCACCCCCGCCTCCCTTCGCTATTTACAAAAACTTTATTTCCATTTTTTCCATTTCTCATCATTTTTCCTTTCCCTTCTTTCCTTTCCCCTGCCCCTCCCACTACCCCACCCCTTTGGACCTTTTCTTCCTATTTTATATTATCCATTATTCATTCTAATCATTGGTACATTTTAGGTATACAATGTAATGACATTCATCATTGGAAAATGGCAA
>NW_004624851.1:5507514-5519652 GCF_000247695.1 Heterocephalus glaber | reverse complement strand
TCATTTCCCTTTGGGGTTGCTCTAGGTGATTTGGAAGTCTGGTTTTGAGACTTATTTACATGTTTTCTCATTTCAATGTGGGGGGGAGCTGTTGGTGCTTGCATGCATTACCTCCTCCGAGCTGGGAGAGTTGGACAGGGGCCTGGAGCAGCGGTAGGGATGGTGGCCCAAAAGCCCTTTCCTCTGGGCTGTGAGCAGTGGGAGGAATGGTGGCCAGGACGCCCCTTCCCCTGGACCAGGAGCAGTGGGATGTCAGCTCAGAAGCCCTTGCCTCTGGGCCAGGAGTGGTGGCACAGAAGATGGCCCAAAAGCCATTTCCTCTGGGCTGGGACCAGTGCCAGGGATGGTGGCCAGGAAACCCCTTCTCCTGGACCAGGAGCAGTGGGATGGCGGCTCAGAAGCCCCTACCTCTAGGCCGGGAGCAGTGGGACTCAGTACCGTGATCTGGTGGTCTGGTGTCCTCTCAGTCTTTGTAGTGTGGTACCAGGTGGCTGTACAGAGGAGCGGGGGAGGGTGTCCAGTAGATTGTTGCAGGGGCGCGGGCTGATTTGGAGACTCACCACCTCGTTAGGGTGTGCACAGACCTGCCTGTCTGCGGGGGGCTGATTTGGTGTGTTTCGAGTGACTCGCGACTTCGGTAGGGCGTTGATAATAAATTTTCACATAGGATCGACAATAATTGAATTTGTTTATATGAAGTAGAATAATTGTGACTGAGAGATAAGGTTAGATATCTGAAAGTATTGAGGTATATATGGCAAAACTATATAATTTATTTTCTAATCTTGGACATTTTAAGAATGAAAAAAGTACTTAATAATTATTCTAGTATAGCATGTATAAATCCAGACTGTCCTGGCAAAAGACCATATTGTGACCTTCTTTGTATGGACAGTAAATAACATAAGCAAGGGATTAGTCTGATAAAACTAAAGTTTAAGAAAGATTAGTTTCCATGACAGACATAAACTTTTATTTAGAAAGAGAGGAAAAGTATAAAAGAGATTAGAATCCAGAATATCTTGTAGAATTCCATCACTGTAATCTAGGAAGTAGATGAAATGTGAAACCATTGAGAGCAGAAAGGAGAAGTGGATCTGAAGTTGTTTGTGAAGAATCAAGCAGAATTAATTAACCAAAGAATGTAAATCTCCAGGCATAATACTTCTTGAAATGTTGTTTCAAAAATATATAAAATGCAAGGTCTGATAAATTCTTTACTCAACTGAAATTATCTCCACACCTTCTAGCTTTTTTTATATCAGAACAGTTACTTAACCTCTCAGCCCTTTTGTTGCTGTAACTGAACATTAGTTATTCAAATGAACCTTCTCATATTTTCAAATCATATTGGAAATCCAAATTAGGTTCCTTTGATATAATATTTTTTTCATTATTCTCAATCTAGAAATTCCTCAAGTAATATTCTCAGACATTATAAATGACTTTAAATCAAAACAAAAAATGTAAGATGTAACTATAAAATCAAGATTTAAAGTACTCCTTCATGAATACACAGTGACTCAATTTTTGCTAAGAGCTTGTTTTCAAGGGATATTTCTGCCAATTGCATTTTTCCTACATCAGAAACATTTCTGCTAGAAATCACATCAAAAATGATTAAATTTGAAAGATTTTTAGTTTTTTCTCATAACTTTTGACTTTCAGAAAGACAAATTTACCAGGCAAAGTCTTTGAGTAGTATAAACCTCAGTACTACCCGATAATTTATTGTATCTTTTTCAACTCTGAGAATTCCCCCCGGCCCCCTTAGCAAACTGCTGCAAGCCTTGGAATCTTTGGTTATCACTCATCTGTACCAAACATTGCATTGTCCTAGACTGTCTAACACCTCTGCTTTACTACCCTATTTCTTATCCAGAATGCTGGTTTCAACTGCAATCTAATTGGGATGTCAAAACTCTGCCCTCTTCCCCTCTGCACAAATACACATTTTCAAAAATTTTGGAAGAGGAGAACTATTTTCCAGTCATTCCCTCTCACATTTTTTCTTACCCACTCTATTTAAAGAAAAAAATATATATTATTCTCTTTAGTGAATCACTGTCTACAACAATTGCAGCTCATCATCACCACTGGTACAAGATCAATGAAGAGTATTGAAAATCCTTGACAGTATCTATTATGTCATGAGGATGATAGTTTTCATTGTTGAAGGTGAATTACTTCTGAATTGTTGATATTATTACTAAATATATTCACAGTTCTTTTACAATAAAAAGCTTTATTACTCTTATTACAAGCCTAACAGCGTGCTTTAAATTTTGAGTTCTGAACTAATATTTCTTGTCCTCAAAGCAATGAAGGTTTTCAGGAGAGAGGGAGAAAGAAAATGCATTCTCAAAAGGTAGTTTATGGTTCTGGAGTTTTGTTGCAATTTTGGTTCATGTATTTTTATTAAGTTCAACTTTTATATGTAAATTAAATGATTATATGAGAGATCATTGTTTTTATAAAGTAAGAAATGATTTTATATCCTGAAACACAGAAACACCTAAACCCACAAGGCAGCCTGTTCTACATGTGTTTGATGGTTGTAAAGTAACTTGTTTGATTTTCAATTACAGACCAACAGACGGCAATGTCCTGACCACCACACCTTACTTGTGGGGTAGCCAATTTCTCTTTAGGGATTCCTGTGATACACAGTCCATCCATAGCCTGTAGTAAATAAAGTACATTTAAAACCTCATATATAGAAACAATCCTCCATTGTGAAAGCAGTACCATAAGAGGATATTTTCTTTGAAACATTGTTGAAGAGATGAAAACAATTCTTTTCTGGCAAAACTCTGATGAATGAATTTGTCTTTTGACCATATGGGATAGTGTATCCATACATGTACAAATAGTCAAATCCATTCAAATTAGTTGAGAAAGACTAATTTATCAATTCTTTGGAGAAAGAGCCCAATCTGAGTTAGATAAAAATGTTAAAATACAAATAGTTTACTTCAGGTGAGAAATAGGGGGAGCTTGATCTCAAGTCTTAAAAGAATTACATAATAGTTTGAGTAGATAACTATTTGTGATTGGCATGTTCAATCTTTATAAAAGCTTCAACAAAAATGAAAATCTTTTCAATCTTCTCATTTAGGCTTGTTTGTTGAGCAGACTCTGGGTATATATGTGTGTGTTTATGTCTGTCTGGCTGGCTACTTCCATAGTACAGACATACATTTAGGTTGGGCAGGTGGATATTATTACAGATTCCAAATTAATGGAGTTGTTTAATGAAGTGTCACTCTCTGTGTGCATGACAGACAAAAGCAATAAAGAATAACGTGTTCCAGCCGTAACTATGGTTTTAAGTCATTGTATGTTTTTCCTCACTGACAGTACCATGAATTTTTTACCTGATATGAGAGGCAACCTATTTTTGTTTCCAGTATTTTTCTTATGATAAAATATTATAATCAGAATTTATCTGAGAATTCTGAGAAATGTAAAGCAAATGTGCCTGGTTATATTTTTACTCTTTGGATGCTATCTACTGTAATTATTTTTATATAATATCAATAAGTCAGAAGATGTAGTACAAAATGTATTTAACATTTTTCTAGTTACCTTAAGAGCTGTAAGTAAAATGATACAGAAAGAGCAATGAATAGGGAAGAACTCATAGGTGAGGCATATTTGCAAGGAAAAGAGAGATTTAAAGTAAGTAGTAAACAGAGTAAAAGAAAACTTAATGGATTGGGAGTAATATGGGGAGATGGTACAGACAAAAGTCTGCTAGACAAAAATTTGTCCCCAGCTAGACAAAAATTTGTCCAAGCAGAATTTGTGTGATCTACTTATTTATATCTCTGGAGTTTATTGAAGGTTTTCAAATTCCAAAGGATTAAGGTAAATTTCAGCTCTTAATTCAGTAGCAGTTACCTATTCCAAAAACCTGAGTCAGGCTTGTGGAAAGCAGCATCCACACATTCCTAGAGAAGCATGCCACACCCTTAATATCATAAGTTTTTCCTCTACAGATCAAATGACTTCCAAAGGATTTAAAAGGTTGACCTCTTTATGCTCCTTTTCATTTTTATCTTTATCCCTTTTGAGTGTAAGATATTACATACCAGAACATTTAAAAGCAATTATGCAAGGTTAGAAAGTGACTGCACATACTTAGAGAAAGACACAGGCCCCCCAAAAGAGCTTAAGTTTGCACTGCAGAGTGAACATCATTGTGGAGCTAACCTACAACCATTAAAAAATATATAACAAATATGGCAAAGTCTAGAAAGGAGAATCTGGTTGTCAGAATTGCTACATTGTTAGTAGGTTCAACTGTATAGTTGTCAATGGCAACAAAAAAGTCATAAGAAATACAAAGAAACAAGAAAGTATGGCCTATTCAAATTTAAAAATATATGCCAAAGGAAACTTTCCCAGAGGAAGACCAGATGGTCACTAGCCAAAAATGTTAAATCAATCATTTCAAAGATATTTAGAGAATTAAAAGAGAATATGGAGGCCATCAAGACTATGATGTATAAATAAAATCAAAATATGGATAAATAAAATAAATAGAAAAACTGACAATAGAAGATTTATATTTGAAAAGTACAAAAAATGAAATGAAAAATTCACTAGAGATATTTAAGAGCAGATTTGAACACAATCACTGAACAATATAATAAGATTACTGAAATTACTGAGTTTCAGAAAAGAAAGAAAAATATACAGGGTATAATGCCAGTATTTTCAGAGCAAACCACCTGTGAAAGCCATACATGCCAGGCTGTCTTCTGACCATGGAGGGTGGCCCTACCCTATTGCCTACATGAGGCCCAGAGATCAATTGTCTGTTTGATTTCTTCATCTACCAACGTGAGCAAGTACATGCTTCGGTTTGGATGGTTGTCACAGACTGGTACGAACGGACAGTGTGACTTCTGGAGCAGGAAGGGGCACCTTACAATTCCACGGGCCATGGAGCTAGGCAGAGAAATTCATGATTTAGGGTGTACAGAGGAATATGAAAAGTGGGAGTTGAAGAGTGAGTACAGCCTTAGGCTGGATGTTATTAACCACCCACTCCCAGGGAGAAAGGCTGGATGGGATCCAACTTTCACACACACACACATGCACAAACACACACAAATGTGATTGTGGAAACAAAAGTGATTTTAGCAGTGAGTCATTATCCATCACTCATATTTGCTGGGTTCCAAGACAGTAGAACCTTGAAAGTAAAGATCCATTCAGAAACACAGATGAATATTTTTTTTACTCACTTCTTTTTCTTTTAAATTTCATTGGGTTTTTTGGGGAGGTTGAGAATTTTTTCTTTCAACTTTTCATTTTTTATTATTTTTTCATTTTTCTTCTTTTCTTATATTGATCACTGTGTTTTTTTCTTTTTTTCATTTATTTTCTGTTACTTTTATCTAATTTTATTAATTTCCTTTCACTCATTAATGGGATATTTTTAACTCACTTTTCTCCCCCTTTATCTTTCATTTTTCAAATTTTACTTTTCATTTTTTCCTTTCCAATCTCTATCATAACTAGTCTAACCATTAAGCCTCATCAACTTTTAGATATTTAATCAACTATCTGATATTATGGTTGAATTTTTTTCTTTTGTTAGTTGATATATACTTGTTGCATTTGGTAGATATTTGCTGTATGTCAGTATAGTGATACCTTGGTTGTCAAAATCAATTCGTTCCAAATTCGTGTTCAAACACTGAAAAGTTCAAGAACCTAATGGAAAATTAAAAAATTGGTTCTAAGGCCCAAAAATTACACCTAAATATTCATTTCTCCAGGAATTTCACAAATTACACAATTATTTCTTTAACTCTATTGTGGTTCTTACAGTTTTCCCCTGAGCTTTACTGGCAGTATTATAGTTATGCTATTTAACCAAAATGAAGTGCAAAAAAAAGCACAATGACAAATGTTTTAATGCACTAACACAAGCACTACATGTTGTCCAAGCAAGAGTGGTGCTTAGATGAAATTGTCATTCCTTTGTGTCTGTGACTCACTCTCGGCCCACAGTTTTTTTCAAGTCTGATTTTTGGTTTGACTACGAACCAAAGTTATGAATTCCAAGCAGATTTTTTTTTCTGAAACTTGCTGTTCATGTAGTGGAAAGTTTGAGCTTGGAGCCATTCAACAACCTAGGTATTACTACATTTGATTTGACTTTGTGTTTATGTTACTGGGTTTTGGGGTGCTGCAGTCTCCTTTTGGAGGTGGTTTCTAGGTTCTCTCTGTCCTGAGCAAAGAATTGCTTGAGACATGCACAAATGGTAGCAAAGTTTTATTAAAGATAGGAAAAGTAACAAGCTCTATGGAACAAATTTGACCCAAGTAAAAGTAGGAAAAGATGTACATCCAATAGCATAATGGTGAGCTACTATGCAAGAGAGAACATAGTGACAAAAATTCAGTGTAGACTGTCCTTTTTGTATCACCCACTCCTCAGGCTGATGTCAAGTCTAGGTTATCCAATCAAAAACCTGCTTGAGTTCACACAAGAAGTTTAGGTTCAGGGCTTTGGAAACTGTTCTGCACATGCATTCTGTGATTTTGTAATTAACAGGTCACACCTACTTCCCCAGCCAACTCTGTCATCCCCTAATCTCCTGTCTCATTTATACTATATTGTACTACACTATACTATACTATGAGATATACTATATCTCTTTTCTATGGTAAAGGGTGCTACACTATTGATTCATATGGTATGTCAATATCCAGTTTGTCTTTGCCTAGATTATTGTTTCTGATATTGTTGCTATTGCCAGGGTGCCACATTTACTATAAATTGGTTTTTACTGTCTGCCGATATCTGGCTTGTCTTTATATCATCCAAAATATTGCAGTTCATTTTCAGAGAAATGGATGCTGGGCCAATTACACTGTACCTTTCCTCCCAAATAAAAAGAGATAGTTGGATCTTTTGAAAGAGGCAAAGATCTATATTTAGGCACACCCAGAGGGAATCATGGAAAAGCAGACCCTGACTAAAGGAATCTCCATGCTAGCAATAATGTTTTTCAACTATAATCAAACCATAAACTTCAGGACACGCAAAAACAGAAACCTGAGAAGATAAGGCAACAAAATGTCTAAAGCTCTCAACTCACCCAAAGGTGATCCACAGAGCATCTCTGAGAAGGAAATAAAATAACACACACTGAATTATTTGAAACGATGAAAGGTCAGATTAAAAATTCAGATCATAAGGTGCTCAGGAGCTCACAAAATATTTAACTAAACAAATAATAGATTGAATTTTAAAAAGCCAAAGAGTTTATAAAAGAGACTAATGAAAAGCTAGCTGAGCTAAAAAGAATGACACAAAACATGAAAGACCAGTTTAGCAACCAGTTGGAGCCCATAAGAGGATACCAAACAAAAATCCAGGAGATTAAAAATTCTACTGAAAGTATGGGCAACAGTGATCAATATGAGATTGAATGACAAAACTGGAAGATAAGGCTGATGCCAGTGACCATATACTGAGATATACCTTAAAAAAAACATGAAAAAATGGATCCAACAACTGCTAGATGATGCAAAGAATACTAATCTAAAATTAACTGAATTTCGTGAAAAATCAGAATATAGCACAAATGGCATTTAAAAAAATCTGTGCATAAATAATGGTAGAAAACATTCCAAATATGAGGAAAGGATTTAACATACAGATCAATGAGCCATAGAGAATCCCAAATAGCCACAATCAGGAAAGGAAAACAAAACCTTCTCCTATAATATATACTACTCAAAATCCCACAAATCCAACACTGGGACAATATCTTAACTAATGTTAGAGTAAAGCAACAATTTATTTATTTATTTATTGGTACCGGGGATCGAACTCAGGTCCTTGTGCTTGTGCAGCAGGCAGTGAAACCACTGAGCTAAATCCCCAGTCCAACAATTCATTTATAAAAGTATACCAATTAGAACTATGGAAGATTTCTCAATATAAAACTTAAAGGACAGGAGAGCTTGGTATAAAATGTCTCAAGCCCTAAAAGAAAACAGCTACCAACCAAGAATTATATATCCTATAAAACTCTTTCAAAATTTATGGAGAAATAAGGTTTTTCAATGACAAACAAGAGCTTAAGGAATTTATGACCAACAGTATAAAAAATTATCAGGGTTATCCTATAGAGAGACAATGAAGCTAACAATGTAAAAATTGTAATAGAATGAATACACCAAGCAGAGTGAGTAGTTAGACACAAAGTAAAAAGAAAATCAGAGGAAAATAATGGAATGACAGGAATTGAATGATCTCAGATCTCAATCAAAAGACACAAACTGGCAGAATGGATTTTTAAAAACCAATATTCAGTAGTATACAAGAAACACATTTAATCCAAAAAAACATTAATACAATAAAAATTCAAAGAATGGAAAGCAATATTCTGTCCAAAGGGAACCTGAACTATCCTTTTTTTCAGACAGAGTGGAGTTCAAATTAATACTGATCAAAAAAATGACAAAGAAGGTCAAGACATATTGGTTATGGAAATAATTTAACAGGAAGAAGTAACAATTATAAATATATATGCACTGAATACACAGCTTCTTAAAACAAACACTATTGGACAGTAAAGATCAGATAAACATCAACGGAATTATAGTAAAGAAGCTCAAACTCCACTATCACAAATAAATAGATCACCTAGAAAAATGTAAATAAATATCTAGGTGTGGTGGCCCAAACATCAGAAGATCATTAGCATCTATTTGAAAACCTGTACTTCAATAAATTGCAAAATTCAGGAAAAAATGGATAAATTCCTAGACACATGAATTACCAAAAATGAACCAAGAAGATATAAAACTCTAATAATCCAAGAACAGGTAATGAAATTGAAGTAGTAATAAAAAAAAAAAACCTAGCAACTGATAAAACCCCAGGATCCAAAAGATCTACCACTATATTCTAAAAGAATTTTAGATAAGATCTAATGTTAATACTCTTGGACTCTTTAATGAGATTGAAAGGGAAGCAATATTCCCAAAATCATTCCTGGAAGTTAGGATTGGTCTGATTCCCAGACAGCACAAAGACCCAACCAAAAAAAGGAAACTACAGGCTAATTTATTTCACAAACATATACACAGAAATCAACTAATTACTGGCAAACAGAGTGGAAGAAATCATCAAAAAGGTCATAAATCATGACCAAGTAGGCTTTCTCCCAGGATGCAATGATTCAACATATACATATCAACAATTGTAATATATCCTAGAACTGATGACCAAATTCAGGAATGTAGCATAACACAAAATCAACACAGAATAATCAATAGTGTTCTTCTATTCCAATAATGTACTCACTAACATAGATATTAGGAAAACAATACCATTCACAATAGTATCAAAAAAATTAAATACTTAAGCATTAATCTAACCAAGTAAGGAAAAGACCTCTTTGATGTTTAAGAACCAAAATGTGTAGTAGATATTGTGAAACAGGAAAAAAATGTACAAATGAGAAGGGTAACTAGGGAGGGTTGAGGGGAAAGGAAAGGTAGGAAGAAGAAAAAAGGAAAAAATGGAAACAAAGCTTTTGTAAATAAGGAGAGGAACAGGGGTTGAAGGGAGGTTAGGGGAAGGGGAAAAACAGAAGAATCAAGATATATCATGTACAGGTACAAATTCCTCATGATGAATGTGATCATTACGTATATCTAAAATGTACCAATAAACTTAACTAAAAAAGATCTCTTCAATAAAATGTACAATACTCTGAAAAATGAAAATCAAAGAGTACATCAGATAATGAAAAGATAGCCTCTGTTCTTGGTTAGGCAGAACCAATATTGTCAAAATGGCCATACTTCCAAAATTGATATACAGATTTAACTACTTACCAGTCCAATTATTTAAATACAGGATCACCAAATGTTGCACTTTTTTCTTTAATTTTTATATGCTAATATAATGAGAAATATAAAAATAACAATTTTATCAAGTCTATTCAATAATTTTTCTGTGTACAATATATCATAAAACATTCAACACACAGCACAATATTACAATCTGGACAGTAGTTATATAGTCTCTTTCCAAATTGTTTTTGAATTATTATCTTTCTCTGAGCAACACAGTTTTTTTTCCAGTACCAGGAATCAAGCTCAGGATCTTGCAGTTGCCAGGCAGGAAATAACACACTTTGCACTATCGTGTAGCCCTTTCCTTATTTTGGGGGGATGGTATAATTTCAATAAAATGTCTACCCATTAAATGTAATGGTGATGATGTTGATGTTGGATGTCCTGGATGGCATTTCCCTATCCCATATTTTTCAATTATTTCTTCTATTAGAACTAATTTAAATTGTAAATGACTTTTTGAACCTCCTTTTCTTGAATAAATGAGTTTTGTTTTGTTAGGTCAGGAAGGTGCATAAATATTTTATAATAATATTTTTTTCTCACTTTTTGATTGCAGGATAATTTGTTAGATGATCAGCTCTGTCAACATCACCCATAGAATTATTATAATCACTGACCATTATTGGAATCTTTATAGTTTTGTTTGTTTTTTCAAGTTCTATCATTTCTGTATTATGAATAGTTGACAATAAAGACATCTTTTTCATCTTTTCATTTCATAACACAGTCTTTTCTTCTCTGATATTCTAGCAATTTTCACTTTTTAGGTTTTTTTCTTTTGGAGATCTGTTGGCACTTCCTTCCTATTCAGTCTCAGTGTCCCAAATGTATCCAGTTTGTATTGGAAAAGAATATCACTGAGTTTTGGAGAAGTATAAACATTATATCTAATGTACTTACAATAAGAGTTTTTATAGATTGTAGCATGAAATTATAGGTTATTTTTCACAAATAAAATAAATACAAATTAGTAAAAGAAAATAACCAGAACTTATTATTAGATTTCACTAGAAACAAAAATCAGAGGCTAATACAACATTGTAAATAAAAATGTATGCAAAAAAATTCTTAATATAAAACAAAAAACTGGGCCTAGAGGAAGGGGCTTCCAGGCCGCCATCCATCTCACCACTCCCGGCCCAGAGGTAGGGGCTTCTGAGCTGCTGTTAAACTGCTGCTGGTTCATAGGAAGGGGCATTCTGGCCACCAAACCTCCACCACTGCCAACCCAGAGGAAAGGTCTTTGGGGCCACCACCCATCCTGCCGCTCCCAGCCCAGAGGAATGGGATTCTGGGCTGCCATCTATCCTGCGGCTCCAGGCCCCGATGTAGGGGCTTCTGAGCCACTGTCCCACTGCTCCTGGTCCAGAGGAAGGGGCTTCCCGGCCACCAACCCTCCCACTGCTCCCAGCTCAGGGAAAAGGGCTTTAGGGCTGCCTTCTATCCCACTGCTCCTGGTCCAGAGGAAGGGGTTTCCCGGCCACCATTCCTCCCACTACTCCTGGCACAGAGGTAGGGGCTTCTGAGCCACCGTCCCACTGCTCCTGGTCCAGGGGAAGGGGCTTCTCAGTCACCATCCCTCCCACTGCTCCCAGACAAGAGGTAGGGGCCTGCTGAGCTAAAATCACACTGCTCCTGGTCCAGAGGAAGGGGCTTCTCGGCCACCGTCCCTCCTGCTGCTCCCGGACAAGAGGTAGGGGCTTCTGAGCCACCATCCCACTGGTCCTGGTCCAGAGGAAGGGGCATCCCAGCCACCTTCCCTCCTGCTGCTCCCAGCCCAGAGGAAAAGGCTTTTGGGCTGCCTTCTATCCCGCTGCTCCCCACCCAGAGGAAAGGGCTTCTGGGCTACCATCCCTACCGTCGCTATCGGCCCCTGTCCCACAGCTCCCAGCTCACAGCAGGTGATCCATGTGAGCACAAAGAACACCCCCATGCCACCCCAGTCAAAATGAGAAAACATGTAAATAAGTATCAAAATCACACTTCCAGATCACCTACAGCAACCCCAAAGGGAAATGAGATGGAACACTCTGATACTCAAACACCTGGACCCACTGAACTGGCAATAAAAGATGATCTGGAAAAAATGAAATCAGAAATACTATCTCAGATAACAGCAGAGATTGTGCTCATAGTGCAAGATATGATTAATAAATCTAGAGAGGAGCTGAGGAACATGATGGAATCCCAACATAAGAAACAAATGGAATCCATAAAACAGATGCAAATAGATTTCCA
>NW_004624851.1:5491548-5503115 GCF_000247695.1 Heterocephalus glaber | reverse complement strand
AATGAGAAATTAGAGACATTTATAGCTAAGTGGATGCATATTGATGGGATACTCTTAAGTGAAATGATTAGGACACACATGTATAAATACTGAATAGTTTGTCTGGTGTGAGAAACTGAAAGTGTAAATAAGGACTAACATGTACAATAGGTAGTGTGAAATAGGAAGAAAAGGAGCAAAGAGGAAGGAATTGGGAGGGCTAGGGGAAAGGATAGAAGGGAATGGGATTAATATGAGAAAATGGACAAATAGGAACAAAATCTTTGTAAATAGGGAGGAATGGAGGGTTTGAAAGGAGGGCTGGGCAAGGGTGAAAAATTAGAACCAAGGGAGATTATGTAAAGGTGCAAATTTCCAATGATGAATGTCATTATATTGTATACCTGAAATGTACCAATGATTAAAATGAATAATCGATAATGCAAAATAGGAAGAAAAGGTCCAAAGGGGTAGGGGTATTGGGAGGGGCATGGGAAAGGAAAGAAGGGAAAGGAAATATGATGAGAAATGGAAAAAATGGAAATAAAGTCTTTGTAAATAGGGAAGGGAGGAGGGGGTGAAGGGAGGGCTCGGAATGTGGAAAGCATAAGAACCAAGATGCATTACGTAAAGGTACAATTCCCAACGAGAAATGTAAATGCGTTGTATACCTAAAATGTACCAATAAAAGAATTTAACAACAACAAAATAATAGCCATATGAGCATATCTTGTGCAAACCAGAATCAACCGATTGAAATAACATTTGCCTGAGCAAAACTCAGGATAATCAATATGCAAGTACCTGTACTGCTCAAGTTACACTCGGGGTAAACTAAATGTTTAATGTAATCGCAGTTAAAATACCAACAGTATTCCTCACAGAACAAGGGAAGGAAACCCTGAAATTCATATGGAACCAGAAAAGACTCAGAATAGAAAAAATCAATCCTGGGTAACAATAGAGAAACAAGAGTTATCATAACCATGGAACTCGAGTTATATTACAAAGCTGCAGAATAAAAAGCACATGGTATCATGAAAAAATCAGACTAGTGGATCAATTTAACAGAACAGAGGATGCAGAAAGATCCTAAGGCACATTAAGCCATATGATTTTGACAAGGATCTCAAAAACATACACTTGAACAAAGATAACCTCTTTAACACATGATGCTGGGAAAATTGGCTACCACATACAGAACATTTAATTTAGACCCATATTCCTCACCATGTACTAAATTAAAACAAAAATGGGCCAAAGACCTAAATGTTCAAACAGAAACGCCTAATCTGCTGGATAAAATAGGTAAAATATAATGAGAAATATAAAAATAACAATTTTATCAAGTCTATTCAATAATTTTTCTGTGTACAAAATATCTTAAAACATTCAACACACAGCCCAACGTTACAATCTGGACAGTAGTTATATAGTATCTTTCCAAATTATAGGGGTAGGCAAGGACTTTCTGAACAGAACAATTGTGTAATTAATATTGATACTCAACAAATGGCATCATATCAAATTAAAAAGGTTTTGCACACCAAAGGAAACAACCAACAGAGAAAGAGACCACCTACAGTGTAGGTGAGCCCTGGTCTGCGCTTTTCCCTGGTCCTGAGTCCCTGTTCAGGCAGCAGCAACTGTAGCTCAGCCCAGGTCCTGATCCCTATGTTGGAGTGCCACCTATGGCTGACCCACCTAGCTG
Organism: Heterocephalus glaber; assembly: GCF_000247695.1. The sequence continues at coordinate 5,501,425 of NW_004624851.1, read as the reverse complement.
GTCTTGTTTCCAGACTTAGACTCACTACTCTGTTCTCCCTGTCCCATGGACAAAAGAGGGTGAATGACAAAGAGACACAGAGTCAGTTTAACATGGAGGCAGCCAGGGGGCTTGTGCCTCTACATAGGCAGAGGAACCTCTAGTGTCTGACTTATCTTACCTTTTATTCACCCAAATATGGGTACAAGCCATCAAAGTAACACAATATTCATCTGCTTTCCAATATCCACTAGTACATACTCTGGTAAGCAATGTAAGCTCAGCTGTCTTAAGTTTTCCCTGGAGCCTACAATATGAAATCACTCCTGAGTGCAGCCTTTCTCCTTTATGCTCACAGAGGAGGCCAATTAGGCCTCAATTCTCCTCAAGTCTCCCACATTACAGAATGGAAAACAAAATGTTTCCATCTATTTGTATGATAGAGGAATAACAGCTAGACTCTATAAAGAAATGAAAAAAATGGAGGGGTTGAAGGGAGGGCTGGGCAAAGGTGAAAAATAAGAACCAAGAGTAACTATGTAAAGGTGCAAATTTCCAATGATGAATGTCATTATACTGTATACCTAAAAGGTACCAATGATTAGAATGAATAATCAATAATGCAAAATAGGAAGAAAAAGTCCAAAGGGGTAGGGGTACTGGGAGGGGCAGGGGAAAGGAAAGAAGGGAAAGAAAAAATGCTGAGAAATGGAAAAAATGGAAATAAAGTCTTTGTAAATAGGGAAGGGTGGAGGGGGTGAAGGGAGGGCTAGGAATGGGGAAAAAATAAGAACCAAGACGCATTATGTAAAGGTACAATTCCCAATGAGAAATGTAATTGTGTTGTATACCTAAAATGTATCAATAAAAGAATTTAATAAAGTGAAAAAAAAAAGAAATGAAAAAAAAATTGATCCCCCCCTGAAAAAGACCCAACCAGAAAATGTTTTACTGAAATGAATAGACATTTGTCAGAAGAATGCCAAATAGTCAATGCATAAATGAAAAAATGTTCCACATTTCTGGCCATTAGAGAAATGGAAATTAAAATAACATAAGCATTTCATCCTACTCAAGACAGAATGGTTATCATGAAGAAATCATATAATAACAAATGCGGGTGAGGCTGCAATGAAAAAGAAACCCTTCTACATTGTTGGTGGAAATGTAAACTAGAACAACGATTATGGAAATCAGTATGGACATTCCTCAAAATACTAAAATTTGAAATTTCATTTAACCCAGTTGTTCTCTTTTTTGTTTCTTCCTGAGTTAAAGGCATCATATTACAGTGATATATATATATATATATATCAACATTTATAGCACCACAACTACTCATAATACCTAATCTCAGAAATGGTCTATATGTCCATCAAGAGACCAACGCATAAAGAAAATGTGCCTTTTAAATACAGTAGAATACTATTCTGCATAAAGAAGAATAAACTTGTGCAATTTTTAGATAAATGGATGCAACTTGAGACCATGTTAAGAGAAATTTATCAGACACTTGTGATTAAATACCACATGATTTATCTCAGAAAATCAAAATATAAATAAATTACAGAATGCCAGGGCCGAGCCTCCCAGCTGGCACCAAAAAGGGTCCACTATCCCGTGAAGGTCCCCAGAAAACATGTGGAGCTGAGATCTAGGAAAGCAGCAGGAGCAGGTGAGCCAGAGCTCAAGCATTCAAGAGCTGCTTGTCTTCCTTCAACCCTACTGTTAACAGACATACTGAGATGTAACAGCTGTGTGTCCTTGTATCACTGCATTACACATGTGCAGTGGTCTATGCTAAGTCATGTTTACACAACTGTTTCCTATGTGCATGTCACTGACAATGGGGTTGTGTCTGTAAATGTCCTCATGTGCCCCTAAGTTTCCCAAGCTTTGAATAAATTATTAGTGGTTCCCAACACAGAGCAAAATAAAATATAATAGAAAACAGGAGCTAGATGTTTTGTAGTAGTGAAGGTGACCAAGATGGGGGAGAGGAGTGTGAGAGGAGGGAAAGAAGATGAAAAAAGAATTAAGATATGTTATGTGAATATAATAATTATCTACTTCAAATGTGTACTAATAAAATAAAAGTACAGAGTTTAAGGTATACATGAAACACCCCCAAGCAGATGAACATATGCATTGTGATGGTCTTGGACAAAAAGACAGAAAGAGGCAGCGAGAATATTTTAAAAAATAATTTTTGAAAACTTTTCAAATTTGATGGAAGACCTGAATATAATCATCTAAGCTCAAACTTAAATTGAAATCAAATAGCCACGCCCAAAAGAAAATTATTATCAAACTTATCAAAGACAAAGAAATAATATTGAAAAGCTATAAGAGAGGAACAAGTCATCAAGTAAAAGCAGATTTCTCATAAGAAACGAGGCCAGAAGGGAGTGGATTGATATTTTCAAAATGCTAAAAGGAAAATAACCATCAATTAAGAATCCTATATCCAGCATACCTAAAATGAGGGACAAATTAAGATATTATCAACTAAACAAAAGCTGAGGATGTTCAATACCAATAGTCTGACCCTGATATAAATGATAAAGGGAATTCTTCAGGTTGAATAAAAGGACACTAAGTCAAAGTCACATGAAGATATGAAGATCTCACTAAATGTAAATACAATGGCTATCATAAAAGCTAGAAATGTTGTAAAATCCTTCTGCAACTTTATTTATTTTTGTTTTCTACAAAATTAAGATAATTCCCCTAAAAAATTCAATTTAAAACCTACTCTAATTGTGACTTTAGTTTGTACTTTTATATTTAGTGTTTTACACAGTTTAGCTTTTTAGATACTTTATAAATATGTAATTTTATGCCATCGATAACTGAAAGTGCTGGTGAAAGACATTTATAGGAGCAGAGATTTGGATGTTATAGAAATAGTGGTGATATATATTGAAATTAAAATCTTATAACAGTAAAACATTAAATGTAGTCTTCATTGTAGCCACAAATAAAAAAGACTTAGAATATATACAAAAAGAAATGAGAGGAGAAATAATGCATATCATTACAAAAGTCAACAAAACAAAAAAGGACAGTAATGCAGAGTAGGTAAAAAATGATATAAGACATACAGAAAAATGGGCGGGGAATTTAGCTCAGTGGTGCCACACCTGCCTCACAAGCACAAGGTCCTGAGTTCAATCCCCAGAACTGGGGAAAAAAAAATACATATAGAAAAATAACAAAATAATACCAGTAATTCCTTCTTTATTAGTCATTAGCTTAAATACAATTCTTCAACCCAAAGGTTTATAAATGTGATTATAAACATGATTCTACTATATACTATATACAAAAGACTCACTTTAGATTCAAAGATACAGATATATTGAAAGTAAATGGACTGAAAAAGATATTCCAGGCAAGTATTAACCCAAACAAAGCCAGAGTGACTATATTATTATTAGAAAAAAATAGTCTTCTAATAGAAAAAGTGTGTGAGATAGATTATGACCCTATATATTAATAAATGTTCAACACAAGGTGATATAAAATTATAATATATGTACACATGTAATAATATATTAAATTGCATAAAACAATCATTGACAGAAGTGATAGAAAATTGGTTTCATAAAAATAATGACAGACTTCAGAACCTAGCTGTCAGTAATAGATAGAGCAACCAGAAAGAAGATAAATTAGCAAATAGAAAAGTTGAATATAGAAAACCTACAAAATTTGACAAACACACACAGAACATTTAACAACATCAGAATATCTATTTTTTCAAGCACATATGGTACATTCTCCAAATTGCACCATATGTTAGACCACAAATTAACTCTTAATAGATTTTTAAAAATAGATATTACACAAATTATTTTCCCCGACACAACAGAGTAATCTTAACAATCAATTGTAGAAAGAAAACCAGAAGATTTGCAAATTTGTATACATTTATAAACATACTGAATCTAGGAATGGTGGTACATGTCTATAAACACAGCGTTTGGGAGGTTGAGGCATTACAAGTATGAGTTTGAGGCCAGTTTGGGTTATATAGTGAATTCAGTGCCAGCCTGAACTGCATAGTGATACTGTGCCTCAAAACAACAAAAAGAAACAGAGAAACTTTGAGATAAAACAGTGTTTCATGGTTCACAAAAGAAATTAGAAAATATGTGGGCACAATTAAAAGTGAAAACACAATATGCCAAATCTTACACGATGTAGTAAAAGCAGTACTAATAGGGAAATTCATAAGTGTAACAAGCAAAAATCTTAAACCAACCAATTTAATACTTAAAGAATTAGAAAAATAATGAACTAAACTGAAAGCTAGAAGGAAAGCATTAATAAAAATTACAATAAAGATATTTCAAACAGAGTAAACCAATAGAAAAACCTAATGAAACCAAAAGTTGATTCTTCAAAAACATCAACAAATTTGAGAAACCTTTAACTAGATCAACTGGGAAATAATGAAAGAAAACTCAAATTATTAAATCAGAAAATAAAGTGGGAATCTTACTACCAATTCTACAAAAGTTTAAAAATTATGAGTACTATGAAAAATTACAAATAGACAAATGAAATGGATGAATTTCTGGAAACATAAAGCCTATCAAGATCAAATCATAAAAAATAAAAAATTTGAATGTATCTATAAATAACAAATATATTGAATCACTAACAACAACAAAAGTCTCTGATGATCTGACAGTTTCCCTGGGGAATTATAACAAATATAATAAATGCTTGATATTAATTCTTCTCTAAGATTTTTTCAAAAAAAATTTAAGAAGTTGGAATGCTGCCTAACTCTATGAAGCCAGCATTATCATGATAAAAAAGCAGGAGAGACACTAAAACAACTATAGGCCACTGGTGTTGAACCTATGACATGCATGCTACAGCAGGCTGTTTGTATCATAGAAAGTTCTAAAAGATTTGTCACTTCTGCTATACGCCAATATACCTCTGAACACTAATGCAAATATCCTCAACAAAACAATATGCAAACAAAATTCAATAGCATATTAAAAGGACTAAATATCATGACTATGAGATTTTTTTGTATTGTTTTGAATGCAAGGATACTTCAATATGTGGAAATAAATCAATATAATGAGCCAAATTAACAGAATAAAGGAAGAGAACCACATAATTATATTAATTAATGTAGAAAAATATTTGACAGAATCTAACTCTTTTAATGATTAAAACTATAAAACTAGGAACAGAGGGAAACTATCTTAAATAATAAAAGTCATAAATAAGGCCTAACAAATTTTACATTCAATGGTAAAAGACAAAAAGCATTTTTTCTAAGATCAGAATCAAGGCAAAGATGCCTACCTTTGCCATTTGAATTGAACACAACACTGGAAGTCCTAGTCTTAGCAGTTAGGCAAGCCAAAAAGAATGAAAGAGATTTAAATTGAAAAGGGAAAAGTAAAATCATTTCGGTTCACAGATAATATGATCTTATATGCAGAAAATCCTAAATGTTCTACAAAAATATGTTAGAACTAATAAATTCAGCAAAGTACCAATATACAAACTGAGTGTACAAATATCAGTTGTATTTCTATAAAACAACAATGAAAAATCTGAAAAGGAAATAAAGAATATAACTCTAATTTCAATAGGATCAAATGGTTAAAATACTCAGAAATTATCTTAGCCAAAGAGGTAGAAAAACTTATACAATGAAAACTACAAAATGCTGCTGAAAAAATTAAGGAAGGCATATATAAATGGAAAGATGCACCATGTTCATGAGTAGGAAAACAATATTGTTGAAATGGCAATAATACCTAAAGCAACCTTCAGACTCAATGGAGTCCCTGGCAAAATCACAACTATTCCCAAATAGATAAATCCATAAAGTTTGTATGGAATCTCATGAGAACCCAAAGAGACAAAAAAAAAAAAATTTAAAGAACAGTTTGAGGACTCACACTTGTGGATTCCAGAACTTCACAGAAAACAACAGAATCAAAAAAGCATGACACTGGCCTAAAAACACTAACAGATCAACAAAATAGAATAGAAATCCCAGAAATAATTCCTCACATATGTGATAAGTGATTTTCATCAAGGGGTCCCAAATCATTCATTGTAGAAAAAAAGGGGGTCCTTTCAAGAAATGATATTGACAATACTGGATATCCACATACAAAAGAAAGAAATCTAAGCCTTCCATAATATCATGTACAAAACTAACTCAAAGTGGTCCACCGACCTAAGCAAAAGAGCTAAAATTGTAGGACCACATTTCTTTCTTTTTTTTGAGCTAAAACTATAGGAGGAAAAAAGTTAAAGCTTCACAACAATAGGTTTGGCAGTCATGAGTTGAATATGTCATCAAAGACAGGCAGCAAAAGAAAAAATAAATTAGAATTAATTAAAATTAGAAACTTTTTTACATCACAGTATACTATCAACACCGTGAAGAGTCAATCCACCAAATAGGAGAACATATTTGCAAATCCTATACTGATGAGAATTAATATGTAGGAACATAGAGTACTCCTAGTTCTCTTCAACAAGAAATAACCCAATAAAAAACAAAGGACTCAAATCAACATCTCTGCAAAGGAAACAAATGGCTGATAGCATCTAAAACAGTGTTCAACATGACTGACCATTAGGAAAATGTTAATGAAAACCATGGTTAGATGTCTCCCCTCACCTGTAAGGATGACCGCTACTAAAAAGGAAAAAAATAAGTGCTGGTGAAAGTATAGAGAAATTAGAACACTTGGAACAGTTGTACATTGTTGATGGAAATGTAAAATTATACAGTGGTTATGGAAAGGATTATGGTGGCACCTCAAAAAATTAAGGGTAGATTTACCATATGGCTTAGCAATTCCACTTCTGTCTAAAGAATCAAAATACAGTTTTGAGCAGATATTTGTACACTCATATTCCCAGTAGCATTATTCACAGTAGATAAAATGTGAAATCAACCCGTGTTCATTAACATTTAAATGGATAAACCAAATGTAGAATATGCATATAATGGGATATTAGTCAGACTTAGGAATATGTTGACATATATTACAAGTTGAATAAGCCTTTAAGATATTATGCTGAGCAAAATAAGCCAGTCAAAAATGACAAATACTGCATAATTCCACAATAATGAATTATTATTTTACTTTCAGAATCTTGTAGAACTGAAAAAGTATTATAAAGGAGTAGAATGTTGTTTAATGAAGAAGTAAAGGTTACATACTAAAATCCAACCACTTCCATTTACAGAAGAGAAAATTAAAGAGAGAAACCGAGTGTGTCTTTTACAAGTCGTCATAGCTTTTTAAAGGCAGAGATAAGTCTTCTGCTCCCTACATGGTTCTTTCTAAAATGCTGTTGTTATTCATTCGATTTTAACTTTAAATTCAGAAGTTTGATTAGCCTCATCTCTCAGTCATACTCACTTTAGTTTTCTGTTGATAATCTCAGAATACTACAGACTGGATGAGTTATAAGGAAAAGAAATTTATTGTGCCTTGTGATTATGATCAAAAGTCAAATGACTGCACCTCGTGATAGGTTTCTGTTTGGTAGAGTCCTGAGGTGAATCAGGGTATCCTATAACCAGAGATAGTGTGTGTTTGTGTGTGTGTGTGTGTGTGTGTGTGTGCGCGCGCATCCTCTGGCCTCTCTTCTTATAAAGCCATCAATATTCTATCTTTGGGGTTCCAGCTTAATGACTTTATCTAATTCTAACCTCCTCCCAAAAGCCTCACCTCTACATACAAGAGTTGGATTAAATTTGCATCCTCTTACTACCTCATAATACGAATTAAATTTCAACGTGCTTTCCGGATGGAACAAACTATATTTGAACAACAGCAATAGTATATTATCATTATTTGTCTTCATAATCTTCCTTTCATTGATTAACTAAATTTTTCCTCTCTGAATTAGTTTCCTGTCATTGTTATGAAATAGCTAAGATAATTAATTTATAAAGAGGATTTCTCACACTTGTGGAGATGGCAGTTCACAGTAGGGCAACCCCAATGCTTTGGTTTCTGCTGAAGGTACCAGATAGCCACAATGGGAAATGCAAGACAGAGCCAACTATTTATAATACAAGCCAAGAAGTTTGGAGATACTGAGAGACTAATGTCCTACAACCCCTTTTGAGGGCACATTTCCAATAATTTAAAAGCCTCCCACAAAGACCCATTCCAAAGATTCCTTCACTTATTAAGGTCACCCTGGAGACCATGCCTTTAAAACATGGACCTTGGGTGAGACTGTCCATACTCAAACCATATACCCTCCATCCCCATTCTGCATACACATTTCACACTTCCCTTGAAGAATAATTATTCCAATTTACAGTGTACAGGCTTTTGCAAAATGTTTATTTTTCACTCATTTAAAATTACTTCATAATTATGTGTTATATATCACTGTTTCTCACTTCTTTCTACTAAGCCCTATTTTAAGAACCATTCATATTGCTATAGGGTACATTAATCTGCTGCCTCTGACTGCTCTATGGTTCTCAGTGTTCTATAGCCACCACAAATAGAGATAGAAATTCCGTGTACTGTATTTATATTTTATTGACTATATACAATGTGAATTCCTACTGCCAGATTAGCCAATGAATAATTCTACTAGAAAAGAAAAAGGTTCACATCCATATAAAGTTAACAATTTCAAAATTTTTAAATGTTTTACAATCTACTAGATGTAAAATCGTTTAATATACATTTCCTATATTATTAACTGTGCTGAGTTACTTTTCATATGCTTGTGTTTGGGATTTATCATTGCTATATTACCTAATCTCAACTTTTGCCCATATTTTTGTGAGGTTGCTGTTTTTGCATTCTTTGAGTTCCTGATATAATTTAGATATTATTCCCTTATTAATTTTAGACTGCTGGCCTTTCTACCACTCACAGGCAGAGGTAGGGGCTCTGGGACTGCATTTACACCACTCTCAGCCCAGAGGAAGGGGCTTCTGGGCCGCCTTTCCACCACTCCCAGCCAAGAGGAAGTGGTTTCAGGGCTGCCGTTCCACTACTCCCAGCCCAGAGGTAGGGGCTACTAGACCACCTTTCCACCACTCCAAGCTAGGAGGAAGGGACTTCGGGATGCTGTGCCACCACTCCCAGCCCAGAGGAGGTGAGCCACGTAGCACCAACCCTCCATCCCATCAAAAGGAGAAGACACATAAACAAGTCTCAAAACCAGACTTCCTGATTACCTACAGCAACCCCAAAGGAAACTGAGATGGAACACTCTGATACCCAACCACCTGGACTCCCTGAACTGGCAACAAAGGACGATCTGGAAAAAATGAAATCAGAAATACTTTCTCAGATAACAGCAGAGATTGTGCTCATAGTGCAAGACACGACTAATAAATCTAGAGAGGACACAGATAAAAAAAAAGTAGAGGAGTTGAGGAACATGATGGAATCCCAAAATAGGAAAAAATGGAATCCATAAAACAGATACAAACAGATTTCCAGGTGATTAAAAACTCCTTTGAAAGTCTACACAGCAGAATGAGCAAATGTGAGGACAGAATTTCAGATATAGAAGATAGGATTGCAATTAGTGACCAGGAAAAGAAAAATTGCTTCAAAATTTTAAGGGACCACAAGAAATCAATCCAGCAGCTGCTAGACAATGCAAAGAAGAACAACATGAGACAAATTGGAGTCAAAGAAAAACTAGGAGACAGTGTAGATGACATTAAAAAAAAAAAACTGTTCACAGAAGTAATGGCAGAAAACTTCCCAAGCAGGGGAAAAGAACTTGACATACAGATAAGTGAGGCATAGAGGACTCCAAATAGCCTTGATCAAAAAAAAAAAATCTACACATAGGCATATAATTGTTAAGATTTCAGAAACCCAACAGAACAAAGTTCTACAAGCAG
>NW_004624851.1:5470452-5487141 GCF_000247695.1 Heterocephalus glaber | reverse complement strand
CCAATAAAATAATATTTTTTTAAAAATTTAGACTGCTAATAATTTCGCTCATTCTTTTACTGAAAAAGCTTTATAAAGGAGTAGAATGCTTTCTATTACCTATGAGATTTTAAATAGTTTCTTCATTGAGTACATAGAGTTAATTTATAATTTAATCCATTTTTTGGTTATAATTTGCGTTTTTGAAGTTTTGCAATGTTCCTACTTACCCCTAGATCATAAAGACATTCTCATACATTTTTTTCTAATGACTGCAGTTTAACATTTTAATTTGTATTTGGTATACTTGGAGTCAATTTTTCTATAGAATGCTAGGTAAGGAACTAGATTTGTTTGTCTGTTTTTGATTTTAAATTTTAACTTTAAATTTTGAAAAAAATAGAGAATTTTATGGAGTTGAAAAATAATAGAGACATTTCATTTGACTTCATTCAGTTTTTCCCAATATAACATTGTACATAACCATGATATAATATCAAAACTAGGAAAATGACAATCCAACTTATTCAGACAAGTTTTACCTACATGTGTTGTACATATATACATATTTTTGTGATTTATATATTGCATATGCATACAGTGATAGAACAACCCCCACCATGAAACATAGAACTCTTGTATCTCAAAAAATCCCTCATGCTAACATTTTACCGGTTTCATTAACTCTCCGTTTTATTCCCCATCTGCTCTAACTACTGGCAGTGACAGCTCTTCTATTTCCCAACTCTATAATTATTATTTTGATTGTCATTCTATTATATTAATAGAAAAGTCCAGAATATGATCTTTCAAGATCTTTTTTTTTTCTTACAGTATGACACTTTGAGATCTGTATCAATAACTTATTCTTTTGCATTGTTGAGTATTAGTCTGTAGTAGAGATACATACTATTTCACATAACTATCCATGGAAAGTCATTTGGGTTTGCTTCCAGTTTTTGGCTATTTGAATAAAAGTTTCCATGAAGCTCTTTGTACATGTACTTTTTGGTCATAAGTCCTCAGCTTCTTTGACACATACCTAGAAGAGGAAATGCTGGGTCACATGGCAACTCTACATCTCACTCTTTGAGATACTGCCAGACTATTTTCCAAAGCAGCTTCAACACTTTGCTGTCAAAAAAGCAAAGGAAAAGAGATGTGGAATCTCCATATAATTTCCAGTATCTATTACTATCAATTTTTTTTCACTTTAGCATTTCTGATAGGTGTGTAGTGATATATATCATGGTCTTAACTTGAATTTTATGGGTTCGTGAAACTTATGGATTCAGTATTTGTGCCACCCAAAATTTTAAATTTTAAAACCCTGTCTACCAGTATGATGGTATTAGGGGTGTAAGCCCTAGAACGATGAATGGAATTGATGCTCTTATAAAAAGAGACACAAGAGAAATGATTTCTCTCTTTGCTGTATGAGGATACAATGTGAAGACTGACACTAGCAAGTGAGAAAGAAAGACCTCACGGGACAGGGACAGTGAATCTGTCTGCACCTTGATTTTGGAATTCCCAAACTCTACAACTGAGAGAATAATTATTTAAGCCTCTCAGACTGTGATATTTTGTTATAGCAGCCACAGTGAAATAAGAAATATAGTGATATCAAGCATCCTTTTTTATGTGTATATTTACCATATGTATAGATTTTTCACTGAACTGTTTCTTCATGTCTTTTGTCAATTTTCTAATTATATTTTTTGTTTTATTTTTCTTTAGAGTTTTGGGAATTATGTGGATAATAGTCCTCTGTCAGATATATTTGTTTGCAAATATTTTTCTTAGTCTATAATTATCTTTTCATCATACCTAAGAGAGTTGTATAGTGAGCACGAAAAATTTTAATGAAGTCAGAATTATTGATATTTTTATGTATCATGTTTTTGGTGTCTATTGAAGGTTTATTTTATTCTTGTGGCAGTTCTGGAATGTTTTGTTTTCTACAAGTATATCTACTTCACCTGAGTTTTTACATTTTTAGTAAATGTATTATAATACTTTAAAATAGTTTTATGTATAGTTAATTTGAACTTTTTAAAGTTATTTTGTTTGATTTTTCTGGGCAATTTTACCAAAGCTCTACCTTATTCATCTTTTTAAAGACTTAGCTTACAATTATGATAACTCTATGGTTTGTCCTTTCATTATTGTGCATCTATTTATTTTGTCATCCTCTTCATTATATTCCTTTTTCTTTTTTTGTATTTTTCTTTGTTCTTTTTCCCAACTCCTCGAGTTACATATTTAATTCATTTATTTGTTTCTATTTTATGTAATTTTGGTACATATAAAAGATAACCATAACATATGAGTAATAAAAACCTTTCTACTTTAAGTATATTTCGCCTAAACTTTATGAACCAATGAGCATTTTAAATGTTCTGTACCTCTAGTCAGAGATTCTTCATCTTCTTTTGAATACTATGCTTAATATAGCTGTTTTGATTATAATCTTGACTAAAATCAGAGATATGCTATTTAAAATTCAAATAAGTATTGAAGATATTGATGAGACTACTGCTGAACATATCTAAACATCTCTTGATTTTGGATTCTTATTATTATACTAATATGTCACTTTGAGCATTATTGTTGATTCTTCTTCAATATGAGCATTTGTTATCACTATGATTTAGTGATAGTTTAAACACTGTTGGCAAATATTGTTGAGGGAAAGCCATATTTTTCCCTAAAAGTAGTGTTCAAATTCATCTCACTAATTTTAATCACAACTTTTGGTTTATTTTGGTTTTTGTTTGTTTGTTTGTTTGTTTTGTTTTGAGACCAGTTCTTGTGGTGTACTTCAGGCTGATTTTGAACTCATTGTGTAGCCCAGGCCCACCTTGATCTCATGGGGATGGGGATCCTCCTGCTCCATCCTCCTGAGTACTGGGATTAGAGACATGCACAACCACTCCCAGTTGAATCACAATCTTAATATTGTTTGTTACTTTTATTTCAGCATTAAAAATTGTAGGAAAGCTATCCTTTAAAATTTTGCTATCTTCTCTTTTTAGCCACTTCATTTTGATAATTAATTTGAAAAGAAAGAATTTTCTGTTGATAATACATGAAAAATATGCCACAATTTAATCAGACACTCCTTTTCAATATGTAGCATATCCCAAAGTCCTCTGCACCACATTCAACCACTATAACTTTTCCCTTTCTTATCTGATGGAAATTGTAATTGTGGTAGCATCTGAATTATTACTTACAATTTAAATAAATCAGCAAATTCTTTAGCTTCTGATATGCATGATTCACTTTGGTTAAAAGGCTGAATGTTATATTGGAATACTTATAGGATAGCCCCTGTACGTGTTTTCATCTATAAATGTGCAATATCAGTAGTTCTTTTCATTGGAAACTTCATATCCTATTTATAAAAACAGAAATATAAAATATAATTTAAAATATGAAATTTTAATAGAAAATGAACAAAGATATATTTGGGATTCTTTTTGCATATGATTATAGATTGCATATAATAATGATAATAGGTTACATATAGTAATCTGAACTGTCAACCTGCATATATTATACATGTCATTTTACTTTAAGTGGTTATGGCAGTTTAAAAAATGTTGAACTAAACCCCTTGGAAATTTCAAAAATATTTTCAACATATGCCACTAGCTGGGAAATGATTGTTATGCATTTGCTATCAACTATCTACTCATTTAGTATATTTTGTAATATCATTGAATTTACACTATTGCAATAGTCTTCTTTTTTCTCCTTACTTGTGTTCCTGATCTGCTAACCTTTCTGTGTTCCTAAAACACCACATTTTGTACTTTATTCCAAGGTTTAAAAATCTTTAATGGCTCCATATTGTCCATGGAATGGAAATGTCTTTTAGTTGTTCTGCTACATTAATCCTTTTAAGAGAATATTTGCATTTACTGTACAATGTGGAAGATTACATATTGTTAGTAAAAATTTTATATATTCACTTTAACCTGCAAATACATTTAAAATATGTTTGTCATCTCTTATTGTATCTATCCCAAGAACACCTAGAAACATGGCTTTTTCCTCTTCTTAGGGTATTTTGTGTAAATGCTTATTAAATAATTAATCCAGTCTATTTGACTGTTGTGTAGGTTTTTGTTCCTTCACTTGCTGACTCAATATTTTGTATTAATTTGCAAGTAGTGAAGAAAACAGGACAAGGAGAAGAGGTGCTATAGTCATGCTTTTTGACTTCTAAAGACCTAGAATCTCTGTATAATTTTGGCTTTTGTAAACTTTACATCCCCACACTGTTCATTCTTTTCAAGTCCAAACTCTCCTTCCAAATTCCTCTGGAAGTCTATTCTTTCAATTTTCTTAGATAATAATATGACTGCCTCCATCTTTCACTTTTTGGTCCAATCATAGTTTGCCTAAGGCTACTGAAGTGACACTGGAGGTGGTGGTACATGCCTGTAATCTCAGAATTCTGAGAGTGATCCAAAGTTCAAGTCCAGAATGTATAATTTAGTGACTTAGCAAGACCCAATCTCAAAATAAAAACTTTAAAAGCCCTAGCAGTGTAGCCCCATATGAAGGGCCTAGGTTCAATCCCCAGTATCACAAAAGAAGAAGGAGAAGGAGAATAAAGAGAAGGAGAAAGAGAGAAAAACATACTGAAATAAAATTTTAAAACTTCAATCATAGGTCTGCCATTCCATACATCATTATCACAACCATGTCCAACCTTTAATATAATTGAACAAATGTGTTTATATTTGTATATGTATACAAATATATTTATTTATATTTTTCTAGTACAATCTGTATGTTCTTTTAGAATTGGCAGGATTTGGTGATGGATTAATGGATTAGCTGGTGGAAGGTGAAGGAGTAAAAGAAATTCTCAGTTTTCAAGTTTGAGCAATTGAGTGAGTGAAACACTTTGACTGAGATGTCACAGTTACAAAAAATGATAGACTTTTTTCTGAGGGGCTTGGTGTCTATTTTTTTCTTTCTCTTATATTGAGACAAGGTCTCCCCTCAGTCTCAGAGGCCTTCCCATTTCCACAAAGTCTATAGGAGGACATGGACATCTTTAGGTGGCAATATTCTGCTTATCATACTAGCCATGTACATGCCAGTATACAGTTGTCTTTCCATGGAAGAAAACGTGAACAGAGTCCAGCAGTTTTTGCCACATTACTTTTTTATGGTTTTTCTATTCAGGAAAAGGTGTTTTTGATATCTGGATCAAAATAAAAACCAACTATGATAAAAAAAAAAAACAACTATGGGGAAAATAGTGGTGACAGAAGTGTTCTTGCTTCAATCAATTCTCTGCTGATGACTCCACAAAACACTTGTCAAAAATTGCCTTAGATATGGTTCAATTCTATCCATCACTTGACTCATCATATAATATTATCCCCGGGTATCATCTTTTGTAGTAGTGGCTGAAAACTGAAGCACTTTTTAACTCTTTGTGTTCCTCTGGCCTCAAATTGTCATTAAAGACAAAAAAGGCAATTTGATATTTCACTTATCTGATGTATCTTTTCAATTTGCCCTTTCTTATTCACTTTTACTTCCATCTCCTTTGTTCAGTTCTTCATCCTTCACTCAACGCTAACTAAATTACCCTTCTTGATTTTGTCTAATCTTTTCTCTATGCTCTAATCTAATTTTGAAATGGTTTCTATTTTTTCATCTACTGTGTTTTTAAATTTGGTTTAATTCTGTCACTACTCTCATAGAAAGCTCTCTGTTTTTTTATCTTACTATATCTCATCCCTATTTCTGAACTTATAAAACCTTTAATAATCTTATTCAACTTTTCTCGTATACACTTGCTAACTTCTGGTATCAGTTTTATCATTTATCTCCCCCCACATACACATACTTCTTTGACTTTTCATATGCTTAATACCACCTTGGTTGGGACAATCTTTCTTCTTTATCACTCTGTATTATAAACATCTTTCAGGACTATATTCAACCTCTGGCTTGTCAATGGTCAAACTTTTGCTACTACTCCAGCTTAAGATCTCTCTAGTTTTTTTTGTTTATTATACTCTGGTCATTATTGTATAGTTAGCACTTATTTGATCTGTAATTGATTTGTAAAGGAGAGTTTTGATGTTTTGATGTAGAAAAATTCTTCAGACTAGGGGTCATAGCTGGGGTTTTTTTCCCTAACTTTATAGTGCCTAGCGTACTGCTGGAAAAACAGAAGCTCAATAGAAACTTGTTTATTTACTTGGACATTGCTTTTCATTGTCTCTCTTTTCCTGATGGTGATGAGCTTTGGTTATTTTTGTATGACCTTTTATTTTGGTACTGTGGATCAAACTCAGGTCCTTGCGCTTGCAAGGCAGGTGGCGGCATCACTGAGCTAAATCTCCGGCCCTAGCTTTGGTTATTTTTGAGGAATAAACACTTGAAAGAAGAACAGAGGCATATGATTATGTGTCAAAGGGTAATGTAGAACCCCTACAAACAGAGAAATTCAGATCACCATTGTGTTATGCATCTTTACACATGGTGATTAAATTCTCACTGACATTAACATATGACAACCTGTTGAAATGATTTACACATCTTTTAGGGTTTTTCAAACAGCTTTATCTCTCAATTATAAATGATGAAATGGCAAATAATTATTTATTATGTCTCTCCACCACTGGCATGTGGAATTTTTAATAGACATATTTTAACTTTGGAGTTCTCTTGAGATTATAGAACTGGCAAGTAAAAGAATGAAATCATCTTTGTCTCTTCCAGTCCACAGCATTATGAGCTCTATCATGCTATTTCATCAAGGATTTTCTTCTATCCATGCAAAAGAAATGCTTTCTTTTTATTGTAATGTAGTTGTAAAACTCAAAAATCCATCATAATTTCATTAAATCATCCTGAGGTTCATAGAATTGTTGGAAAGGATCCATAATGTGCAATATTTGTTCTGCAAACTGACTGAATATTTATAATATTTAGTCTACACCATGCTATTTATTTTTAAAAATGACATATTTATTTTTGTTTTCTTAGTAGAGCATAAGGCAAATCATATTAATTAGGCTATTTACATGATTTCCTAACTTAGAGCAGTGAAACTTGCCTTTAGCTAGCAAATAATTGGAATTACAATTTCTAGAGATATCAAGTTTGTTAATCATATCAGGTTTTATCTAGCTGTGATAGGTTGCTAAATGATCCTTTTTCTTTATTCTACCCTTTGTTTTTCCATTTCTCTTTTACCCCACACCCTGTCCCCTTCATTTCTGGTGTAGAATGAAGTTGCCATAGGGTAGATATATGATACCTGACCATATGAACTACAATTTCTACTTCAAACTTGAGAGTATATTATTTTATAGAAATGGATAAATGGTAATTTGCTACTGTTTTATTCTGAGAAAAAAAATAGGCTAAAAGTTAAGAAGCACAGGTTTTGCCCCATCAGCTCTTTAGAAATAATGGTAATTTTTAAAAGAGATTTTAAACATGAAACCAAGACAATGAAAGCTAGCAACTTAGTTCTAAAAAATACCTATGTAAAACTGTCTTAAATTTAACTATTAAGATATGTTTAGGTGTTTTCTTAGACTTTACAATTGGGAAATAAACACCAAATTGTAAGGTATAAGGGTCAAGGGAAAATACAATTCAAAATATATCACTATTGAGTGAAAGAAAATATACATACGACATTTTCTGATCATGTTGCTGTTGCTTGAAAACTTTCAGTGCCTTCTCAAGGTTCTTATAAAGGTACTTTCTGGACTATATTCTATGCACACTAGTTTCCTAGCACACTATTGCTGAGATATAATCCTAAAAATAACTGGGGTGGGATTCAGAAAAAAATGTACATGTTATACCTCATTTGGAGAGAGCAAAGTTTTCTATTGATAAATTGAAGAGTCTGAGAAATCCCACAGTGGAGACAACTATTTAACACTGAATAACCTAGTTTTTCCAATACACGTTGTCTACAGTTTTTTCCTTTTTTACATAACATCTATTGGCATTCTGTGGAAAGAGTGCCTTAGACTGATGACAGAACTGCTTGCTGCATCCCATAAAGCTGTACACATTCTATCCCATCCTCTCTCTCCACTCTTACTTCTTGCTACTTTCAATCCTGTTCCTACTCTTTTCAGCTATCTATAGGAAACTGTTTTCTTGCTTCCAGGCCATTCTTTGCTTGAACTCTTTATGCTTCTGATCTCCAAGGAAATGTCATTCTTTTGGAAGCATTACCCATTCCTGCATCTTTAAGTTTTCATTGGGCTTCCTTTGGGAGGCATCTCTCCTTCTCTGTTTATTTTCCCAGGAACACTACATTTGCTTGTGTCCTGTTTGTGAATAAGCCATGCTCACTATTATATCCTCAAGCAGTAGAAGGGTGAAGTAGCTGAAGCCACTATGTACTGACTCACACGAGCCAATTTTTACATTTTTAGGAATTTCAAGAGCCTGATGTCTCCTTGGTGGCTTGAAATCAGCCATTCTTTTTAAAGTTTTCACTGTATAGTTTTATTCTTTTTGAATAATGGGGATATATCACCTATTCAGAGAAGTATGCCATGAAATTTTTCACTTTGCTTATACCTTAAATTAGAGCCTTTCTATTTGTCTCTATTGCTTTTATGCTCATCAGGAGCTGACCTTTCCTGGACCTGTTCTCAGATAACATGTTGTGTCATTTTTGTTTTTGTTTTTTTGTTTTTTTATTAATCTTTGTTTCAAACTTTATTCCCAGGCTTCTTCATTAATTGCCTGCAAAGAATGAATTATATGTAAGCAAAAACTGAAAATAGCTGCAGTGTCCAAGAGGCTTGGGCTTAAAAACATTAGAGATCTAGATTTTATAAGATCCATAAACAAAAACAATTTTAAAAAGCAGTCATAATATAAAATAGCAGCTCCCAGTAACTTCTTCCAAGTTATATCTTCTTCAGAAGCTGACTCACTTCAGTTTTCCTCATTCTTAGAAACATCAAAATTCTCCATATTGTGTGGTTTTTTAAAATAAATTTTATTTTATTTTATCCCATTCCCCACCTTAAGGCCCCTCCCTTCCCTATGTACAAAAGCTTTGTTTCCATTTTTCTATTTTCACTATTTTCTTGTCTTTCTTTCCTTTTTCTCTCCCTCCTCCCTTGTTCCTCTTCCTATTTGAACACTTTCTTCCCATTTCCCAACATCCATTATACATCTCAGTCCTTATATCCACAGTCAGTTTCTCACATCAGAGAAATAAACATGTGTGTCCGATTTATGAAATAATCTATTTTTGGAATATTTTCAACACCTAAACTGGCAAACAAATCATAGCAAGGTTGTTTTGGGCTGCTTGCTAAATATTCACCAGCACACCACTCATTTAATGTGTAGCACAGTGCCTGGTACCTGGTGAATAGTGAGAATTTAAGACTTTTTACATTGCCTTGATTTTCCTAAAATCTCTGATGTCTAATTCCCTAGGGTTGCATGAAGGGAGCCAAGTGACTTCTGCCTAGATGGGACATTGCATTCTAGGGAAGGAACTCAGAGATTAAGGAACCCAAATACTTTAAATGGGCAATAAGCATGCCTACTTCTTTTCCTGAAGGGATACGTTATTTTTAGTATTTTCACAGAAAGAAACCTGCCTTTTATCCAGCAGGAGACATTTTCTCTATGTAGCAAGGATGTTGGCCACTATGCACATATTATTAAATGTCCACCATAAAGGTTGTCAACTGCCTTTGTTCTCTCAATGCATGCAAACACTGGTTCCCATGGAACGTTTTTTTTCTTCCATTATTCTAGAATCTATGTGACCAGTTGCTACTCTTATGCTCATAGCTGAGGCATGCGGACAAGAAATGGATAAACATTTTCTTAAAATTTTACTCAATTTAATTCTTTCTAACCAGATCATCTCTGAGAAAACATGAGAGCTAGTGAAGCTGATATGCAGGAGTTAGGCTTAGGATATATATTCCCTAAAGCTTGACTTCTTTCATTCCTCTTTCTTTTCTTCTTTTTCATTCCCTGTTTTTTCAAGCATGTCCATTTTTCTAACTTCCTGATAATAGTAGCTGGCTAGTAGTTACTAGACTTAGGCATAATATTTCCAATCTATACTATAACCCCCACACAATTTGCTTTAAGAAATATAGTAAAATTGTGAACAAGAGTAGATATTATTCACCAACCTCCTAGCAAATCCATCCAACATATTTCTTCATCTGTGAAGTTTCTCACCTTGGACCACCTTCAGAGAGAATACAATCAAGCCAGGCATATAAGCATACCCTCATAGGCATAGGGCATATCATAATTTTAATAAAATTTGAAATGTGTCCCATAATATTGGGACTATGGCTTTCCAGGTTGTTTGAATGCATCATTTTCAAGGTATGGGTATGGAGCAGGCTACAGACATTGTAGAATGCTAGGAACAGGCAACACATTTTTCTTAACGTATTTTTCTTAGCTGACAAGTTAAGAAAGCTATTTATTTTTCTTGGCTATTTTCTAAAGGAAGGTAATGTATACAAGAAAAATACATGAAATAAAATATTTGCAAAATTTATTTGTACTCCAAGTAATATCAGAGCTATGCTCAACTAGTATACATAAAACTTATCAATTGAATCGATTACTGTGGGAATCTATTCCAAATATCAATTTTTTCTGAAATATAAGTAATAGGGTCACTTTCTATACCCTAGGGTAAGTTAATACTCATGAAATTTTCAATTATCTTTCTCAATGTTAGTTCCTCTAGTTGAAGTTATCCTGACACTTTTCACATGGATATAGCTTAGATTCCTCAATCCACTTCATTGAAGTTAAATAAAAATACTCTAGCCAAAATTTTTAGGAGATTATGTCACATGGTTAAAACCTTGTCACTATTTTCAAAGTTGGAAAAAATACAAATGTATAATTTGTCATCCATGATTACAAGGAAGAATGACTACTCTATGCAAGCTGTGGAATAGGTCTCATTTCTTTTTCTGCACAGTTTAATGATATATACATATATTCACACAATTAACCTTAGGCCAGAGGACAAAATCCATAACATTTACAAGTGATAAATGCAAAAAATCTCATGCAATGTACTAGATTTCATAGTTTCTCTGGAAATAGGTTGATGACTAAAATTTGAGAATCACATGCTTGAAATACTTGGTTCCACCTGTATGTTTATGTGGGGTAATTATCAGAATAATACAAGTATTATTTCAGTGTGGTTTATATTTTATCTTTCTGAGCAAGTCTCTCTAGGAATCTGTTTTATTAATGAGACAAAATTACAAGCAGCCCTACTTGCTTTGTCCTTGCTGCAATGAATTTAAACAAATACCAAAAGTAGTCCCTGATAATTATATCTAATAAGTATGTACTCCATGCCATTTTTCAAGTTGCTAGTAGGTGTTATGTACCCAGTAGGTGCTCAGTAAATATTAATTGATGTTGATTTAACAGTTTCCTTCTGGAAGTAGTCAATTTATCATATTTGTGTATCTTTTGTTTTCATCTATGCTTGTTTGATTACAAGGCTCTGATCAAAGACTTTTCCACCTTCTCATGCTTGAAAAACACAGATTTTTAAAATTGTTAAGCTCCTTTTTTCATAACAAAAGTACTGTCAAAATGATTGTTTCATCACCTTTAGCATTTTCTGTCCTTATGAAAGCCCACAGAATATCTTATGTTTTGGACACTATTTATGATGAATACAAGTACCATTTATAATTAAATCAACCACAAAGGAAGAGTTTTTCTTTAAGCAAGACCAGGGCCAACCATTATTGGAATAGGTGCCTACTCATCTGAAGCATAAATATATTATTCCAAACAATCACATTTGAAATTCCTAACTTCGGGAGAGCCTGCAAGTCTATTTGAACTAGGTTGAGGGAGTATGTTACCGAAGAGAGTAGGATGAAACAAAAAATAATTGGCTCACAGGAGATGGAGCAACTGATCAAGCTTGCATCTGATAAAAGGAAGAAGCCAGGAAAATGACACATGGATCACTGGGTCACCATAATAGGAAATTTGGGATAGCCAGGGGAACACAAGTAGGATGGGTACTCTGAGCAGAAACAGGGCTTATTGAAAAGGGCTTAAAAAGAAGAGATGCCAAAGAAAATCTATTAACTCTACAATTTCTTCTTAGATCAACATTCTTCCTGTGTTTAAATACAAAAGGCAATTTGGTGTCTAGAAGTGGTTCTAAGCCTTTTCTGTTCATTCAGAATAACCTGGGAGCTTTTTTAAAACTGCAGAAGCCTGGGGCCCGCCCCTAGAGATCCCAATTTAATTGGTCTGAGACAGGACCAGAACACTGACATTTTTACATCTTCCAGTTTGATTCTAATGTCTTGACAGTTGAAGCTCCAATGACCTATAGTAACTTGAGATGAGGCTTGCTTCACATGTGTGAATAGTTTCTAGTTGCTTTTCTTCAGTGGTTTTCAAACTTTAGTGTCCATTCGCATACCTGAGGGGTATTAGCATATTTAATTACCACCTTCAAACAATTCTAATTTCTATTCAGACACTTTGATGAAAGGAACCTGAGATGAATAAGAATGATCAGTTTGATCTACAAATAGATGATAAGATTGGGAATGTACAATATGGACTATAGTTTTGCTACTTGAGGTAGATCCCCTGTCCAATAGGAACAGCATAACCTAGAAACTTGTTTGGAATGCAGAATCTCCCAACACACAACTGAATCAGTTTGCATTTTAACAGAATTCCTCTGGCAATTCAAATGCACATTAAAGCATAAGAAGCTATGGGTTATAGAACCTAAGTATGTCTTATGACTTGACTACCTCTGAATTACTTGATCAGTCACAGATGAATGTTTCCTAGACTCTGTTTTTTGTGTGATAGGTAATTAGAAAATACTTGATGGGTAATTGGATCAATGCACTGTCTACCTTCAAGTATCAAATAGTGGAGAGAACATGCCCCAAATGATTTTTTTTCCTTCTTTATAAACTTGCAGGAGGCAGAGCAACTTTCCAAAGGTTAATTAGAGAAGGAGAAGAATTTATCTCTCATTCTTGGCCACTTTCTCCCTCACATAAAGAGAATTCTCTGACTAGTCCATGTCAGAAGGGTCTGTGTGTGCCCTGAGGAAATGTTTATCTCGGCTTGATCTTTTCTCTGCAAGTCTAGAGGTATTTGCATGCACATGGATATATGTATTCTAACTGTCATGCATATGCTTATGTACATATATTCACTAGCATCTGTGATGCTACTCTGGAAACACAGCGAATAGATGTTCCTATATTACTAACACTTCAGCTCATCTCAGATATTTTCTGGAAGTTGAAAATTCATACATTATAAATGTATGAAATACAATATTTGAAAATTGGATTGAATAATGTGGTATGTGATTCAGTCACATTTATATATTTGGTTGATGTATTTATGATGCTGTTGGTGTAGACAGGCAGAAAGCTACATCTGTTCAGAATTCGAAGGATAGTTTGTAATTTCTTTTTACAGTTACTTGCTAGAAAATAGCATTAAAATTTCACTTTGCTTATTTAACCATACAAAACCTTCTAGCTATGAACTGAATATCCTTGAGCACAAGAAATGTTGGCACATATTTTTAAAAGGCACCCCAGGTGATTCTAATAAGGTATTCTCTTGAGAATATGAGAAAACCTAGTACAGAGCAGCAGCTAGGCTGGAAAAAGAGAACCAAATATTGATTGAGTCTTTACTATGCACACTTTGCTGCTTGGCACTTTGTGCTATCTCACGGAATCATTCTATTTTCAGATATAAAAAGAACAAGGCTCAGAGAAGTAAATATTGTGCTCCATGTCACACAGCTTCTATGTAATTCATATCAGAATAGAACCCACTGTCACCAGAGGGAATCCAAGGAGTTCTCCCAAAAAGGAGACAGGGAGACCAACTCACCACCCTCTGCACAGAGTTGGTTCATTAACTGTCATCGCAGAAAAGCATTTCAGGATGAATCATCGTCAGGTATAGGCAAACTTATTAGGCAGAGATAGAGAAAAAAGTGAAGGTACGCAGATTGAGCAGCTGATGGGGACACAGCTCTTTTGAAGAGGATCAGACTGACCCATTCACAAAAGAACAAGATCAGGTTTTATGGATTTTCTTGGGTGGGTTGGGGTCTGATTGATCATTATATCAATTTTGGCTTGCAAGGGAACACTAGAAGAAGTTCTCGCTACTTCGGGGGGAAATTAGGTCTTCATTAGATGATTATTTTTGTTTCGGGGAGTCTCAGATTTTTGGAGGCTCTGCTTGAATACAAGGTGATCACAGGTTTAAGACAGTCACTGCAGACCTCTGAGCATTAATTGATAGTTGTATAACCCTATAAATCTCTTATCTTGGTGTCCTCAATCTTAAAGGGGGATGAGATAGGTTACATAATTTTAGGGCTAATCTATTTTGTTTTGCCAACTCTTAGACAGACATTCCATAAATTATTAACATGACTATATGCAGAATTGAACAATTATCTCACTCAAAGCTTGAGGTAACGAATGAAAGTCAAGCTTTGTTTTGCTCTTAGTTATCTACTGGGTGTCTGTAGGCCCAGGTGAAGAGTCACTACTTTTTTTTTTTACAAAAACTGCTTTTTAAGAAGCTGGTTGTTTTCTCTCCACACCCCCACCAGCATTTGTTATTGATTGATTTCTTGATAGCAGCCACTCTTTCTGGCTTGAGGTGGAATCTCAGTGTTGTTTTCATCTGCATCTCTCGAATGACCAGTGATGTTGAACATTTTTTCATATGTTTATATGCTGCTTTTACTTCTTTGTTTGAGAAATGTCTGTTCATTTCAGATGCCCATTTTTGAACTGGGTCTCTGAATTTGGGGGGTCTGATTTTTTTCAGTTCTTTATAGATTCGAGATTGTAGCCCAAAGGAATAATTATGAGAAAAGAAAAATAAATGGAAACGAAGTATGTAAATAGGGAAGGGTGCACAGGTAATGGGGAAAAAATAAGAACCAAGATACATCATATACAGGTACAAGCACCCAATGATAAATGTAAACGTATTGTATACCTAAAATGTACCAATAAAAGAATTTAAGCAAAAAAAAGAAAAAGAAAAAAAAAGAAGCTAGTAGTTGGGGCCTGGGACTTAGCTCAGTGGTTTCACCACCTGCTGCTCAAGTACAAGGACACTAGTTCGATCCCTGGTACCAAAAAAAAGAAGCTGGCTGTGCAGAAGAAAATATAAGCCATGCTCTTAAGAAATAACAGGTTAAGGGTCTGAAGTTTGTTTGTCCTCTGTCCCTATAGTGATCTCTCTGTCACTGCAATTAGTTGAGATAACTTGTTCTGAAGTCAGAATGCTAGGGATGGAATTGTGATTTAGTCATCTTCCTATGTGACCTTGGAAAACTGCTTAACCTTTCTAAACCTCAGTTTCCACTTTTATAAAATGAAGTAGTTAGTTGTACATACTTTACAGAATTGGTGAAAGACTGAGATAGTATATGTAAAGTGCTCAGAAGAGTACCTGACATAGGCCAGGCCCTCAGAAAATAATAGTTACTGTCGTTATTATTATCATAATTACTACACTCAATCTTAGCCAAAAGGATGAGAAGCTATCATGATCACTGTTATTATCATCAGAAGTATCACTATCATCATCAGACTCTGCAAATTTGCTGTTTTCTGTGCTATGTTACCTATCTAACATTGTGATTGTAATATATTCTGCCAAACACAATGCTACCATCCAGAGAAAAAAGATTGAATATTGTGTTGTAGTATATTTAACACCTTGAGTCAATCCCTATTCATTCCCTTCTTTAATTTGCTTCCTGCCTTCTCAACTCATTTGTCTCTGTGAACTTCAATGTGGTATCATTGAAGAACTGTGTGGAATATGAGATTTTCAGGAAGCCTAAACTAAGAAACAACTCACAGGCCACAAAGGCCTTGGCAAAGGTATTGGAAAAACAAAACAAAACAAAACAAAAAACCAGTTCACCTGTTGATTAAACAATTTAGAGCCACAAACGAAACTCAGTGAATACTGATATCAAGTACATCATACAGTTTGGATGTGTTATTCTAAGATTTAAATGTGTTAAAAAAGTCTCTAGGCTGCAAATACTATTTTAGAGTCACAAAAATTCACTTTGACCTTAATCACATTACTTAGGTCCCATACTTCTAGTTTTTCCTCCATCAGGAGGATATATACAGCTGAGTGTAGAAATATGGATTTTAGTGTTAAGAAAAGATAGACCTTCTCATTTGACCCAGCTGTTCCCCAGCTGGGTATCTTCCCAAAAGAATTAAAAGAATCATACCACAGTGAAAGATGTGCACCCATGTTCATAGCGGCACAGTTTGTAATAGCTAAAGCTTGGAAGCAGCCCAAGTGCCCATCAACTGGAAACTGGATAAAGAAAATGTGGGTTTTTTTAATAAAATGGAGTACTACTCAGCCTTAAAGAATGAAAAAATCTAGAGTCATTTATAGCTAAATGGATGCATATCAAGGCCTTACTCTTAAGTGATATAAATAGGACACACATGTGTAAATACCGAATAGTTTCACTAGTGTGAGAAACTGATAGCGTAAACAAGAGTGAAAATGATTAAAATGAATAATTGATAATTTGAACTAAGAAAAAAGGTCCAAAGTTGAAGGAGTGAAGGGAGGGGAAGGGGAAAG
>NW_004624851.1:5414512-5455564 GCF_000247695.1 Heterocephalus glaber | reverse complement strand
ATTCCTTTTATTTCTTTCTCTTTTCTAATTGCTGTGGCTAATGTTTCCAGAACTATATTGAACAGGAGTGGTGATAGTGGGCATCCTTGTCTTATCCCTGATTTTAGCTTGAAAGTTTTCAGTTCTTGACCATTTAGTATGATATTGGCTGTTGGTTTTTCATAGATATCCTTAATCAGGCTAAGATAAAGACCTTTTATTCCAATTTTCTGTACGGTTTTTATCATGAATGGGTGCTTCATTTTGTTGAATGCTTTTTCTGCATCTATTGAGATGATCATATGGTTTTTGTCCTTGACTCTGTTAATATGGTGTATTACATTTATTGATTTACGAATGTTGAACCATCCTTGCATCCCTGGAATAAATCCGACTTGGTCAGGGTGTATGATCTTCTTGATTTGTCCCTATCATTTCTAATCAAGTACCTTTCTACCACAATACCATAGTGTTAATATCACAGGAAGCTTTTATCATGGAGGTACTGAAAAGCCCTCAGAGTATTTGTGATAATATTGAAATGAAGAATAATACAACTACCTACATCTCCACAAAAACTCAGAGAAAGGTTAGAGTATAACAATGTAATGACATTATGGAAGAGTTAACTAAACATTTATTTGTTAATAATACAATACTAATTTATCCTGCTTGACAGAATACTAAATTGTTTAAGAATAGTTTAGGATGTTTACATATAGAGCTCCTTTAGTGCCATAATATTTTAGAAAATAAATCTCTCTCTCCTTCCTCTCTCTCTCCTTCCTCTCTCTCTCTCTCTCTCTCTCTCTCTCTCTCTCTCTCTCTCTCTCTCTCATTATGTAAAAAGAATACTTGATTCAATAGAACATAGGTCTGCTCCAGGGTTCTGTCTAAAAAAGTTCATTAGAACGGTGTATGGTGCAATCTTTTATTAGTATTTTTTGTATTTCTGTGTAAATATCATTCAATATATTAAGTTAAATTTTAAGCTATGAATAAATAAAATGTGGTATACCCATACAATAGAATATCAATTGGGGATTAAACTGAATAACATACTTATCCTTGCTACAACATGGATAAACTTTAAAAGCATTATACTAAATGAAG
Organism: Heterocephalus glaber; assembly: GCF_000247695.1. The sequence continues at coordinate 5,454,472 of NW_004624851.1, read as the reverse complement.
GAAACCAATCGTGAAAGAGTGTGCCTGTAAATGAGGTGAAACTTAGTAAAATTTTATTTCAAAATAAAGGAAAATGTGCTGGGGATGCAGCTCACTTTAGAGTGCCTCTGGGTTCCATTCCTAGTAGTGACGGGAAAAAAGATCACATAGTGTATTATTCTATTTATATGAAAACTCCATAATAGAAGAATTTATAGAGATACAAAGTAGAATGATAGCTCCTTAAAGTTGGAGGTGAGGATGAGGAGAGATGATCTTGGGTTCAATGTTTCTCTTTCAATTGATGAAAATGTTCTAATCTTAAATTGTGATGAGAGTCACAGTATGTTGTGAATTTACCAAAACCAGTGAACTGTGTACTTCAAAGGAATTAATAGGATGGTATGTGAATTATATATCAATTAAGATACTTTTACAAGTATAGATGACACTTGTATTCATCAGCTATTGCCACACAATGCTACATGACAAACCCCTCCTAACTACATAATTTATAACAGCATTTATTTCTTGCTGCTGGGTAGGTAGTTTGGCTAGTGTGGCTTTGTTTGGATTTTTTTTTTTTTTTTGGTACAGGGGATTGAACTCGGGACCTTCAGCTTGCAAAGCAGGTGCTGGAACCACTGAGCTAAATCCCCGGCCCTAGTGTGGCTTTGTTAAGCTTTGTGTCAAGTTTAAGTTTGTGCCACATTTATTGGTTTGAAAGGTCAGCAGCCATCTGAAGTATGTTTCTCTGGATGCAGAGGTTAAAAGTTCCCAGGAGGCCAAACAGAAATATGATACTTGTTAAGGCTAGCCCCAGAACCAACATGCTGTCACTTCCAGTCACATTCCATTAGCCAAAGCAAGTTACATTAATAGAATGCCTGGAATTAATGGAATGAAGAAATATTTTTTCTTTCAGAAATATAGGGAAGGGAAAATGAATATTTGTTGAAAATTAAAGCTATCACCACTTTTTGCCAAAAAATCTAATATAATTACTACATTACACACACACACACACACACACACACACACACACAAACACACACACACACAGAGTGCCTGCCTGTCTGTCTTCCAAAAGGGAAAACAAAATAAAATAAAGAAATGAAACTTCATTAAAAACAGCAATGACAAAGACAAAAATTTTACTCTCCTTTGCTTTATTTGTAAAAACGTACACTACCAAAACACTGTCCAGAAGATGTTCTTTCATCATTGCAATATTGTGCACTTGAACTATGGATGATCATCAACTAAAACAGAAAAATGGAGCCAATAGGCCTTGCAGTGTTGCAGGTGGTGCTGGATGTTGGAACTTCTTATAGTTCTCCACAGGTGGCATGTAGGGCCTGGCTCAGAAAGAAGCCAAACAGGATATTGTTCTGATTTACCAAACTAGCATTATGGGACCACAACTGTATAGGCATTATAATTTCAAAGTTATTCAATGAGATCAGGAGCCAGTACTTTGAGCCAATTTCTACCTTCTCAATCTAACTGATTAATCAAAATTCAAACCTTATGTCAACATAAAAATTAAGTTGTATCTAACTTAGAGACACCCATATTTCTCTTAAGAAAAATCTGCCTATGTTTCTGATGCAAATAATCCAGTGGCCAAAACCTCAGATGTTTCAGTGTTCCAATTAGTTTGAACATGACACACTCACAAACAATATTGAGGAAGCTGCAATGACTGAATTCTAAAATGGTGTTAATTCAACTAATGGCAACTTTATATTGAGGGCAAAAGCTGCTTGTTTTCAAGAGCACAGATTTTACACTGATTGTCCAAAGACTAGCAAAAACAAAGAAGCTCTCCAGCTATGTAACCGTGAACAAAACACAGATTTTTGAACAGTTTTCTATCCAATTGCTAAGTGGTGATATGCTGTCCAATCCTACAGCTGGGTGGCTTAAAAATAAGGAATTGTCCTTTATGCTCTGACACTGCAGTAGAAATCCATCTCTCTTTGCCCTGCCGAGTTTCAAGAGGAGAGCTGTCTACATATAATTATACGCAATTGGGCACTGTCAGTGGCTTCACTAGGGAGACACCCAGCTCCGATCTGTGCTAGCTCTTCAATGACTCCTGAACCGTGAAGCAGGTGGTCATGCCAGGTCAGGGTTTATTACAGAAGCAGTGAATTTGAAGGCACTGACATTAGAGCTGACAGCAAGTTGGTTGACTTGTAGAGGAAAGACTTCATCCATGGAAGCCCGCACGTGTAGAATGCAGAGAACCTACTTGTTTGAATGGTTTATTATACTATTGAAAGGGAAGGAAAAAAAATTCCTTGACTTTATCAGCCACTTTCCTTTCCTTTGATATTCAGTATAAGCCATTCAGAAATTCTGTTCTGTTCTTTACAGAGATAGACTAAGACAAAAATTGTGAATTCTAATAATCTCAGTGGTAAGATGTTTGAGATTTTATGAAGCAACAATACTTTCCTAGACTGAATGTTTATACAATTCACTGTAGACCTAGGAAATTTATCCTGTTAATACATGTGCTGCCAGGTTGTTTAGCTGTAAAGATAAGTCCTGTGGACCCCTTACCCACTGTAAGAAACATCACTATATGCCAAGACACCAAGATACAGAAAATGAGGTTTTTAAAAAATTGAAATGAAGTATAGTATATGAATTTCAATAAAGGATGAGCATGTGAACTGTAAAAAAATTCATAGTTATGTTATCACTTATTTACACTTCTCACAAGTTAAAAAATGATGATCATGAAGGAAATTAAAATTCTAAAATGCAATTCTAAGAAAATGCTTTCTAAAATTTTTTTAATGAAAAATGGACAGCATAAATCCAATACATAAAAAACTTCTATCATGTGAAAGAAAATGTCAAGAAAATGAAAACCCAAGCACATATCGGGAGAAAGTATTTGTAAAAGTAAAATCTGGTAAAAGATATTATCCTAAATTTACAAAAGACCCTGAAAGCTCAATAAGAAAATGAACAACAAATTTAAAAGTGGGCAAAACCTCTACATAAGCTTAGTAAAGAAGTACAGATGGCACGTAAACATATGACAAGATGTTCTATGACATATGTTATTAGGAAGTGCAAATTAAACAATCATTAGGCACCTATCATAAACACACTCCCAACACTAGTGCTGGTGAGAATTTGGACTCACTCATTATTCACAGGAATGCAAAGTAGTACAGCCACATTGGAAGATAGTCTGGTAGTCTCCTAAGAAATAAAGCCATACCCTTACTAAATAAAGCAAACCTAGTAGTCATGCTCCTTACTATTTACCCAAATGATCTGAAAATATGTCCACACAAAAGCTGCTCATGGATTTTTAAGCAGTTTTAACTATAATTGCCAAAACTTGGAAGAATTGGTGATGTCCTTTAATAGATGAATGGATAAACTTTAGTACATTCAGACAATGCAATATTACTCAGAGCTAAAAAGTAGCGAGCTATCAACCCATGAATAAAAGCATGGAGGAAACATACATTCACATTCCTGTGTGAAAGAAGCAAATCTGGAAAAGGCTATACTGTATGATTCTAAATACATGACATTATGGAAAAATCAAAACTATGGAGACATTAAAAATATTAGCGCTTTCGAGGAGTTAGGAGAGAAAAGTGTAGACTAATGAGCACAGAGAATTTTTAGGGCAATAATCTATTCTGTATGGCACTATAATGGTGGATACATGTCATTATACCTTTATCCAAACCCATAGAATAAGCAATAGCAAGGCTGAACCCTAACATGAGCTATGGACTTTAGGTGATAATGACATATCAGTATAAGTACATTGATTGTAATAAATGTACTCCTGTGATGAGAGATGCTGATAGTGGATAGTGTGGGAGGTTGTATATGTGTGTGAACAGGAAGTATATGAGAGCTCTGTAAATCCCAATTAACTTTGCTTTAAACCTAAAACTGCTTCGAAAAGTAAAATGCATTCGTTAAAAATGATTTATACACACAAACCCAAAACAAAAAAATTAATTCAACCTCTTTCTTCATTGCTCAGCCTATGATAGTAACATTGACTGAATATTGAAGCTCCCTGCTATGTTCCTTCTAAACCTCATTCCCCTATATTTTCTTTTTGGTTTTGGTACTGGAAATCGAACTCAGGACCTTGCGTTTGCGAGGCAGGTGCCAGAACCACTGAGCTAAATCCCCGGCCCTTCTCCTCTACTTTCATTCTTCTTGAGATAAAGACTGAACTGATTTTTTGTTTATCATTCCCATTGAAATTTTTTATTAATTATATTGGTACATTTAAGGTATATAATATAATGAAATTCATCATTGGAAATTTGCACCTTTACATAATTTCTCTTGGTTCTTATTTTTTCCCCATTCCCCTGCCCTCCTTTCAACCCCTCCACCCCTCCCTATCTACAAAGATTGTTTCCATTTTTTTTCATTTTCTCATATTAATTCCATTCCTTTCTTTCTTTTCCCCTACCCTCTCATTTCCCCTTCCTCTTTGCCCCTTTGCTTCCTATTTCACATTATCTATTATACCTTTTAGTCCTTTTTAACACTTTCAGTTTCTCACACTAGAGAAACTATTTGGTATCTACACATGTGTGTCCTATTTATTTCACTTACGAGTATGGCCTCAATGTGCACCCATTTAGCTATAAATGTCTCTAAGTTTCTCATTCTTTATGGCTGAGTAATACTCCATTTTATAAAAAAAAAAAACCCTCATTTTCTTTATCCTGTCTCCAGTTGATGGGCAATTGGGTTGATTCCAAGTTTTAGCTATCATGAATTGTGCTGCTATGAACATGGGTGCACATATATCACTGTCGTATGATTCTTTTAATTCTTTGGGGAAGATACCCAGCAGGGGACTAGTTGGGTCAAATGGGACTTCCAGTCCTAGTTCTAACGATTTCCACAGTGGCTGCACCAGTCTACACTCCCACCAGCAGTGGAATAGGGTTCCTCTTTCCCCACATTCCTACCAGCATTTGTTATTGGTTGATTTCCTGATGGCAGCCATTCTTTCTGGGGAGAGGTGGAATCTCAGTGTTGTTTTCATTTGCATCTCTCGAATGACCTGTGATGTTGAACATTTTTTCGTGTTTATTTGCTATTTTTACTTGAATAAAGAACTTTAAAAAACCAGACCTTGCAAATTTAAATTGAATTTTTAATACTTTTGTATCCAAAATTAATATGTTGTTTAATTTTGTGTGTTTTTTAATTTAATATAGATGTAATAATACTTTGAGTGATCCTCTGAGATTTGTTGGGGATTTTTTTGGTTTTGGTTTAGTTTTGGGGTTTTCTTGTTGCTGTTTTTACTTGACTTTGTTTATTCTCGATCTTATATTTATTCCATGTTGATGCCTATAACTATGGGTCTCTTTGTTTTTTGGTACCAGGGATAGAACTCGGGACCTTGTGCTTGTGAGGCAGATGGTGGCACTACTGAGCTAAATCCCCGCCCCTATGGCTCATTTTTTAAGAGGTATATATAGTTCCATCCTATAATATGTCATAAACATTTTTCCTTTCTTCTGTTTTCAGATATGTTATTGTTTTTGTATTTTCCCATCACCTGTTTTCAGATATTTCTTTTGATTGTTTTTATTTCTTCTTTAAGCCTCTCATTGTTTTACTACTATAAACATTGCTGTATTTATCTTCTTGTGAATAGGTCTAAGGGGTTTCTCTAGGGAGTACTGATAGGAGTGGAATTGCCTCAGCCTGTGGTATGTATCTCTTTTTCTTATATGTACTTTTTCATACATGTATTGATCTTTTGTGTTCCTCTTCTTTGGAATAATTGTATAATTTATTTTGTCATTTTTTATTAAAATGTTTACTCTTTTCTTATTCCAAATTTGTTACTTCTCATTTAATTTTCATTATGGTATCATAATTTTATGTAGGCAAGTTGATCAAATTTTCCTTGTCATTTGCACTGTTGGTGTGTTATTTACTAAATCCTTTCTTATATTAAGATCATAAAGATATTTGTAAGTTGTCTTATATAAGTTTTCAAGTTTGTTTTGCCTTTAATAAATCTGAAACTTACCATGTTTACGATACAGTTCATACTTCCTTCATGCACAATCAATTGTCCAATCATAATTTGTTGAATATTCTGTACATTAGCCATTGATCTCCAAAGCCAGCCCCATCATAAATCATTTCTAAATATATGATGATCTATTTCTGGAAGACTTTTACTGTTTATAATATCATCTCTCTATCTTTACTATGTTACTGATGAATTGTTTATGATCTTTCTATTTTTTTCTTAATCATCAAGGTTTGGTTACATCTGCCCTTGTCTTTCTATGTGAATCTGAGTGAGAATCAGGTCCTCAAATTATGCTCACACATATGCACATACAACCTTTGGAATTTTTAATTGCAGAAATCTAAAATTTGATGTAAAAAATTATCATTTTTGATATTAAGCATTTCCACTCATAACCATTTGTTTAAGCTTTTAATACCTTCAAATTTCTAACTTAATTGATTTATGATGAAATAATATGATCCCTGGGATATGTATTATGTAAAACTCAGCACTGTTTTATGATTTAGTACATAATCTACTTTTATAACTTTCTCTGTGTGGTTGAAAATAATGTATATTTTAGAATTGTCAAGTCAATGATATCATGATTTTTAATTCTGCTTTTCAAATACTTATATACTTATTATTTTTGCCAGATTAATACACTAGCTTTCATTTGGTTACTATTTGCTTAATATAACTTTTGTCATTTATTAATTTTGGTCTTCCTGTGAAGTTAAAAATCTCTTATTTTTTTATAAAGTTGGATTTTATTTTTGATGCAGTCTGCAATCATTGTCTTTTAACTGGATCATTTAATCTGTTTAAATTTATAATAATCACAAGTATGACTAAGATTTATTTCTGTCACCTTATGTATTGACTTGCATTTATCATGCTTTTTCATTGGTATTTTTCTTTCCTGCTTTATTGCTTTATTTTTGATTGATTTGGGACTTTAGGGATTTCATATTATATTTATCCAAACTGCATATTTACCAAAGTCTAAAGTTATTCAACTTTTTCACACTTCTCTTAATAATGCAGGACTTAAGAATATCATCCTCTGAAAAATGTTATATTTCAAGATTTTAGATACACTTTGATTTTTAATCCCACAAATGGGCATCATTATTACTTATCCAGCTAATACTTGCTTAGGTGTTTTTAAAATTTAGTAATTTTTTAATTCATATATTTTTAATAATATTTCAGTGCTTTCTGTAGAGAGGGATATCCTTTGGCCTGAAGTACATATTTTATAATCTCTTTTGGTAGGGGTCTGTTGCTGCTAAAATGAATCATTTCATTGTCTTTCTGAATACATCAATTTTGGTTCTCTCATTTTTTCATTATGTTTTCAGTTTCTTGTATTTCCCAGAAATGTAGGTATTTAAGTATTTCATATATTACATTTGATGATTTCAGTACTAAACTCTGGATTCAGTTTTATTGTTTTTGCTGGATTCTTCTCAAGAAACAGTCAGGTCTATTCAAGGTTATGAAGTTCCCTTAAAGATGTTTACATCTTTTCCATACTAAGATTCTGACCAGATTAATAAATGAGAAAAGTGAGTGACCAAATTAGACTAAATAGCATCTTTGTTACTAATTAGCATAAATCTAGTTCTATAAACAAAATGAATTTGTTAATCCTGCTTTTCAGAATTAAGAAAATTACCTATCCGATCTCAAGACACACTGGAACAAAAACAGCCCCCTCTTCTTTCAGCAGAGCCTGCCTTTGGAAGAGCTAAAAAAAAAGCCTGCTTCTTGTAAGCAAATAACTCTCACAAGTAAAGAGAGTCTTGTTGGGCTAAACATGCCTAGGTTTATTCCCCAAATATTCCAATCGAGTAAGTTATTCCATCAGCTCAACTCCTCAGTCCAGAATAGTTATAGGGGCAGAAATATGATAGGAGTATTATACTAGCAAAGATCTAATTACATAGCAGGAAACATCAGGAGCAGGAAAGACACTGATATGATTTATGTCTAGGTGTCCCCCTAAAGCTAAAGTACTCATAGATGGGATTTTGAAAGGTCATTGAATCATGTGGGCTAAATGTGATGTTAGGAGGTAGAGTCTGGTGAAAAAAGGCAGGTCACTGGATGACCTGACAAAATACATCATCCTTCCCTATTTTTCAGTTACTCTCTGCTTCCTGGCTGGCATAGTGTGAGCAGCTTTTCCCTGTAGCATGTCCTTCCTCCAGGCCGCTTCTGCTATGAAGCAGGTAATTACGGACAGAAATCTCTAGAAAAAAATAGTGACCAAAAATAAATCTCACCTCCTTTAATTTGTTCACGTCAGATGTTTACTCCAGCAGAGGGAAAGTGACTAAGACTGCTTTTGGTACAAGAGAATGGAATTTTGGTACAGGGAGTTTGCCTGACCATGTGGTTAAGAAGACTTTCAAACTAAGCTTCAAGAGGAGTTTGAAAAAGTTTAAAAATGCCTGTGAGAGAAGCCATAGAATGCTCTAAGTCAAACTTCATATGACATCCTAGTCAGAGCTGAAAAGACCAGAATGTTCATAAAAAGGCAGATGATAAAGAACAGGCTCAGAAGGTTTCCATTGAGAACAAAGAAACAATTAGCAGTGGGACTCTGGTCATGTGTGTTAGGCTCTGGCAGAAAAATCTGTCTATATTTTGCTCATGTCCCGAGACTTTGTGGGAGACTGTGATTAAAGTTGTCAGACTAATTAATCAGACAGAGGAAATTTCAAGTCAGCCTAACATTCAGTCTCTGACATGGGTATCATTGGCAGCTTTTAGCCAGCTTTATACTGAAAATCAGGAACAAAAATCCCATTTGAAAAGTTATCAAATTCTTCAGAAAGGAAAGGCTGCAAAGTTGGAGCAGGGAAAAGCTTCGTTGCTGAAAAAATTAACATTAAAAAAGCCAAGTACTTTCCACCAGGACAATAAAACAGATAACTTGAGAACATCTCAGGAATCATCAAGCCCCCTCTCTTTGCAAGCCCAAGGGTGCAAAAGTGAATGACTGCTTTGAAAAGAGATTCCCCAGCCATCCTGTTTGAAACTAGCTGGCTAAAGAGTTGGTTTGCTAGGATTTGGTTTGCCAGGACTTGGTTCACAGCATTCAGTTATCCAGTCACTCAGAGGCCACTGTAGCCCTGATTCAAGGGGGCTTGGCTATTGCTCAAGCTGGCAGCACAACTTGGCATCATTTATGTGGTGCTGGTTTTACAGGCATGCAGAATGTAAGAGTTGTGGGTTCAGGGAGGCTTTCACCCAAAATTCAGAAGAAGACCTTGCAGGCCTGGTAGTTTGTCTCTGACAAGGCAGTGAGTGAAGCTGTGAGAATGAAGCCAAAAGTACACTGAGGCCTCCAGGAAATCGAAGATTCCAGGAATGTGACATGTTAGCTGAAGAATGCAGCAGGAAGAGAGCAAATCTAGAATAAGAGAGTCTAAGGGGATTACACCTGGGGGTGTCATAGGGGTTGGACTATCCAAGCCATTTGGAGTTTGCATATTGCCAAAACTTTCCCCAGGAGTAGGACTCAGAGCTACAGGATTTATTGTTTGCCCTGCAAGACTTGGTCTTGCATAAACCTCTATGAGATTTAATGTTTCCCCATTGATTTGTATTTTCCTATTTCCTCTCTTTTGGAAAGGGAATGTTTACCTTGTGCCTTGTATGTTAGCAGTGTTTAACTTTGTTTTTATTTTTATAGAGTCTCATAGCTAAGAGTTTCAAGTCTCAGAGGAGACTTTGTATGTGGACTTTTTGATACTATTAAAACTTTTAAGAATTTGGTAACTTTTAGAAATGGACTAAATATATTTTATGTAAAAAGATGTTCATGAAACATTTGGGGGCAAGGAGGCATAATATTATGGCTTATATCTAGATTTCCCCTGAAAACCTCATGTGTTCATAGGTGGGGCTTTTGGAAAGTCATTGAATCATGTGGGCTTCATAGCTAAATGTGATGTTAGGAGACAGGGTCTGGTCAGAAGAGACTGGTTACTGGTGTCGTGATCAAGCAGACTGAATCTCCCTTCTCAGTTGCTCCCTTTACTCTCTACTTTCTGGCTGCTATGATGTAAGCAGCTTTCTTCTGTGGCAGACCCTTTCTCCAAGCTGCTCTGCCCTGAAGCCAGCTGGTTATAGAATAAAACCTCTAAAACCTCTAATTACTACTGCAGTAATCCTGTTTCTAAATAACTTCATATTCTAAGACACTGTGGGCTAAGAGTTCAACATATGAATTTTAGGGAAACAATTCAACCTAAACAATATCCTTTCATGTTTTGTACTTTTTGACCATAAGTACATACTCTTTGATCTTCATCTGTGGAAAACCTTTGAGGCATGGTTTGAAGCTTTCCCCGGAGGAGATTTGTATTGGATTTTGCCAAGTGCCAGGATTATGTTCAATTTCAAACTATCATGTCCTAAATGTTCACCAGGCATGATTCCAGACTCCAAACTTGCCCAAAGATCCATCATTTGTTTTTAATTTCAAAGAAAACTTTTTTCCTACTTAATGCTATGCTGAGAGAGACTAAGGTAGGCAAGATTCTTTTCTGCTCTTTTCTGTGTGGTGGGAATGGTTTTTTAGTGTATCCTCGTACTGAAACTCTTACACTTTCACAATGACATCCAAGCTTTTTGCTTAGGTCTCCTACAGATCTTCTTCCTTGCTTGAATCTCCAGGTTTCTGGGCCAAGTGATCTTAAATAATGATGCTCAAGGTAACAAGAGCTTACAGATGTTTTCAGGGTCAAAGTTAGCTTTTGTACATACTTTCTAGTTTTTTTTTTAATTACCTTTGTTTTTGCCCTTTAAGGACTTTTCTTCCTTTCTTGCTAGAAAGGTATATTTTCCAACATTTTTAATTATTTTGCCATGAAAGAATTAATTTTTCTAAGCTCCTGTGCTATTCAAAAGAGGTGTCTAGGTGGGCTTTTTATAGAAAGAATTGAATCTAAATTTAATAGCTGATGTTTCTGTAAGGCTTACTATATACATGCCAATACTCTATTAAGTGTTCCACTCCACATTATTTGCCTCATTTAATACTCAAAAAACCAAAATGAGGTAAGTATGCAGTTTTTAAGTGTAGTAATTTAGTCTTTAAAAAATATACCCACCCAAATCACAGAGCTGGTAATTAACAGACTTCAAGGCCTCTCAATGACAATATTAGTTATCCAATACACTATCATATACTACTTTTCAAACTCAAGATGTTATTGAAACAAATATGCATGGCATTTTGTGTATGAATTTAACTGTGATATCAGAAACAGTTATTGTTTTATCTACTTTTGTGTCCCAAGTGCTAATCTTAGTTCCTGAAACCTGCAGAAGTTCAATAAATATGGTGAGAAATTAAAGAATAGAGGCATATATGTGTAGATATAAAACCAAATTACATGGTAATATTAGGCTGACAATTTGATAATACTAAGACTTTTGGGAAGATTCTAAGGCTTGTTTTTTCTAATGTTTTAAATTCAAGTGGTCTTGTGTTCAGGAAATAAATTTATTCCATTTCTGGTACATATAACATATTGAACACAGATTGTGTGTTTCTTGGACATAAGTTCAGAGACTGAGAACTAGTGATTCTTAACCTGTTCTTTCTTAATTTTATTTAGATGGAATACCAATCATTATTATAAGTTAAATTCATGATTTTACTGGTAGTAATTGTTGCATGCCTACCGTTGTTTTACATTTATTTTTTCAAAAATTTCTACAAGTTATTCTTGTGGCATTTACTTAATAAATGAAGAAACTGTGGATATCACACAGTTTATCAGAAGAGCATCATGAAGACAGAACCACAAAAGTCCCTATGCTTTACCAACTTAGACTCCCTTTGTGTTCTTCAAGGCATTTTGAACTTTTAGATCTAGAGACATTATCTGATACTCTCATTTCCTGAAGGCCTTTTCTCCCTTAAAGGGCTCCTGAAATTCTCTACATTATAAAAGGTACGACTCAAATATCACCTCCTAAATAAAAACATCCATGAATTTCTCCTGACCCTTTGCCTATTTGAGTCTTAACATTTTGTTTATCAATAATCATATTGTTTAATAATAATTTATAACATATATGTATAATGATTTATAATATAAGAATTGATGTGTTTATCTCCCAAGGGCATTTGTGATTTTTTGTACTTTCTTTTTTTATCCATTAATTTTATTGGTACAGTTAAAGTATACAATATAATGACATTCATCATCGGAAATTTGCACCTTTACATAATTCATCTTGGTTCTTAGTTTTTCTCCATTCCCCTGCCCTCCCTTCAACCCCTCCACCCCTCCCTATCTACAAAGACGTTGTTTCCATTTTTTCATTTTCTCATATTAATTCAATTCCCTTCTTTCATTTCCCCTGCCCCTTTCAATTCCCCCTCCTCTTTGCACCTTTTCTTCCTATTTCACATTACCTATTATACGTTTAGTCCTCATTTACACTTTCAGTTTCTCACACTAGAGAAACTATTTGGTATTTACACGTGTGTCCTATTTATTTCACTTAGAGAAAAGCCTCAATGTGCATCCATTTAGCCATAAATGTCTCTAGTTTCTCATTCTTTATGGCTGAGTAATACTCCACTTTATAAAAAAAAAAACATTTTCTTTATCCAGTCTCCAGTTGATGGGCAATTGGGTTACTCCCAAGTTTTAGCTATCATGAATTGTTCTGCTATGAACATGGGTGCACATATATCACTGTCGTATGATTCTTTGGAATGGCTGGGTCAAATGGGACTTCCAATCCTAGTTCTTTGAGGTATCTCCATACTGATTTCCACAGTGGTTACACCAGTCTAAACAAGCACGAGCATTGGAGTAGTGTTTCTCTTTCCCCACAGCTCAGCCAGGATTTGTTATTGGTTGATTTCATGATAGCAGCCATTCTTTCTGGGGTGAGGTGGAGTCTCCACTTTGTTCTCATTTACATCTCCCGAATGACCAGTGATTTTGAACATTTTTTCATATGTTAATTTGCCATTTCTACTTCTTTGTCTGAGAAATGTCTGTTCATTTCAGATACCCATTTTTGGATTGGATCTTCAAATTTGGGAGGTCTGATTTTAAAGTTCTTTATATATTCTAGATAGTAGACTTTTGTCTGAGGGACAGCAAGTGAAAATTTTTTCTTACATTGTGGATTGTCTCTTCACGCTGCTGGTAGTTTCTCTTGCTGTGCAGAAGCTTTTTAGTAAAAAGAGATCTCACTTGTTGATTATTTGTGCTAGTTCATGGGCACCTGAAGTTTTGTTCATAACATTTTTCCTACACCAGTGTCTTCAAGAGTTCTGCCTAACCTCTGTTCCAGCCAAATCAGCATTTCTCTTTTAATATTTAGATCTTTAATCCTTTCAATTTATGCTTAGTGCATGGTGAGAGATACAGGTCTAGTTTTAATCTTTGGCCAGTTGAAATCCAATTTTTCCAGCACCATTTGTTAAAGAGGCTAACTTTCCTCCAGTGAGGGTGTTTGCCTCCTTTGTTGATGATGAGGTGGCTGAGTGTGTCTCGAGTTGTTTTTGCATCTTCTAATCTGTTCCACTTGTCCTCAGGTCTGTTTCTTTGCCAGTACCATGTTGTTTTTAATCACAGTGGCTTTGTAACATAGTTTCAAATTGGGGATTCTGATACCCCCTACCTTGTTTTTATTGCCTAGAACTGCTTTTACTATTCTAGGTCTATCCTTGTTCCAAATTAATTTTCAGATTTTTTTTCCCCAGGTCAGTGAAGTATGCTGCTGGGATTTCAATTAGAATTGCATTGAATCTATATAGCAGTTTTGGAAGTATGTACATTTTCACTATGTTGATTTTTCCTATTCAGGAGTAAAGGATATCTTTCCATTTTCTGATCTCATCTTCAACTTCTCTTTTCAGACTGCTACAGTTTTCAGAAAAGAGGTCTTTGATTTCTTTTTGTTACAATGATTCCTACATATTTCATTATTTTGGATACTATTGTGACAGGAGTTTTTTCCCAGTTCCTCTCTCAGTGACTCTGTTGTTCAGATAGAAGAAAGCTATTGACTTTTGTGTGTTGACCTTGTATCCAGCTACTTTACTGAAATTGGCTATTAAGTCTAGAAGACTTTTGGTGGAGTTCTTGGGAACTTCTATATAGGCTATCATGTAATCTGTAAATAATGACAATTTGATTCCTTCATTTCCTATCTTTATTCCTTTTATTTCTTTCTATTTTCTAATTGCTGTGGCTAATGTTTCCAAGACTATATTGAACAGGAATGGTGATAGTGGACATCCTTGTATTGTTCCTGATTTTAGTGTGAAGGAATTCTATTTTTGACCATTTGGTATGATATTGGCTGTTGGACTTTCATAGATGGCTTTTATCAGATTGAGTTAGAGAGCATCAATTACAATTTTTTGTTGAGTTTTTATCATAATTGCATGTTGGTTTTGTCAAATGCTTTTTCTTCATCTATTGAGATGACCATATGGTTTTTGTTCTTGGCTCTCTTAAAATAGTGTATTACATTTATTGATTTGCATATGTTGAACCATCCCTGTATCCCTGGGATGAATCTCACTTGGTTAGGGTGTATCATCTTCTTGATGATATTCTGCATTGTATTTGCCAGTATCTTATTAAAGATTTTTGCATCCATGTTCATTAGTGAGATTGACCTATAGTTCTCTTTTTTGATTGGGTCTTTCTCTGCTTTGCAGAACAAGGTGATGCTTGCTTCCAGGAATGAATTCAGGAGTATTACTTCCCTTTCAATTTCATTGAAGTGTTTAAAGAGTAATGGCAGTAGTTCCACTCTAAATGTCTTGTACAGATCAGCAGTGAAGACATCAGGACCTGGGCTTAGTTGGTAAAATTACATTTACTGTTTCATTGATTGATATTGGGTCATTTAGAATTTGTAGGTCATCTTTGTTCAACTTTGATAATTCACACATATCTAGGAATCTTTGCATTTCTTCTGTATTTTCCATCTTCTTGTCATATAGGTTCTCAAAGTAGGTATCAATGATCCTCTGGATTTCTGCTGGGGCCATTGCAATTTCATCCTTTTCATTCCTAATTGCCTGAATTTGGGCCTTTTCCTTCCTTTTTTTGATAAGGATGGCTAAGGTTTTGTTAATTTTGTTTGTTCTTTCGATGATCCAGCTCTTGGCTTTATTGATTTTTTTATATTGTTCTCCTATTCTCCATTGCATTGATTTCTGCCCTGATCTTTATAAATTCCAACCTTCTATGGGCTTTGGGTTTGTCCTGCTCTTCTTTTTCTAGAAGCTTGAGGTTCACCATCATGCTGTGTAATTGAGTACAGTCTGTATTCCTAATGTGAGTATTCATTGCTACGAATTTCCCTCGTAAGACTGCTTTCATTGTATTCCATAGATTTCAATATGTTGAATTGTCATTGTCATTTAGTTATAGGAACGTCTGATTTCTTCTTAAATTTTCTCTGTGACCCATTGGTTATTCAGAAATGTGTTGTTCAGTTTCCATGTGTTTATGAAATTCTTGCGGTTTCTTTTGATATTGATCTCCAATTTCATTGCACTATGGTCTGAAAATATACAGGGGATGACTTCAATTCCTTTGCACTTACTTAAACATGTTCTGTGAACAAGTATGTGGTCTATTTTAGAGAACAATGTGCCACTGAAAAGTATGTGTATTCTGAATTTGTAGGGTGGAATACTCTGCAAACATCTGTGAAGTTTATTTGTTCAAGAGTATGATTGAATTTTAGTATTTCATTGCTTATTTTTGTCTAGTTGATTTATCTATTTGTGACAGTGGGGTACTAAGGTCCCCCACTACTATTGTATTCATGCTTATATGATTTTTCATGTCTGTCAATATTTGTTTTACATAGTTTGGTGCACTAGTGTTTAATGCATATATGCTTATGATTGTCATCTCTTCCTGTTGGATTGTTCCCTTTACAAGGATGTAGTATCCTTCTTTGTCTCTCTTAATCAATTTTGGTTTGAAATCCATTTGATCCGCAAAGAGGATAGCTACTCTTGCTTTTATTTGGGTTCCTTTTGCAGGGAGTATTGTTTTCCATCCTTTAACTTTCAGTCTATGAGGCTTTTTAAAATTAATTTTATTTCTTAAAAGCAGTATATTGCTGAATCTTGCTTCTTGATCCATTCTGCCAGTCTATTTTTTTTGATTGGTAAATTGAGACCATTAACATTGATGATTATAATTGATATGTATTGACTTGTCCTTGTCATGACGTTTTCTTTTTGTTGGATTCTCCCCCTTTTCCTTTCATTTCCTGTCATGCCTGATGGATTCATTCTGTAGGGCTTCCTGGGGTTGTGATCCTCAATGTCTGTCCCTAGGATATTGTGTAAAATTCTTTGGAGTGCAGGTTTGGTATTCACGAAGTTCCTCACATGCTCTTTGTCATGAAAGTATCTTATTTCTCCATCAATTTTGAAAGATAGTTTTGCAGGGTACATCAATCTGGGTTGGAGGCTGTTTTCCTGTAGGGCTTGAAATATGTCACTCCATGCTCTTCTTGCCTTGTGGTTTTGTGTTGAGAAGTCTGCTGTGATTCTGATGGGCTTTCCTTTGTACATGATTTGTTTCTTTTCTCTAACTGCTTGTAGAATTTTCTTCTTCCCTTGGGTTTCTGGAATCTTAACTATTATATTCCTAAGTGTAATTTTTTTTATCACGGCTAGTTGAGGTCCTATATGCCTCACTTATCTGTATGTCAAATTCTTTTCCCCTATTTTGGAAGTTTTCTGCCATTACTTCTGTGAACAGTTTTTTTTATGTCATCTACACTCTCTCCTGTTTTTTCATTGACTCCAGTCAGTCTGATGTGATTCTTCTTTGTATCATCTAGCAGCTCCTGGATTGATTTCTGATTTTCCCTTCCTATTTTATAGAAATTTTTCTTTTCCTAGTCACTAATTGCAATCCTATCTTCCATATCTGAAATTATGTCCTCTCATTGGCTCATTCTGCTGTGTAAACTTTCAATGGAGTTTTTAATCTCCTGGAAATCTGTTTGTATCTTTTATGGATTCCACTTGTTTTCTATGTTGGGATTCCATCATTTTCTTCAGCTTCTCTATTTTTTTATATGTGTCTACTCTAGATTTATTAATCATGTCTTGTACTATGAGCACAATCTCTGGTGTTATCTGAGAAATTATTTCTGATTTCATTTTTTCCAGGGCCCCTTTTATTGCCAGTTCAGGGAGTCCAGGTGGTTGAGTATCAGGTTGTTCCATCTTGTTCCCCTTTGGCTTTACTCTAGGTGATCTGGAAGTCTCCTTTTGAGTCTTATTTACATGTCTTCTCATTTCAACATATGAAGCCTGTTGTGCTTTTGTTGAGGTGAATTTACTCACCAAGTGGTCTTGAATTCTCAGCAAGCCATGGAACAACCTTTACTCTGCTGCTCACCACTACACCAGTTCCTGGGTTCTGAGTGGTGGCCTTCTTGAACCCTGAGCTTACCTGTGGAGAGGTTCTGGTTGGGGCTTGGTATCTAGGCATACACCTTGCTGGTTCCCCTATGTAGCTGCTGTCTGTGAGGGCTTTTGGCTGGGGGCTGTGCATCCCAGTTCCTGTTGCCTGTGCAGGCTTCTGGCTAGGGTCTCCATGCACTTATCAATGGAATCGGTTCAAGCCTCTGGGTATTGCTTGTGTGCCTGTGTACCTCTTTTCCAGGCAGGTGCTTGGCTATGGCCAATGGTATGGTGACCCTCTTGCTAAACCTTGTGTGCCTGTACAGCTCTTTTCTGGGTGGCCCTTTGGCTTGGGTAGGTGTGCTGGAGCCCCTGGATCAGGGAAGAGCCCTGGCTGGGATCAGCCTGCAGCTGAACCGGTCTGGTCCACACAGCTTCTCCCAGGGATCTGCATGTATTTACCTATTTCTACTTTCTTCACAATATTTGTAGGAGCCAATATGGCACCAAGCACATATGAGTGAATAGATGACTAGATAGTATGCTTTGAATTTGGCTTATCCTCTCATATTAAACTTAAATTGGAGTTTAATCCCCATCATGAGATATTAAGAAGTAAACCTAAAAATTAACACATACACTAGGTGATTCTGCTCCAGATATTTCTTTGGCCACAATTTGTGAAACTATAGGTAAGGAAAGGTTGGGCTCAAATTTGTTATTTCATAGTACATTCAAAGAAAAGTTTGATCTCATGACTACAGTCTCTATCTGTAAGTGGAAGGGAAACTAAAGAGGGATGGGCTAAATGATGGCAGTAAAAAAGGGATAATAACAAACTGATTGGATGAAAGACAGAGAAGGAAAAGCCAAAGTGCACACTATGCTTATTAGTATTTTTATTAGGTGTATATATAAAATCAGAGAACATATTCTGTACAATTTATAATACTTGCTGCAAGTTTCCAAGGCATTCTGTATTGAAAAAGGAGCTATGTCAATGAAGTTTCATATCTAGCATTGCCATTTCTTCTTGTTCTATCATGGGAGGTGTTACTTTCTATTTTTTTCCCTCTCTGCTCTAGGTAACCATTTGGTTCTTTATAATTGTCACATTTGTTCTCATACCAACATGCTAAATTTAACTTGAGCAAAAGCCAAACCTGCAAATTTTTTCTGATTCAATCAAAATCCACAAAAATATGAAGATAGAAATCTTTGTATTTCATTCTTAGTTTTAATTCTTCATTACATTTTTAAAGTTACCAGTTTATTACTTCTCAGGAGTAGAAGACAATCTGGATTCACTTTTATCCACTCATCATAGTCTGAACATTATAAGATAAACAATGAAGATGGAAATTAAAAATATAGTTTTTCAGACATAAATTTACATGTGAAGTAATATTTGTTCTGCATATCCTATTTGCTTATTGGTTTCAATATAAAATAAACAATTTCTTCTCCAAAATAAGGTCTAGCTTTCAATCTCTGATAAAATAAAGAGATAGAATGCAACAAATCTTTCAAAATCATATTTTAAAAGAATAAATATTTTATAAGTTAATAGCAGACAAGATAAGTCACAAACTATGAGTGCAAAAAAGTTACTTTTTCTCCTTTATCCAATAAATTTAAAGCTACAAGGGAGAAAATAACTAAGAGTTATCCAAGAATTGTGTAATTCTGAGCTAGCAGATAACTTAAGCAACCAAAAATTCACAGAGTCCTAGTGTATAAAAGTTTTTTATCAATCCTTCACTCTCATATTCAACTCCCTCACTTATAACCTGTAGCATAATTTTCTGTGGGGAGATCAAATATTATGGGGGCGGAGAAGGCAAAAGAACAGTTATTTCAGAACTAATATCTGATAGGCCCTAGCCTTACAATATTTTATTTCAATGCAATAAAATACTACGATATCATCTCCAATTTATAAAATGGGAAATGAGTCTTAGAGGTTAAGCAATTCATCTAGAATTACATAGATAGCAAATGACAGATTAAACTTAAGTATATCTGATTTGAAGTTTATGCTTTTCAACTAGAATACTGTGCTCCTCAAGCTTTTTAAGAGAAATTATTTACTTCCTACATAATAATTATTTAATTTAAAGTAAGATTTTAAAATGTCCAGAATGTTAGCCCATAATATCTTCCCATTTTTAAGTCTTATTCTGCAAATTTTATCTTCTACAGGATATTATTCAGTTTCAAAGTTGGAATGAGTAATTAAAATAACTGACATTTAACACCCCTTCTGAATAGTATAGTTTGAGTTTCTGTGCAAAGGAAAATGAAAATCAAATTGTAAAATGATGCTCATTATGCATCCATATAAGGAAAAAAGCAAAATTAAAAGAAAAAATTCTGTGTATAGGTAAGGTTTTGGAAAGACTTGTACTTTTGGGCTTCCTAAGTTGGACAGCCATGATAAATATCCAGGTGCATACACACATCTGTAGATCAGAAATAAAGTCAGGACTGGAAATATAAATTTGAGGATTCATCAAGATGCAGACGGTATTTAAATCTAAGAGACAGAATGTATTGCATAAGGAAAAATATTGACAGAAAATAGGGACCTAAAGCACAAATATTACTAATTTTAATGTCTCAAACATGTCAGACTGCTTCCCCAATACAGTTATGCATGCACACATGCATGTACACAATAACAGTAATTGTTCTTTTAGTATCTAGTTGACTCTAGACATTGTATATATTTAAAATATATAACATCACAGGAAAGTTGGCAGAATAGGCACCAGGTCTTGTAAAATGCTGTTTGGAGATATGTAGGGTCATGTAGACCTCACACATGACTACATTTTAGTAACTCTACTACATGGTAATTAATAGCTTTGGGCACTGAACCAAACTGTTTTGGTTTGGATCCCAAATCCACTATTCTAATCAAATGTCCTAAGGCAAATTATTCAATTTCCCCCCAGTTTCCTTGTTTGGGTAACAATATCATCTACTTCCTAAAATTCTGTTGAGGATAAAATTAGCTAAAGTAGAAAAACATATGGTAGCTTAACAAATGTTCACAACTGTTATCCAGGAATTGTTTAATTCTGATCTTAAAAGGATCCTAAACAGTTTGCATTTCTAAGTATTTCATCCTCCAGGAATATTTGCAAGAAGTTCATGCTATCATGATGCAGCCATTTCTATATTGATCAGTCACTTTATACATGAAAATTAAACCTTCCCCCTGTCACTGCCCTACTTGGGTGGCTTTTTTTTCTTTAGAGAGAGCTGGAGAATAAGATGGCTCTTCTGTTGATGAGTATTCAAATCCTTGAGGCAGATCTTACATGCACTTTGATCTTTTTTATAATGGTAAAGCATACCAGGTTTTTTTAAACTGTTCTTTACACAAAATGAATGCAGAAGGCTCAGACTCCTGGCCTTCTACATCTATAGACACTGTACTGGCATTTGTCAAAATGATTTAAAATTTACTTATAAAATATGTACAGCAAGACACGCAAGAGCTTGGAAAGGCACAAATGTTAAGCAATTTCTGATTTGAGCTGAGAGAGACAAGACAGAACAATGAAACCATTGGGTAATTGTGAGGCTTTTAGGCTTGACATCGTTAAAGGAATAAAGTGAAGCTAGTTTAATTAGTCTGGGAAGTAAGAACCTAAATAACCTCTCTAATGCATTTTTCTAACCTGAGAAGTTTTACCAGGCTTTTTGGTGATAAGTATACTTACTTAGAAGTGAGGGATTTCACCATGTTGGTCTTAATACATATATGAGAAATATTCTTTAAAATTTGCAGTGCCTTTTCATTAAAGGCATCCTAGCTGGACACTTGTGAAGATTCATAATCAATTATTTATCTTGTGCATTTCTACAGAGCCTGTTACCATAGTAACCTACTCAGACTGAGAAATGAGACAATAAACAAGATTGGAAGGACTACTGTAGTCACAGATACAGTACCTTGAGTCATGATTATGGTGCTATGATGAATAGGGTAGTTGATGATGTTCTACTGAAATAGATGATGAATCAAGATTATAAAGGCCTCTGACACAGCATAGTGTAAGTGAAGACTGTCAAGCTGCCTGTGTAAAATCCTGGGTTCAACTCTTGGTTCCATTTTTAACCAGATGTGCAAACTGCCAAATTATTTAAACTGAGATATAGTTCACAATTCTAAAAACTTGAGATAATGTTAACTGCATGCCCAATGTCTTTATGAAAAGGAAATGAGAGGTCCATGTATACAGCTTGTTATTTGGCAGGACAAAGTAAGGTAGCTTTCTGAAATAAACTTACCTGAATTGCTATGCCTCATTTGAAAAACACTTTTAATGTAAAATGAAACAGCACACAATCTTGAGTTTCCAAAATAAAATAAATGATGCCAGGATTATCACAGTATATGCCTGAGGTAAATTAAAATTCTCACTAATAATAATTCTCCTTGCAAGGCTAGTTTTCTGGAAACTTCTATTAAAGTGCTGATTATTCCATTACAAACTGAAGATGCTTCATAATATTTTTCTTTTTTTTCCTTAAATTCTTTTATAGGTACATTTCAGTTACACAATACATTTACATTTATCATTGGGTGTTTGTACCTGTACATGATGTATCTTGGTTCTTATTTTTCACCCTATTACCTGTGGGCCCTTCACCCCCTCCAACCTTCCCTATTCACATAGACTTTGTTTCCATTTATTTTCTCATAAATTTTCCTTTCCCTCTTTTCCTTTCCCCTTCCCCTCCCACCACCCCTGCCCCTTTGGAACTTTTCTTCCTATTTCAAATTATCAATTATTCACTTTAATCATTTTAATTCTTATTTACACTTTCAGTTTCTCACAGTAGAGATACTATTTGGTATTTACACGTGTGTCCTATTTATTTCCCTTATGAGTATGGCCTCAATATGCATCCATTTAGCTATAAATGTCTCTAGTTTCTCATTCTTTATGGCTGAGCAGTACTCCATTTTATAAAAAACCCACATCTTCTTTATCCAGTTTCCAGTTGATGGGCAATTGGGGTGTTTCCACGCTTTAGCTATTACAAACTGTGCTGCTATAAACATGGGTCATGGTATTTTTCTACAATAAATAATTTGGAGCAATTATTTGTTAAAATAAATAATTTTCAACAATTTGTTTCAACAGGTAATTTTTAAGATCTCTCATCCTATAAGCAAACAAACAAGCACATTCTGGAAGTGTCTTAAAATATGAACCCTCTTTTTATTGCTCCTGTGTAAGATGCATTGTATTTAAAACCAATTGATTTATGTTATTGCTTGGGACTGCCCCCAGGACTGCATGTAGTTGAAAAATACAATATTGAGAGGAGGGTCAAATCCAAGCCCTGTAGTACAGAAAATGTGTATGATCCTTAATGAGTTATTTAATCTCTTCTTAAAAGAAGCACATCTCTAACATGGAAATAAGAATATTGTCTTTGCAGAGCTCTGTCAAGTATTAAAAATAATTTATGTAAAACAATGCCACTTAATAAACGGTAGTTGCTTTAACTAATCTTGATCTTCCAGTGAATATAAATGTGATTTTAAATTTACCTTAAACATAGAAGCCAATTTTGATCTTATTGAAAAATTAATATAAAAATCTAGATGAGTAGCAGTGATTGAGTATATTTACCAGAAAAAAATAAATGTAACTTTTTGGCCATGTATTTAGTACATCGGATTTGGGAAATAGGACCACATTTTTGTTCCTTTATCTGCAGCAGAATTCAGATTAAAAAGGAGAATCTTTTCCAAGGTAGATTTTTGAAACTTCTTTTATTTTTTGACACATGATTTAGGAATCTACCTCAGAATAGCTTGCTTACTGTATACCTAGGCAAGTACATCTGGCAGACTGAAGGAGAAAGTCAACACTTTAAAGATGATGGTTATAATTACTTAATAATAAGAATGACCACTTTTCATTGAAGTCTTCCAATAAGGATTAATCTTTGGTTTCTTGTGTACGCTCATGTATTATATTTGAAATTTTGTAGAAGAGCACCTCAAATTCTACCACATATTGTGTTTAGTTGTATGCATGGATTTTTATTCACAAGACTAAAATAGGTAATTCCCATTTTCTACACTTCCACTCACAGAATGAAAAGAAGTAGCTCAGCAACTCTGCACATTGCAAATAGACCAGTATTCTCTTGCTCCCACATCACCCTTGTGATCATCAGTCAAGTGAGGAGAGGCAGATCTCTCCTTGTACCTAAAAGTACTTTCTTCCTTCATCTCTGCCTGTGTTCAGAGCTTTGTCAGCCTGATTCACCTAGAGAGCATCCCAATTAATCTTTTTTTCACTAAGTTTATTAGTACAAGTATACAATATAGTTGCATTCATCACTGGGATCTTGTACCTTTACATAATCTATCTTGGTTCTTATCATTTCCCCATTCCCCTGCCCTCCCTTCACCTCCTCCACTCTTCCCTATTTACAAAAACTTTATTTCCATTTTTTTCCTTTTCTCATATTTTTCTTTTCTCTTTTTTCCCTTCCCCTACTCTTCCCACTACCCCTACTCCTTCAGAACTTTTCTTCCTATTTCACAATATCAATTATACATTTGGATCCTAATTTATACTTTTAGTTTTTCACACCAGAGAATCTATTCGGTATTTACTCATGTGTATCCTATTTATTAAACTTAAGAGTATGGCATCAATGTGCATCCACTTAGCTATCAATGTCTCTAGTTTCTCATTCTCCATGGCTGAGTAGTACTCCAATTTATATTTAAAAAAACACATCTCCTTTATCCAGTCTCTAGTTGATGGGCAAATGGGCTGTTTCCAAGTTTTAGCTATTACAAACTGTGCTGCTATAAACATGAGTGTGCATATATCACTGTTATATGATTCTTTTAATTCTTTTGGGATGATACCCAGCAGAGGAATAGCTGGGTCAAATGGGACTTCTAATCCTAGTTTTTTGAGGTACATACATAATGATTTCCACAGTGGATGAACCAGTGTGCAGTTCCACCAACAATGAATAAGAGTTACTTTCTCTCCACAACCCCCCAGCATATGTTATTGGTTGATTTCTTGATAGCAGCCATTCTTTCTGGGATGAGGAGGAATCTTAGTGTTGTTTTCATCTGTAACTCTTGAATGACCAGTGATGTTGAACATTTTTTCATATGTTTATTTACTGCTTTACTTCTCTGTCTGAGAAATGTCTGTTCATTTTAGATGCCCATTTTTGAATTGGGTCTTTATATTCAGGAGAACGGATTTTTTTTAAGTTCTTTATATAGTCTACATAATAGACCTTTGCCTGAGGAACAGCTGGTAAAAAATTTTTTCCCACACAATATGTTGTCTCTTAGCTCTGTTGGTGGTTTCTCTTGCAATGCAGAAGCTTTTAAATAAGATAGGATCCCAATTGTTGATTCTTTGTGTTAGTTCCCATGATACTGATGATTTGTTCTTAAAGTCTTTTCCTATGCCAATGTCTTTGAAAGTTCTACCTGACTTTTCTTCCACCAAGTTTAGTGTTTCTGTTTTAATATTTAGAACTTTAATCCACGTCAATCTTAGTTTAGTGCATGGTGATAGATATGGGTCTAGTTTTAATCTTTGGCAAGTTGAAATCCAGTTTTTCCAACATCATTTATTAAAGAGGCTATCTTTCCTCCAGTGAGGATGGTTGGCTCCTTTGTCACAGAGGAGGTAGCTGAGTATGTCTGGAATTATTTCTGCATCTTCTAATCTATTCCACTAATCCTCGGGTCTATTTCTTTGTCAATACCATGCTGTTTTTCTCAGTGTGTTTGTAGTATAGTTTCAAGTTGGGGATTGCAATACCGCCAGTCATGTCTTTGTTCCCTAGAATTGCTTTTGCTATTCTCGGTCTCTCCTGGTTCCAAATGAATTTTTGGATTGTTTTCGCTAGTTCTGTGAAATACACTGTTAAGGTTTCCATCGGGATTGCATTGGATCTGTATAGTAGTTTTGGAAGTATGGCCATTTTCAATATATTAGTTCTTCCTACACAGGAACAGGAGATGTCTTTCCATTTTTTGATATCCTCTTCAATCTCTTTTTTCAGAGTGCTGTAATTTTCAGTGTAGAGGTCTTTTGCTTCCTTCATTGGATTGATTCCTAGATATTTCATTTTTTGGATGCTATTGTGGAAAGAATTGTTTCCCTAATTTCTCTCTCAGTGAGTGTGTTATTTGTGTACAAGAAGGCAATTGATTTTTAAGTGTTGACCTTGTATCCAGCTACTCTACTGAGTCTGTCAATTAAGTCTAGAAGTCTTTTGGCAGAGTTTTTGGGTCTTCTCTGTAGAGTATCATACAGTCAGCAAATAATGACAGTTTAACTCCTTCCTTTCCAATCCTTATTCCTTTTAATTCTCTTGTCTTATTGCTGTGGCTAATGTTTCCAGAATTATATTGAATAGGAGTGGTTAGAGTGGATATCCTTGTTTTGTTCCTGATTTTAACATGCAGATTTTCAGCTTTTGACAATTTAGTATGATACTGGCTATTGGTTTATCATAGATAGCCTTTATCAAGTTGAGATAAAGACCATCATTTCCAATTTTTTGCAGGGTTTTTATCATGGATGGGTGTTGAATTTTATCGAATGCATTTTCTGCATCTATTGAGATGATCATATGGTTTGTGTCCTTGACTCTGTTAATATAGTATACTGCATTTATTGATTTACAATGGTGAGCAATCCTTGTATCCCTGGGATAAATCTGACTTGGTCAGGGTATATGATCTTCTTGATGACCCTCTGTCTTATGTTTGCCAGTATTTTACTAAGCATTTTTGCATCTATGTTCACTAGGTAGATTGGCCAGCAGTTCTGTTTTTTGGTTGCATCTTTCTCTGCTTTTGGAATCAAAGTAACACTTGCTTCCAGGAAAGTACTTGGAAGTATTGCTTCCCTTTCAATTTCATTGAAAACTTTGAAGAGTAGTGGTAATAGTTCTTCTTTAAATGTCTTGTGGAATTCAGCAGTGAAGCCATCAGGACCTGGGCTTTTCTTTGTTGGTAAATTTTTACTTATGTTTTCAATTTCACTGATTGTAATTGGGTTTTCAGAATTTTTATATTCTGTTCGTTCAACATTGGTAATTCATATGTATCTAGAAATCTGACCATTTCTTCTGTGTTTTCCATTTTATTAGAGTACAGTTTCTCAAAATAGGTATTGAAGATACTCTGGATTTCTGCTGAATCTGTTGTGACTTCACCTTTTTCCTTCCTAACTCCATGGATTTGAGCCTTTTCTTTCCTTTTTTTGTTAAGGTTGGCTAAGGGTTTATCAATTTTATTTATTCTTTGGAAAAACTCTTGGATTCATTGAATATTTTTATCATTCTTTTAGGCTCCATTGCATTGATTTCTGCTCTGATCTTTATAATTTTCTCCCTTGTATGAGATTTGGGTTTGTATTTCTTGAGGCACTCAATATTCAGCATTAGGATATTTATTAAATCTTCTTCTGTTTTCCTATCACGGGCATTCACTGCTGTGAATTTCTCTTGTAGAACTGTTTTCATTGTGTCCCTTAGCTTCTTGTATGTTGTATTTGTATTATAATTTAATTGTAAAAACTGTCTAATTATTGCTTTAATTTCTTCCATGACCCATTGCTTGTTCAGGAGAGTGTGATTTAATTTCCATGTGTTTGTGAAGTCCTTGCAGTTTCTTATGCTATTGATCTACAGTTTTATTGCACTATGGTCTGATAATAAACAGGGGATAACTTCAATTCCTTTGCATTTA
Source organism: Heterocephalus glaber (assembly GCF_000247695.1). Next base: position 5,427,211 of record NW_004624851.1, on the reverse strand, counting down.
CTTAAACATGTTCTATGAGCTAGTACGTGGTCTATTTTGGAGAATGACCTCTTTGCAACCAAAAAGAATGTATATTCTGATTTTGTGGTGTTGAACACTCTCTAGACATCTATTAAGTCCATTTGTTCAAAAGCTTGGTTCAGTTCTAGTATTTCATTCTTGATTTTTTTTCTAGATGATCTGTCTTTGTGACAGTGGGATATTGAGGTCCCCCACTACAACTGTATTAGTGCTTATTTGGTTTTTCATGTCCCTTAATAGTTGTTTTGTATAGTTGGTGGCATTAATATTTGGTGCATATATATTTAAAATTATCATCTTTTCCTCTTGGATTGTTCCCTTTACAAGGATGTAGTGATCTTTGTCTCTCTTAATTAGTTTTGGTTTGAAATCTTCTTTGTCTGCAAATAAGATAGCTACCCCCTGATTTTTTCTAGGTTCCTGTCACATGGAGAACTATTTTCCATCCTTTTACTTTTAGTCTATGAACTTTTTTTGAACTAGGTATGTTTCTTGTATACAGCATATTGTTGGATTTTGCTTCATAATCCATTCTGGCAGTCTATTTCTTTTGATTGGTAAATTGAGGCCATTAACATTGTTGTCTATAGTTGATATTTATTGACTTATCATTGTCATGTTATTTTCCTATTGATGGCTCTTTTTTATTTTTCCCCTCCTCCCTTAATTTCTTGCCTTGCTTGATGAATTTGCTCTTTTGGACCTCATGAAGTTGTGACCCTCATTTTATTTTTCTAGGTCATTGTTTAGAATTGTTTCGAGTGCTAGTTTGGTATTCATGAAGTTTCTCAGTTGTTCTTTGGCATGGAAGTATCTTATTTCCCCATCAATTTTGAAAGATAGTTTTGCAGGATACATCAGTCTAGGCTACAGGTTGTTTTATTTTGGGGCTTGAAATACCTCACTCTAGGCTCACCTTGAGTTGAGGGTTTATGTTGAAAAGTCTGCTATGATTCAGTTGGGCTTTCCTTTGCATGTGATTTGTTTCTTTTCTCTAACTGCTTATAATATTTTGTTCTTCTGCTGTGTTTCCGGGATCTTGATTATTATAAGTCTAGTTGTAGATTATTTTTGGTCATGGCTAGGTGGAGTTCTATATGCTTCACTTATCTGTATGTCAAATTCTTTTGCTCTGTTTGGGAAGTTTTCTGTCATTAATTCTGTGAACAGTTTTTCTGTGTCATTTTTACTTTCTTCTGCTTTTTTGTGAACTCCTATCAGTCTTATGTTATTCTTCTTTGCATCATCTAGGAGCTGTTTGATTGATTTCTCATGGTCACTTACTAGTTTTAAGAGATCTCAGTTTTCATAGTCACTGACCGACATCCTGTATTCTATTCTATATCTGATATTCTGTTTTCAGATTCTCAGGGTGCTATGTATACTGTCAATACTTTCTAATCTCCTGGATATCTGTTTGAATCTGTTTCATGGATTCCATTTTTTTCCTATGCTGGGCATTCATGACTTCCATCACGGTTCTAAGCTCATTTATTTTTTTATCTGTTTCTCTTCTAGAATCTCTAATCATGTCTTTCTTTCTGCTCACCATCTCTGTAGTTATCTGGGAAATTATATCTCTTTTGAATTTTTCTAGAGGCTCCTTCATGTGTGTTGTTACTTTCCGTGCTATCAGTTCAGGGTGTCTAGGTGGTTGATTATCAGGCTTTTCCACCTCGTTTCCCACAGAATTTGCCTTTAGTGATCTGGAAGTCTGGGTTTGTGCTTTGATTAAATGTCTTTTAATTTCTATTTTTGTTGTTGGTTCTGTCCTTGGTTTAATTCCTGAGTCGATACTTCTATATTGTTTATTGTATGTATCTTTGTTGCTTGTATTTAAAACTCTTATGGAATGATTGTTTCTCAGAGATGTCTTCCAGATATAGCTGATCTTTAGGTTTTGAGTCTCTAATGACTCTGAGGCAATCTCATTTTCATTATAACAGGAAGGACAACTGATTAGATCAATCACAACACCTTAGCCCAAGTGATACAATCAGCAACAACAATAGCATCAAGCACAGCTTAGAAAATGGCAATTTGTTACAGTTATTAATCTATCACCTTTAACCATGTTAATTAAATCAAAATCAAGGACCAGCTCAAAATATGTTTATGGTGAATAAACTCTTCAATATAGCAACTTTCCTTTTCAGAATGGGGACTTAGAAGGAGTTGGATAGGGAGGGATAGGTAGGTAGAAGGATAGGGAAAGTTCAGATGTGAGGCCAGAGGACACAGGAAGATCATGCAAACTCTAGGAAACTGTTGAAGACAAGAGGAAAACACAGAATGAAAGAACAAAGACAAGAACAGAACAACCTAACATCAATAAGGAAGCTAGAAATTGTATTCACTTTCCTCTGAAACTAATGACACTCAAGAGAAGGAAAAGGAGAGAAGAAAATAAAAAGAAAGTAGAAAGAAGAAATCTGAATTAGGGCAGGAACAGGAACAAAAAGTGAGATGAAGAATAATGTGGTAGAGCAAGAGAGTGAAAGAGAGAGAGAGAAAACAAAAAAGAAAAAGAAGAAAGAAAAATTTAAAAAGAGTAGAAAAAAACAAAAAGTTAAAATTAAAAATAAGAGAAGAAAAAATAATTTTGAAAATAAAAAATAAAAATGAAGGGCCTCCTTCAGGGTATGCCTCTGCTGCCATAATAGACAATGTGGGCAGAAGTGTGCAGATCTAAGTCAATTAGTCTCAGCAAGCCAGCAGCAGACCCCTGAGATTCAGGCAGATTTCTGGCTAAAAGGCCCAAATTTATCTCCCTGACCTCCTGCAGGGTTGAACTCTGTAAGGTTCTACTGCAGGTTCCAGCCATCCTTCCCCTGAACATAGGCCAGGTTCAGATGGGAGGTGGTAATCCTTCCAACTTACCAAGCATGGTGGTCTGGTGTGCCTTTATTGCAGAGATTCTTTACACTTTTACAGTGGGCTTCAATTTTCATCAAGGAGCCTGAGAGAGGCCCTATTTCTGTTGTTCACTACTGCTGTATTTTCTGGAGCTCAGGACAATGGCCTTTATGAGCCCCTGTGCCTCTGTGGGGTGGATCCAGGTAGAGGTGGAGCCAGGAAGTCAGAGGCGGGGGGGGGGCGCTGAGGTGGTGTGAGTGGCTCTGCTTCTTGCTCAGAGGCCAGGGGTTGGGGTGGGCCAGCTCCGATGGAGGCATGCACAGTTCAGCTCCTTGCAGCTCAGCTCCTTCCTAATTAATCTTATCATGGTTTCATCTCTGTTTATTCTTCAAGAAGTCCACAACTTCTAGGTTATTCTTTAACCCTTAACTTGAATATTATCAAACTCTACGAAGAGTGATTAAACACAACCATCTTAAAAACTTTTCAATTTCATTCTCCATCCCTCTTTCCTGTTTTAATTTTCTACATAGGATTTATCAACACCTAGATATTTTACTCACTTCAGTGTCTGTCTCCACTAGATTGTATGTTTCCTAATAGTAGGAATTTTTCATTTTTATTTAGTAGTTTATCCGCAATCTCCAGAAATATGCTGGTCACATAGAAAGCCCACAAAATATATATATATATATATATATATATATATATAAATATATATATAAATATATATATAAATATATATATATATATATATAAATATATATATATAAATATATATATAAATATATATATATAAATATATATATAAATATATATATATAAATATATATATAAATATATATATATAATTTTTTGAATGGATATCAAATAATAGAAAATTTTATGAGCTAAGAGGTTATATTCTGCTCTTGTTTCATTGTATAGGATATTTTATATCCAACAAAAGTTTAAATTGAATTAGGTTGAAGAGTTCTGCTGAAAAAAGTTTTTAGGTTCTCCCAACTGTGCTGATATTGCAAACAGAGAAACAGAGAAACTCATGTGGTTCAAGTAAGCTGAGTACAGACTGAATACCTATTGAGATTTCAGGTAATTTTATAATAAATATTTGAGAATTGAAAGCATGTCCTAGTGCATAACATTTATTATTGTTTACTTGTTTAGAAGTCTATAAAAGTGATATAGTAGAACCACTTCCCAACATTAATAAAATATAATACAATATAGCTCTGAATCATGACTAAATAGGAAGTGATTAGAAATAAATACTAATAGGATCTTTCATAAGTACACTGTATGTTACCAGTAAGTCAATATCTACATATAGAGCCCAGGTTATCCAATGTGTATAGTCCTTACAAATGCTTTCTCGACCCTGCTTATCCTGAAAAATGAGGACCTACTTAACTAAGAGGAAAATTTGTCTAAAGAAAATACTATTGTAAGTGCTAAGCATTCACATAAAAGGTAAGTGTAAACAGACTATGTTCACAATGGAACAATAGTGTTCAAAGAAGGAAATCTTGCAATTTGTGCCAAACTGAATGAACCTGGAAAGCCTTATGATGAATCACATAAGCTAACATGGAAAGACAAAAACTGTACAATCTTGTTTATATGTAAGTGGCTGCGAATGAGGTGATGTTTTGTAAATGTTACAAAGTACCTTAGAAAGAAAGATTAAGTCCTATTGCACTGCATGGTGATAATACTAAATAATAATATATTACATTTTTAATAATTGCTTGATCTTCATGTGTTTTTAAGTGTTTTCATGACAAAAAGTACATGAAGAAACACTTATATGAAATAGCTTGTGTTAGCCATTCTACAGTGTATGTATACATCAAAACATCATGTTGTGCATGATAAATACCTATATTTCTTACTTGTAAATTTAAAATATATTACTAAAAAAGCTTTAAAATGGTTTACTTTTGGGAAAGCTTCCCCCAAACATCAGGACCATTAGGACATAAAAATAGTAATTGAAACCAGGCATGATAGTGCACACCTATAATCCTAGTACTTGGGAGGCTGAGACAAGAGGATTGCCAGGAGTTCAAGGCCAGCCTGAAATACATAGTGAGGCTTTGTCTCAAAAATGAAAAATAGGGGCCAGGGATTTAATTCATTGGCACAGAACCTTTTTCACTAGTGCAAGGTCCTGTATTTGATCCCTGGTATTACAAAAATTAAAAATAAATAAAAATAGAAATTGAAATAATAAATAAATAGTTGTTGCTAACTTTACTACTGTTGCCAAGGTGACATAGTTATTGTTGTCAGTAGGTTTCCTTTGTATACCAATATCTCGATTGTCTGGGGTTATAAATAATACTGTGGCTCACTTTCAAAGAACAAGGCGCTAAACCAAAGAAGCAGGAAACACCAGTGCAAAAACAAATAAACAACACAAAAATAGAAACATAAAAAGACAAGGTAAGAAAATGACCCCAAACTCCAATTTCCCCCAAAACCAGTTTGGAGGGCACTAGAGGATAGGTAACCATAAGCTACACAACATAAGGATAGGAAAGAATATTAATAGAGGTAAAACAGCTCAATAAGGTGCTTGCTGAGTTAAAGAAGACACAACCAATGAGATAATGACACTAATAAAAAATTATCAGTGGTTCTTGAGAAGACACTAATAACTATGTAACTGAACTAAAGAAAGACATACAAAACATGAATGCTCAGCATAGAAAAAAATGAGAGTTCATAAAAATGTTTCAAACAGAAATTCAGGAGATTAAATATACAATTAAAAGTACAGTCTGCAGAAAGAACCAATTTGAAGACAGAGTGTTAGATCTAGAAGACAAAGCTGTGGTTATGATAAATCACTTAGTGATACCTTAAAAACAAGAAGAGAATGAAAAAAATGGATCCAATAGCTGCTAGATGACTCAAAGAAGACTAATATAAGAATAATAGTAATTAATAAAAAATTAGGAGATAGCATAAGGACTCAAAATTTTTGTTAAAAAAGGAATAGGAGAATACATTCTAGACATGGAACATAATTTAACATAGAGATAAGTAGAGCATGTAGAATCCTGAGTGTCCATGATCAGGAAAAAAAAGTACTCCATACCATATAATATTTGAAATACCAGAAATCAAACACAAGTCTTATAACACTGCTAGAGAAAAGCAATAAATCACTTATTAATTACAACAGACATTACAACACAAATCTTAAAGCCAAATAAAGTTTGGAATAAAGTGTTTCAATTTCTAAAAGAAAACTGCTTCAAATCCAAATTGTTATAGCCTGCAATATTATCTTTCAAAACTGATGGAGAAATAAGATATTTCCAGGATAAAGAGAACCTTAAAAATTCAAACCAACACTCACAAAAATTCTCAAGCAATGAAGATAACAATGACATGTCAAAAGGTAAAATATAATGAATCCATTAGATAAGTCTAGCAATTATTTAGAATAGAAAGAAAGTAATACAGCAACATGAAAATAATTCAATGACATGAATAAGTCAATACTATCAACTATAACTATCATCATAAATAGACTCAATTCACCAATCAAATGACACAGACAAGCAGAATGGATCAAGAAAAAACAATCCAGTGGTATACTGTAGAAGAGAAACACATTGAACACACAAAAAATTATAAACTAAAAATCAAAGGATGGAAAACAATATCCTATGAAATGGGAACAGAAAAACAAGCAGGTAAATAAACTATCCTAGTTTCAGATGAAGTGAGCATCAAGCCAAAGTTGATAAAAAGAGATAAAGAAGAACATTATATATTAATTAACAAAATCATTCAACAGGAATAAAGAAAAATCATAAATATATATGCACCAAAGCACAGTCACCAATCTTCATTAAACAAACACTGACAGACATAAAATATCAGATACAAATCAATACATTTATATTGTGGGACCTCAATACCCCATTATCACAAATAGATCAACAAAACAAAGAATCAACAGAGATATCAGAGTTGAACAAAAGCTTTGAACAACTCAAATGGATATCTACAGAGTGTTCCACTCAACAGAACATACATTACTTTTGGAAGCACATGGTACTTTCTCTGAAATAGACCGCACACTAGCTAATAAATCATGCTTAAATAAATAAATGCAAAAGGAATTGAAATTTTGCCTTCCATATTAACAGATTACAGTGCAATGAAATTAGAAATCAATAGCAAAAAATACCCCACAGAAACTATGCAAACTATGGGACTTAAATAAAACATTCTTTACTACTCAGTGAATCACAAAAGAAATTGAGGAAGAAATAAAATATTTTCTAGAATTAAATGATAATTCTGGTACAATGTACCAGAATTTATGGGACATGAGGAAAGCAGGCCTATGAGGAAATTATATAGCTGTGAGTGCCCACATCTAAAAAGCAGAATGAATCCAAATAAATAACCTAATAATGTATCTCAAGGTTCCAGAAAAACAAGAGCAATCCAAATTTGGAGCTTATACAAGGAATAAAATTACAATGATCATAGCAGACAAGAGAGGAGCTGCATGGGCACCTGGGCTCCCACCAGAGTCCTGCCATTCCATCTGAAATGCTGGCAGATCCCGGGGAGCAGCTGTGTGCCCCAGACCAGCGAGGCTATGAGGAGATCCCAGCCGGGGTCTGCCCCAACCCCAGAGGCTTGGGCACACATGCCCAAGCCAAAGGCCACCCAGAAAGGGGCTGCTCAGCACACGGGCTTCAGCCAAAGGCTCACCATACCATCGGCCACAACCAGGGACCACCTGGTGAAGAGCTGTACAGGCACACAAGCAATACCCAGAGTCTCACGCCAATACCATTGATAAGTGTGGGGAGACCCTGGCCAAAGCCTGTGCAGACAACAGAAACTGGTGCACATAGCCCCCAGTCAAAGGCCTTCCTAGACAATGCCTACATAGGGGACCAAGCAAGAGGCATGCCTGGATACCATCCCAAGTGTGCTCAAGCCCCAGCCAGAAGCCTGCTCAGACAAAAGGTCAGATCAGAGATCTAGAAGGTCACCACTCTGAACTCAGGAATTGGTGTACTAGTGAGCAGCAGAGTAAAGGCTGCTCAGTGGCTTGCTGAGAATTCAAGACCCCTGGGTAAGCAAAAGGTCTCCACAACAAAGACACAACAGGTTGCATGTGTTCAAATGAGAAGACATGTAAATAAATACCAAAACCAGACTTCCAGATCACCTAAGGGAACCCCAAAGGGCAACGAGATGGAACAATTTGATACTCAACCACCTGGACTACCTGAACTGGCAATGAAATGGGACCTGGAAAAAATTATATCAGACATAATTGCTCAGATAACAACAGAGATTGTGCCCATAGCACAAGACATGATTAATAAATCTAGAGCAGACAGAAAAAAAAATAGAGGAGCTGAGGAATATGATGGAATCTCAACACAGGAAAAAAATGGAATCCATAAAACAGATGCAAAGAGATTTCCAGGAGATTAAGAACTCCATTGAAAGTTTATGCAGCAGAATGAGCCAATGTAAAAATAGAATTTCAGATATAGAAAACAGGATTGCAATTAGGGACCAGAAAAGGAAAAATTTCTTAAAATAGTAACGGACCATGAGAAATCAACCCAGCAGCTGCTACACAACGCAAAGAAGATTAACATTAGATTGGAGACAATGAAGAAAGAGGAGAGAGTTCAGATGAAATAAAAACAAACTGTTCACAGAAGCAATGGCAAAAAACTTCCAAAATAGGGGAAAAGAAATTGACATACAGAAAAGTGAGGAATATAGGAGTCCAATTAGCCATGACCAAAAAAAAATATATACATAGGAATATAATAGTTAATTCCAGAAACCCAACAGAAGAACAAAATTCTACAAGCAGTTAGAGAAAAAGACACAAATCACATTCAATGGAAAGCCCATCAGAATCACAGCAGACTTCTCAACACAAACCTTCAAGGCAAGAAGAGCTTGGAGTGACGTATTTCAAGCCCCACAGGAAAACAACCTCCAACCCAAATTGATGTGCCCTGCAAAACTATCTTTCAAAATTGATGGAGAAATAAGATACTTTCATGACAAAGAGCATGTGAGGAACTTCAGGAATACCAAACCACCATTCCAAAATTTTTTTTAAAATATCTTAGGAAAAGACAAGGAGGATCAAAACCCCAGGAAGCCCTCAGAATGAATCCATCAGGCACGACAGGAAATTAAATGAAAAGGGAGAGAGTCCAACAAAAAGAAAAAGTCATGACAAGGATAAGTCAATACATATCAATTATAACCAGCAATGTTAATGATCTCAATTCACCAGTCAAAAGAAATAGAACAACAGAATGGGTCAAGAAGCAAGATGCAGGAATATCCTGCATAGAAGAAACACACTTAATTCAAAAAGAAACTCATAGACTGAAAGTTAAAGGATAGGAAACAATACTCCCTTCGATAGGAATCCCCCAAAAAAGCAGGAATTGCCATCCTCTTTGAAGATCAAGTGGATTTCAAACCAACACTGATTAAGTGAGAGAAAGGACACTGCATCCTTGTAAAGGGAACAATCCAAGAGGAAGAGATGACAATCATAAACATATATGCACCAAACACCAGTGCACCAAACTATATAAAACAAATATTGACAGACATGAAAAATCATATAAGCACTAATACAATAGTAGGGGAGACCTTAGTACCCCACTGTCACAGATAGATCAACTAGACAAAAAATAAGCAATGAAATACTAAAATTCAGTCAAACTCTTGAACAAGTAAACTTCACAGATGTTTACTGAGTATTCCATGCCACAAAATCACAATACACATACTTTTCAGCGGCACATGGGTTGTTCTCTAAAATAGACCACATACTTGCTCACAGAACATGTTTAAGTAAGTGCAAAAGAATTGAAGTTATGCCCTGTATATTGTCAGACCATAGTGCAATGAAATTGGAGATCCATAGCAAAATAAACTGCAAAAATTTCATAAACACATGGAAATTAAGCAGCACACTTCTGAATAACCAATGGATCACAGAGGAAATTAAAAAAGAAATCAGATAGTTCATACCACTAAATGACAATGACAATCCAACATATCAGAATTTTTGGATACAATGAAAGCAATCTTATGAGGGAAATTCATAGCAGTGAATACTCACATTAGGAAAACAGAGTGAACTCATTTATACAACCTGATGCTGAATTTCAGGCTTCTGGAAAAACAAGAGCAGGACAAACCCAATGCTCATAGAAGGGAGGAAATTATAAAGATCAGTGCAGAAAGCAATGCAATGGAGAATAGGACAACAAAACAAAAACTCATTGAAGCCAATAGCTGGTTCTTTGAAAGAAAAAACAAAATTGGCAAACCCTTGGCCAGCCTTATCAAAAAAGGAAGGAAAAGGCCCAAAGCCATGCAATTAGGAATGAAAAGGGTGAAATTCCAATGGCCCCAGCAGAAATCCAGAGGATCATCGATACCTACTTTGAGAGCCTATATGCCAATAAGATGGAATATACAGAAGTGGACAGATTCCTAGATACTTATGAATTACCAAAGTAGAATGAACACCTAAAAATTCTAAATGACCCAATATCAATCAATGAATTTGAAAACATTATTAAAAACTTGCCCACTAAAAAAAGTCCAGGTCCTGATGGCATTACTGCTGAATTCTACAAGACATTTAGAGAGGAACTACTGCCACTACTGTTTAAACACTTCAATGAAATTTTAAGGGAAGCAATACTCCCAAATTCATTCCTGGAAGTAAGCATAACCTTGATCTGCAAAGCAGAGAAAGACTAAAGCAAAAAAGAGAGCTTCAGGCCAATTTCACTAATGAACATAGATGCAAAAATCCTTAATAAGATACTGGTAAATAGAATGCAGAAGATAATCAAGAAGATCATACACCCTGACCAACTGGGATTCATCCAAGGGATACAGGGATGGTTCAACATATGCAAATCAATAAAGGAATACACAATATTAATACAACCAAGGTTAAAAACCATATCATCATCTCAAAAGATGCATAAAAAGCATTTGACAAAATCCAACATGCATTTATGATAAAAACTATACAAAAAACTTGGAATAGATGGTCTCTACCTCAATCTGATAAAACCCATCTATGAAAGTCCAACAGCCAATATCATACAAAATGGTCAAAAACTGAAATCCTTCACACTAAAATCAGGAACAAGACAAGGATGTCCACTCTCAACACTCCTGTTCAATATACTTTTGGAAACATTAGCCACAGCAATTAGACAAGAGAAAGAAATAAAAGGAAGAAAGATAGGAAGCAAAGAAGTCAAAATGTCATTATTTGCAGATGACATGATACTCTATATAGAAAAATCTAAGAACTCCACCAAAAGTCTTCCAGGCTTAATAACCAAATTCACTAAAGTAGCTGGATACAAGGTCAACACACAAAATTCAGTAGATTTTCTGTACATGAAAAACAGATTCAATGAGAGAGAAATGTGGCAATCATTTCCTTACACAATGGCATCCAAAAAATTGAAATATCTAGGAATCAACCAAACAAAAAACATTAAAGACCTCTTCTCTGAAAAGTGTAGCACTCTGAAAAGAGAGATTAAAGATGATATCAGAAAATGGAAAGACATCCCCTGTTTCTGGGTAAGAAGTATCAACATAGTGAAAATGGCCATACTTCCTAAACTGGTATACAGATTCAAGGCAATCCCAATTGAAATCCCAGCAGCATACTTCACTGACCTGGGGAAAAGAATCCAAAAATTCATTTGGAACAAGAAAAGACCTAGAATGGCAAAAGCAATTCTAGACAATACAGACTAGGTAGGGGGTATCACAATCCCCTACTTGAAACTATACCACAAAGCCACTGTGATAAAAACAGCATGGTACTAGCAAAGAAACAGACCTGAGGACCAATGGAACAGATTAGAAAATGCACAAACAACTCCAGACATACTCAGCCATGTCAGCATTGACAAAGGAGCCAAACACCTTCACTGGAGGAAAGATAGCTTCTTTAATAAATGATGTTGCAAAAATAGGGTTTCACCTTGCCAAAGATTAAAACTAGACCTATATCTCTTACCATGCACTAAACTCAAATCGAAATGGATTAAAGATCTGAATATTAAAACAGAATTGTTGAATTGGCTGGAACAGAGGTTAGGTAGAACTCTTGAAGACATTGGTGTAGGAAAAGATTTTATGAACAAAACTTCAGTTGCCCATGCACTAGCACAAACAATCAACGAGTGGGATCTCTTCTTATTAAAAAGCTTCTGTACAGCAAGAGAAACCATCAACAGTGTTAAGAGAAAAGCCATAGTGTGGGAACAAACTTTCACCTGCTGTCCTTCAGACAAAGGACTGCTATCTAGAACTTAAAAAAAATCAGACCTCCCAAATTTAAAGACCCAGTCCAAAATAGGCATCTGAAATGTACAGACATTTCTCAGACAAAGAAGTGGAATTAGCAAATAAACATGTGAAAAAATGTTTAACATCACTGGTCATTCGAGAGATGCAATTGAAAAAAACACTGAGATTCCACCTCACCACAGCAAGAATGGCTGCTATCATGAAATCAACCAATAACAAATGCTGGCAGGGCTATGGGGAAAGAGGAACTCTGCTCCACTGCTGGTGGGAGTGTAGACTGGTGCAACCACTGTGGAAATCACTATGGAGATACCACAATGAACTAGGACTGGAAGTCCCATTTGACCCAGTTATTCCCCTGCTGGGTGTCTTCCCCAAAGAATTAAAAGAATCATACCACAGTGACATATACGCACCCATGTTCATAACAGCACA